>CM076579.1:819939735-820254340 GCA_034641835.2 Pinus albicaulis | reverse complement strand
GATATTCTATGCTTACTAATTCTAGAGTGGAATGCAAGGGTTTTCATAGATCATAGTGTTGTTTTGTAAAATTTGTCTAAAATGTTCAGTCCTAGATGCAGTTATAGAAGGGATTATTGACTTTTTGCTACTTATTAATACTAGGAATTTGAATAAGTTTAATTTTTTTTGTTTCGTTGAATTGTTATTATGCCCCTGAGTAACAAATGTTCAAGTGTCGAAATGAAATCTGGTGCACATCTTCCGTTTATTGTTCACAAATAACTTTAAGTATTTATATAAGTACACTTACTCTACTTTAATTCTTCCAACAACTTTTAACACTATACTTTGTATATATAGATATATAAAATGATTATTTATTTATTATTCATTATTATATATAAAATTATTATTTATTTGACTTGAGAGCAATGGTAAAACTAATGGCACATCTAGCCTACATTCACTAATCATTAGCTACAGTTTGGTTTTCCACATACACTCATAACACTTGTATTTAAGGTAACAAGAACATGGTGACAAGAGCAGTGACATAGCTAGACATAGCTAGACTACACCCATTAAAATTAGCCATATATTTTAACAATCCGAATGTGTAACTAAATTTTATTTAACATATTTATTATTAATTTAAAAATATGGTAAATTATACACATAAATTGTCATAGTGTGCGCTCTATAATACAATTTTTTTTTTCGTTATATAAAGTAACTAATTTATTAATGTAATAATAATAAAAAAAATACATTTTCTTTCTTATGGCGTAATAAAAGGTCTTCTAAGAAGTCTTAGGGTGACTATAATGCATGTAATCTTTCATTCTAATTTCAAATTGTTATTTAGTGCTATTTTGAGTACGATGTTAAGTTTCACATATTTGATACTTTTTTGTTTGATATAATGAACAACCTCCAAATAAATTTTGACATCATGATTTACATTTAAATTACCTTATCTTTTGCATGATATAATTCATGACCATTAGTTTAACTTTATAGGACAATTTTTTTTTGTCCAAGTAAAGGCATATAATTATATGGTTAATATTGATATTACGATATGCATGCATTAAAATTTTTTTAATTAAGGTTCCGAACGAAGGCGGGTTGGTCGACCGGCTTATACACAAAATCGGGTCTCGGCTTTGCATGCACAATCGGATTGGTCGGATATTTGCTCTGCCAGAATGGAGACCATGGTTCGAATTCCGTAGATTCAAACACCGAATTCGACTAAATTAAAATTTATATGTAAATATTATACCATCGTGGTTTCGTGGCTTCTCCTTTGGACGCTACATTGATAGTTTAAGCCATTGACACCATAATTGGTAACTGACGTCCGCTGTTAGATAGCTGTCTTTCCACGACATGCTTAAGGGTTTTTGTATATATATATATCCGTAGAACAAGAAACGATGGCTCAGCGTCGGGTCACCGAATTCGTTTCGCTACACGTTTAAATTTTCGAACTGAGGTCACACCATCCATATTTGGCCGGTCAATAGAGGGTGTTCACTAAATCTGTTTCAGGCCTTCAGCTTCTGCCATGCCGCCTTCATAGCACGAAGTACATGTTGGCCAATCCTGTTAATTCTCCTAATGGTAGGACATTCAACCCTCTACTTCAGAGTCCGAGTTTGACAGGGTTACTTGGTTCAAGTTATCTACCGGAAATGGTTGGTAGGCCATCGCAGTGGGATGGTGGACGGACCTGGATGTTAGTACATCACTTTAACAAAGATCTCAGAACTTTCTTGTTACCAAAATCTGCGCGTAAATCCGACTCAACAGTCGTACTTTTCCTGATTTCATATCTACTCGCTGTCGAGCAACGACAATGGTGAAAATTCGACTTTCTAATTACGCATAAGTCCGATTTGACAACTCTATTTCGCCTAAGCAGTTGGTTTCCAGTGCCCAAATTGATTGAATTGCTGGCAAGTGTCGTGGGTATTCAAGAAACCACACCCAAATGAAGCAGTATAGCAAGGTTATTGCTGCCTGTTATACAAGTTTTGTCATATTAATGGGCAAAGGACGTCAATCCAGAGTTAAATTGGAGTCGTACTGCGATTTAGAAGGTAAACATATTAAGTCAAATGTCTTTGTCTGTAAATTCAATGTTATATATATCTTATCTTCAATAGAAGAGTTGAACTGTTTTCAAACTGTTTTGAATAGATGAAGGAAGGGACCTAAATCTTGATATTGTTACATACAGTACGTTACTTACTGAATGGAGGAAAGCAATAATTAGATAGATTCAAAAGCCTGATGCAAATGCGGGTTCTGTAGCAAGAGTTGGGTTCAAATCTGATGCCGAAACAGAGTATGCCCTCAAACAATTACTTGTCTCTTAGGTGGATGGAACTCTGGGTAAGATATAAAGATGTATTTCTCAGATTCATAGGATATTTGTCCTAATTTTACTGATTGTATAAATTCATTTTACTGATTGTATAAATTCATTTCCAACATTCTGCATCAAGATTTAATATCTAGTTAACATGCACTACTTATTTAATATTCAACTGATTAACAAAAAGTCTTTTGGCAGTAAGATGACCATTACTTATGCTTTCAGATATCATTCATAGTTTTAAAAACCGGAACCAGTGACTGGACCGGTGGACCTAATGAACCGGGTTTCTAACCGGAACCAGTCTAACCGAGAGCGGTCAGATCTCAATGAACCAGTTTTAAAAAAAATACATTAAATAATTATTAAAAAACTATTTTTAAGATTTGCAACCATGATTCCAAGCCAATAGAGACAAAATATGCAAAGTTTGCTCATTTATATACCATGCAAAGGTGAATATATCAAAATGGCACCGAGTGCAATACATGTCATCAAAAAATACATAAGCAATGAGGCTCCAAATGGCCCATAAAGTCCAAAAACAATGCTACAAGCTATGAGGCCATTGGCCTAATACAAGACTACATATTAGTGATCAATAACATGATCACTCCTCATCATGATCAAAATCATCACCACTACTAGACAAGGGATCATCAACATGAGCTACATAAATAATATGACTCAGAGTTTGAGGACTCCTAAAACTTCTCTACAACTTTAGTAGTAGTAATAGTAGTAGCAAAAATAGACATCAAAACTACAAATCACTCAGCAACATGGTCTCTCATGAAACTCATCATTGATTCATCGCTACTAGAAATGGGATCATCAACAAGAGATACATAAACATCATCTAGCTCAAAGTCTTCAGACTTGGATTGCTTAACCTTATAACATGATAGAAATTGAAAAAGTTTAACATGCTTAACCAATGATTTTGGTTTGAGTGAAGGGTTCATCTCCTCAACCTTAAAATGCGGTAGAAAAAGATTAGCATGCCTAACCAGTTGTTTTCCTTTCAGTGAAGGGTAAATTCTTGTTAAGGCCACGGTAGGGGAGTTCAACAATCAATACCACCAACATCACCAAAGTTCAACAATCAATGCCACCAACATCAAGGTTCTTAAATGACTTCATGCTCTTGATCAAATGCCAATCTCGTACCCTTACACATGATAGAAACAAATGGAAACATTGCAAACCCCCAAACCATGAAACCCTGAAAACCATTAAGTCTACTGAATTTTGAGTGAAATCTAAAATTCTAGTTTCTCCATATGAAATCCAATGAGGACGAAACCACTCTTAAACATCCTGAGTCATTTCATGGTAATGTTAAAAATTTAAGTAAAAGTGACATTTCATTTATTTTTTACTTTTACTTTAAGAATTTAACATTACCATTAATTGCCAAGAGGATGGGTCAGGAAAATGAGAGGGTAGGCAAAGTCAAGTGAAGCCCCCCTTGCCCTCCTGAAATGGTAGCACAAACTTGAGCATGGGACACCTAACTGGCCGGTTAGGTACAAAACCGGCCGGTTCCGTACCTAACCGGCCGGTTAGGTCCGGTTAACCGGGATTTTTTGGTGAGATGCCTCCTTGAACTCGGTTGCAGGGCCGGTTCCACCCGGTGACTTAGCTGACCGGCCGATTTTTAAAACTATGATATCATTTAGTATTATTATTTCAATTTGAAATTGAAGTAGTTGCTCAAATACTTGCAGGACTGCTAGTCAGAAGCTAGTGCTTTAGGGTCCCCTATGAACACTAATTAACATGGGATATTACAACGCCGATCACATATAAATTTAAAGATGCAGAGGATTTTGTATTTATCAAGGTGATCGACCAAGTTAGGATTTCTGGCAGCTTATTTGCTGTGAAAGGGAAAGCTAAAGATTGAAGGGACTTCGGCTCGTACTTTTACTCAATAATCAAGACTTCACAAACCGAATTTTCTCACAGGCTCAACACGGCAACAATAAATTGAATAGAATTTTATGGGACTGATATATTAAAGTCTACATTGTTAAAATTAAAACAATTCCCAGATTCTTCTTTACCATCTCTGACTTCTGTAAGTTTTGTTAAACAGTAATAAAGTGACTGAAATACTGCTAGAACTGTGTTATTGTAATTTCTGGGTTGTTTTTACTCTATAATTTAGAACAACGTAATATAGAAGAAGGCACCAAAGCACTTAACACAGGTTCGAAAGTTTGAACCTGCTTCGATACCATGTGTAGGGACTGATTTCATCATTTCAAACAGCACTGAACTGATTTTTAAATTTAAGCAGAATTTCAAGTGAAAAGAGATTTAAGCATAAAATCTAATGAGAGATTCACAGTTTAAACTTAACTCGAAGTTCAAAAAAAAAAAAAAAAAAACTAGTTGATGCATAGAGGAATACCTGGAAACTGAGATCAAAACTTGATGATTGCTAGAAAAACCTGAACAAGTTGATGATTGCTGGAACCGTGGTTCTTCTCTTCAACATAGTGGACAGATTACAGGACCAATCGGTTGCTCCCAGCCAATTTAGGAATCAATCCTAAATCCAGAGGACACCTCCTCTGCCCCCGTGCCCAGAATTCCGAGAACACCGAGTCTCCCTTCCACAGTTTATCACTTTCAATCTTTTCCTTTGATAATAACACCCAATTTTGCAAGAACAACCGTCCTTCTCTCCTCCATATTTCATCGTTTATATAACACTCCTCTCCACTGCCATAACATTCCTCCACCGCCTTTTCTCGATTGAGATCTGATTTACATCAATGTAGGAATGAATGTTATTTATGGAGATGTGATTTATATTAAATGAGGAGATGTGATTTATATTAATGAGGAGATGTGATTTACGGTTATCTAATTTTAGGGAGCATAGGACTTTAATTTGAGTATCTTTACAATTAATTTTTATATTTTTATATTTATTCTTAATTTAATTAACTTTATATATATTTTAATTAACTTAAATTATTTTCTCTTATTACTACATTTACATATAATTTATATTTAGTTAATCTTAATATTAATCTCTAACTTAGGTAATCTTAATATTAGTAGGTATGTATACTAGTGCGATGTGCGCGATATATGCATGTGTAGCTATCAAATGCGTATATCGTATACACGCTAACATTATTTTGCGTATAACTTGGGAATGGGTCATTACAATTAATACCCTTTAATTATTTTGATTTCCTAACTTTAGACTTAAGCATCCATTAAAAATAATTAATTGTTTTAATTAAACCTTCTCCGAGTGGAATTTCCCAAAACGATTTCTGGGTGTTGAAGAATGCATGTGTCATAGCCTCCCTGCAAATTCTTGAGGATAGAGCACATCCGATGCTACCAGAAATCAACAGAGCCACGCAGAGGCAGCACAAAGCTTCAAAGGGAGTCCAAAGATTTGCTGAGGAGCAAATGAGATCCAGTATCGAAAGTTGGGGTGTGAGACCGGAAGGTAAGATGATTGAGTTTCCAACCAACAAAAGATCAGCCGAGAGGTGTGATGCAGTGCTAGCAGCAGTGACATAGTAACTGCATAGGTGTGACACAGAGCTTTGCAGAGACAACATAGAGGGCGCATCTGTAGTCAGATCAATATTAGATCCTCTTGTACCAATGTGAGGTTATCTCACTATCTTTTTTGCCAGTTGATTCTCTGTATCGAATTGGCAGTTGGGCATCCAAATATTTGTATTCAGAAACTACTGCATAATAATTAAAACCCTTAGCTGCTGCACCGATTTCCCCGCATTGGGTTTTTTCGGGGACATTATCCGAAAACAACAGTGTTATGTGTGTGTTTATTTCTTTCCTGCTCAGTACTTGATTCCACAATATTTTTTATGTTGTGAAGGCTATAGTTGTATCTATTTCGATGTTTACTGTTAAACACCGTAAATAACTTGTATCAAAATTAACAAGTAGAAGAAATAACATTAGATTGTTGTAGTAGGGATTCCCATTTTGGAATTTTCACATGGTATCGGAATGTAGGTGAAGCAGGGGAGCAGAGCAGGAAGAGCCCAACGTTGAGTAGAAGGAGGAGTTCAAAGGATTGCGTAAGCAATAGATCGAACTGCAGAGGGGATGCACAGTCCATTGGCCGGGAAGACTAATTTTCATGGAAAATTACTTCTCTGAGTGAGTCGACAAAGAGAATTTTGTGGATTGAGATCTTGTTAGAGGCAGAGTGAGCAGCGCAGCAGATTCAACGTTGAACAGATCTTTAACTAGGATGTAGTTTTCTGTAGCAGTTTGCTGGGACAAAAAAGCATCAAAAGAGGAAAGAAGAGCACATACTGATGGAATTTCTTCCTCAGAGAATTCCTAGCCAAGGAATTCGATTTCTCACTTGGTTAATTATCATCTCCTTACGAGTTCTTGATAATTAATTGAGTTTTTTCCTCCAAGAATAACCCCAAAGCCGGAGCATGGCTTGATGGTGACGCCTTGGGTTAGTCCTAGTGTCTAGGGTCACTGTATATTACCATACTAGATCACACAAAAAATTTCGTGGAATTTGATTAGGTGAAGGGGTCATTTTTTAATTTTTAAAATTTCCCGCAGGGTGAAAATTGGAATAAAATTTGTATATGAAATATAATAAGTGATGTCTAGAGAAGTTGTATGTGGTATGAGTAATAAAAATTGAACCTCTTACCCTCAACTTTCTACTATGACACACTTTGAGGTGTTAAAAATGTGTTCTAGACCCTGAAAACTCACTTTTTCAAAGTTTAGTGGAAAAAGTGGCAATAAATTAAGCCAACAATTAAATAAATGGAGAAAAATAAATATCCACATATGCTAAATGATGTGGAAATGAGGTGGAAAATCTTTGACGAGTTAAAGTGAAATTCCAAGGTGATGTGGATTCCTAGATTCAAGGAAAAGACATGTGCTCCAAAGAAATCAAATTTCGTGCAGGGCACCAAGAGTTTCTCAAAGGGAAAACACATTTAATGAGGGAAATTCGAATTTGCATGAGAAGTCAATTTTTTGGTAGGCTTTGGACTTGGAGTTCCACTAAAGATGAGTCGAGAGTGGTCTCCTACCACTCCACTGCCATATACACTTTCCCCTTCTTCAACAATGAGTTGGATCCTTCAAGGATTGTATGGGCCTCTCTGTGGTAAGTTGAATTGCTTGAGGGAGATTTGGGATTGTCATCATCATCACACTTGGCACTTGGTTCTTCATTGGGATCTCCACTCATTCTTCTATATAATAGACCCTTGAGATCTCATATGTAATTTTTTGCAACGAGCTATTGTGCTTGGGGAAGCTCTACTTCTATGTACTCTTGTTCTTCATTTGAATAAAAAGAGTTTGGGGTTCATTCATGATTGTTATTCCATTGGAGCATGTGCTTGGTTCATTGATGGTATAATCTTCTCTGCTTGTGCTTTGAAATGTGTTTCATTGCTCATATGATTTTATAGAATTGTAGATGTAGAGCTATCTTACATATACAATTGGTTTATGAATATGCTCTAGGTGTAGACTATGTCTAGTTGTTTTCATATAAATTTCTAGAGTTACCTCACAATTGTTTATTGATTTAATCCATATGAGCTAATGTGTGTTGGAATTTTTGTAGAGGACCATTTTTGGATCAACTAGCAAGTATGAGGGCAAGTCTTCAAGAGACCAACCCACTCTTGGCATTGTTTTCAAGGAGCTCTCATTGTTATTTGCGTCTCATAAGTCTAATCTTTCGAAGTGCTTGTTCTTGTAGGGTTCTCCTTTTTACATAATTTGTGCATAAGTCAAAATATCAAAAAACAATTTATATCTTTTGATCTTCTGCTTTAATTTCCTTATCTAGCTAGTTAAGAGCTTTTCACAAGCTAGTCAAGTGATGGGGTCCTTTCCCATCATTTGATTTAGTTTTTTTTACATTATTTTGTAGTATATTCACCTAAGTGCATGCTCTCTTTTGCACACTATGTCTTAGTTTTGTAGCCCTAACAATCTTTCTTGTAGTTTCCCTCAAGCATTCAAGCTCATTATCAAGGAGGCCATGGAAATTTGCAGGATTTATCAAGGAGGCTAGGTCGTGCACCTTTTTTGGGAGCTTGTTCTTTCAGGTTGTAGAATCATTGCATCCCTCTTGAGGCTCCTATAAGTTTCAAGGAAATTACGTGTTCTTGCAAGTCTCATATTTTATATCTCCCATTATTTCTTGGGCAGCTCTCTAAGAGGCTCTAACCCCATTGTAACATCATAATAATAAAAAAATCCTTTTTTGATGTTGTGGGAACGTGGGTTTTACCCATGGCCTCCTATTTCTCCATTTAGGGAGAAAGGCTTGTGGGTGGATTGATTGTTAACATTTCCATTTTTCTCTTTTTTCACATATGCATGCTCTAATTGGAAGTAACAAAAATCACATTTCCTTTCTCAACGTTTGATTTAAGCTTGCATCATTTATCTTTGCTGCTACAAGCTACAAGTTCACATTCTATTTTAAAGCAATTTATTCTTATGTGAGCAACTTTCTTATTTCTAAGCAATCTTTGACATATTAAGTTTGGCATTGTCTATTAATCATTTAGGCCTCATTGTTATGCTACATGTTTATATCTTGAAACTTGAAGCATTTTGTATTGGACAAGTTTATTTTCCAAAGCAACTATTTACTTTCATGTCAAGCTAATCATTTTTTCTCAAGTTAAAAGTTCTTTTTTGCAAAGCTATTGTGGGCATTAATCTCATTTCAATTCACTTTCAGGCATTGCACTCTACCTTGGGAAATTTTACATGCTCATTTATTTAATTTTATTTGCTCATTTTGCAAGCATATAAATTTCAAGCTTCATTGCTTTAGCTGGTTATTGGTGTATCATTTGTCAAAGCATATATTTTCACTTATAATCTTACATGTTTATGAAGCTTATGTATCTTGTATTAATTTGAGCAACTATACAAGTGATCTTGTGAAGCATATTTACTTAAAGCAATTCCATCTTTGAAAAAGAACTTGCAAACTCACTTGCATACTAGGCATTCTAATACAATTGTATTTTAACTTAATTTACCTCCAAGCATAAACTTGGTTGAAAGACATTTTTAGGGACCCATTTCTTCCATCAACTTGAGGGAAATAGGTCCTCTTATGTGGTTAACACGCTGAACTTGAGGGAAATAGGTCCTCTTATGTGGTTAACATTTAGAGCCACAGTCTTTGCAGCGTCAGAGGCACTGGGTGAATTGAGTAATCTAAGGAAGGTATCCTTAATATAACCTTTGTTGTCTTTTTCTTGGACCCCTTCCACAACTTACATAAGAGACTTGTTACAAAATAGTCGGGAGAAATGTCACATCTAGAATAGACATTTAGAATTAAAAAGTAACCAAGATATTGCATTAAATTTTAGTTTATGTGCATTTCATATTAATACATCTTATTATTTTACTTGCAAATAATCCATGCACTTGTCATTTATGAATATGTGTTGAATTGAAAACTTTGTGTAGACAAGTATCATCTCATTTATATTTTGCAAGTAGAATTCTAATTTGTTTCCTTTACAAGATATTTTGTTTCCTTTTATGCTTTGGATTAGTAAATGATCATATATTTTGGAAGCATCTCTTGAAAGCATTTTAATATCTTGCATTGATATGTATCTTGCTAATATTTTTTTGTTTAATTGACAGGGTTGCTTGTGCTTCAATTTGAAGCACCTTATTTTATTTTGAGCAAGTATCATTCATTTTAGAGCAATATTTGAAGGCACTGGTTTTATATATGCTAATCATTATCTCATGTGTTGATGGTTATTGAAATTCATTTCATGTTATATTGCTCATTTTGTTTGCTCACTATCCGAAGTAATCCAAATCTTACATCTCCTAGAAACCTTCTAACGTAGTTTTCCATTTAGAGACCACCCCTCTTAGTTTCCATTGTGCATGCATCACGACAACGACTCAGGGCGAGGGTTGTCACTCTGATCTTCGCCCACTTTGTTCTAGCTATACCCCAACAACAGGCTATGGGGGGTAGTCCCTATGGAAATAAGATGGTGAAAGACAAGTTGGGAACCAACGAGTCTGAGAGACACGATTGAATGGCTTAGCTACTCGGTTAAATTTAACAGGATCCAATGATTAGATTAGATTTAAGTGTGACAATAATGCCTTATGGAGTCAAAATTCTTGCTTATTATAAATTAAGACCAAGTAACCAGATGGACAACCGCTTCTTAATGATCACCTAACGGATATGCTATGCAAATCCTAGGATCTAGGTGTGATGCAAGGATCGTGGTTGATTTTAGATTATATGCCTATTCTAAATGGAACCTCCCTCTTAACTGTTTTGAGTCCAGTCTTTAGAGTAGGTTGTGGGATGGAAGCCAACGAGAAACAAGCAGAGGTTTGATAAACGATACGTCCCCCTATGATCCAACCACCCTATGTCTCCGGTGCTGCAGAGACTATGGTTCTGACCACTGCAAGGTCACCTTGTTAACCACTAAAAGGGGGTGGAATCCCTCAATCTAGATGAGAAAGGGTGGCCCTAGGAGTCTATCAACCAAGCTTATGCTTGGAGGTAAATTATTTGTGCAAGCTAAGCCTAGAATGCTTATGCAATGATTGTGAGTGAGATTCTTAGTTTAAGATTGTTTTAATGTTTAATTACTTTAAAGTGAAGATTAATCTTATTATGACGAGAGTACTTAATGATAGATTATGAAACAGTATTATGACCAAGTAAATGCATTGTAATAGAAAAAATATATTCTAACAAACTTGAAAATATAAAACATAAATGCATGAAATAAAACTAACTAATGACATTAAGTAAAAAGGAATAGGGTTAGAGATAGTATACAAACGATGCCCCATGGCATTAGATGTCATCGTTATGGCACAATCTCGGACAATTGCTTGCTATCTGCTAGATCAATAGGTTGCTTATCATATTTCCCTTGCCCAAATTTTACCCTCTTCGGCTGATGAAGAATATGATCACTGTGCTGCATGTCTCTGGTGTACTGAACTCTTTCTCTTTTTGCTTGGAAAGTAGGATAGAAATATGCGATGAAGAAAAATGATATACTGACTGGACAAATTCTGATTCAAAATATGGAGGATGACCCTGTGGCTCAACTTCTTCACCATTTTCCAATCTCTTTGGAACTTCCACATGGTATCTTCTTTCCACTTCTCTATATAATCTGACCATTCCACCTGCTGCTGCAGAAATAATGTAGTAAGATAAATCCATTTGAATAGATCCACCTAAATCAATTGCAAACTTTCTTGAAAGAAGCATTCCCCACACATCTAGTGCATCAATTACTGCTATATCCATGGTGATGATCCTGTATGGGTAATCAACAAAGGAGACTTGTGGATCTTTGACTACACCAAGGACTTCAACTTTTCTAGAGTCCATTGAACAAATGTTATGGTAAGGTCTATAAATTATTAAGTTCAATTGTTCCATAACTTTCTTAGTCACAACATTTGTAGATGCATCGGAATCAAGCATGCAATTGTGAATCAAGCAATCCTTCCCTGTCTGAATTCAATTCCCTTACTATTCATGGGCCATCGTCAACTTTCACCCTGCCACTGAGAAAAATAAAATCATCGCATCCCCTTGGCCTTCTTGTTGCTCTTTCCTTCCCTGTCTGAATTCAATTCCCTTACCATCTTTGTCCCTCACCGTGGACGCCCTAAATTCTGTTTCACTGTATCAAGAAACTAACATGCTTCTTCCTATCATCGCAATTCTTCTGACTGCCTGTCTATGTACCACTGTCCTTGTTGTCCTTCACACAACCAACGTTCAAATCGCCATTATGCTACAGGGTCACACCGATATATATTTAGACTTTCATATAAAGACTATATATATATTCAAGCAAAGGGAACTTTGAAGGAGTTTATAAAAACAAAAAACATAGAGTATAAAGTAAAATATATTATTATATTGGATGGTTCCTTATTATAGAGTATAATACAAAACTTATTGATGAAAAGTGTGTTTTCACTTGTATAGTCCATTCGTACAAAGGGATACATAAGCATCATAGTCAAAGTATCATTTGACGACATTATTAACGAATACAACATGGATTCCAAGACAGAACTGAAAGAAGGAATATTTTTAGAAACTTTACTAGATTATGCTTGTTGACCACACTTTGTCAACGACCCCATAGCAGTACACCCCCCATTTTTTCAAATGGGATTCTTCATGTTCGACGTGGTTGCACCATTCAGATTCCATCATCAGTCAACGATCGACAATTTTTATAATGATGTAAACCCATTCTGCATTTTATGATGTAAATGATCTAAGTAAGACCGTCCATGTATGTAACACCTAGGTAAGCCTAGTATGTTGTTGATGACTTCCAGTCTAGGAGGTTTTTTGTCTCACTGATTCACGAAAGTGATCGGCAGAGTTTTTCCCTCCAACCTCACCCCAAAGCTAGGGTGGAATTTGTCATCAGCATGCTAAGTGAGTCCTAGTGTTTTTTATCGAGTCCTTGTAAAAGTAGTTTGAACTACTTGGTCTACTAGATCATATTTTGAGTCGCAGAACTGGGTATTTATTTGAGGGTCTGTACAAATGGGTTTTCCCCCTTCATGTATGTAAATGTATTATCTCATGTAAAAGAGGGTTGGAAAAATAATTATAATCCCCTCTTAGTCAATTAATTAAGTTATCTGGTCAATTAATTAATAAAATCCTAAACCAGAAATTTAATTAATTTAGGGTCCTAAAATGATTTTGAAAGCCCCAGGCCAAGGGAATATTGCGAATTTTAAGAAATATTGGACCCTTGGGCCTTGGTGGTTAAGTCAAGGTCAAAATTTTGAGGTAATTAACTCAAAAATAATACTTTTGAGTTAATTAAAATTGAATTAAATGTTAAATTCGTTTTTTCCCCAAAATTTTAATTTCAACGCTCCGGATTAAAAGATAATTAAATCTTTTGGACGGTTGAGATTATTTTGACGAGGATCATCCAAACTAGCCGTTAGAGATCTAGTCCTATAAATTTAGAGGTCTTTGTCATTCTTGGATCATCCGATCTTAGGATCGTGCACTTGCTCTTAGAAGCTCTTGTAAACTTTTTGAGGAATAAAGCATAAAGACTTTGGGGTTACAAATCTGGATGTTCCTTCTCAGATCTATGTGGTGAATTATCTCTAAACTCTGCTACTTTGTTTCTTGTATTTTATGGTTGATGGCCTTCATGGATTAATCTGCATATAGGTATCTTATGCAGTTTTCTGGGTTTATAAAATAACATTCTGATTTTTCTGCAAAGGTCTCATGTTGTTTTCTTAAATCTCTATCAGTCTAAAGTTCAGATCTAAGTGTGCAGGGAATTTTTTTTAAGATTGGGCGTCTGGGGAAGTCTTCGGTTGGACCAGCCGACTCTCAATAAACATAAATCTGATAAGCTCTTTATTTGTTAAATTTCCGGGTCTATCTTACGATATTTGTGATTTTGCAGGGTTTCGAAGGCTTGTGCCTCTCACTAAAATTTTAAATCTCTGAAAATTGTGCTAAAATGTTTTAAATTTGACCATGAGGGTTTTAAATTGTAAACTAGTTGTAAATTTGTAATTTTTTCTGTAAGGGTTTAATGTTTCTTGACGTGTGTCTTCAAATCTGACTGATTGTTGCAGGTTACAGGTTAAATCGAAAAAAAAATTTAGATCTAAGGCAGATCTAGCCTCCAAAGGCCAGATCTGGCCTCAAAAACCCCACTGTGGGCAAATCTAGGCGTTATTTTTTTTAAGAAGCATGAGATCTGGGCATAAATGAAGAAATTTTTGAAATCTGAGTTTTGAAAAGAAATTTTAAATTTGTGGAGTTGGAGGTACTGGGTTTATCATTGAAGGCGCTACCCTAGCTTCTCCATTCACCGTTTTGCAGGTCGGCTCTCCTTCAAAACTGTCCACCATCCATCTGCAATTGCTTTCCTTCTTAGACGTCCTGCCTTTGCCATCGTTTTCCCTTTTCGACTTGCCCTCATTCGACTCCATTGCCCTTGCCGTTCGTCCCAGCTCCTCCTCCATTCGAGCCACGCTTCATCAACTGCAGCATCGAACCCTTTTCCTCCATCGCTCTTCTTTCCCGTCTGCTCCTGCAAAACGCATATAAAAAATAGGGAGTGTGGCTTTTGATCTGCTCCTCACGTCAGTTTAACCTGCGTTTTCCCTTGCCGTTGCCATCGTGCTCAGTTCCGTCCAACCTGCAAACAAAAACAACAAAACAAACACACACACAACATTAAAATTATAAACCCTGCGTTTATTTTTTTTATTTCAATGTAATGTTTGTAAAGGTTTAGTTTTAATGTAGTGCATGGTTAGATTTTTAATTTAGATTTGATTGTTAATAGCGTAAGTTAGCATTAGGGTAGATTTAAATTTATTCGATTTGAGATTTAGATTGTAATTTGATTTTATTTTGTAGATTTTATTTGTCAAATGTTTTTTCTTAGTTTTAGAATTTAATTAATGTTTGTTTAAGTTTAGCGTAGGTGCATTTAGATTTTGGGTAGTTTTATTTACGACTTCCCACCTGATCTTTTTTTTTAACTTAGCCGTATTTCGTGTTCGATTTGTTTAGCTACTAACCTTTTTTACCAGAGTTTGGTTATATTTTTGTTTTAGATTTGTAATTTTAGTTTTATTTAGATTTAGAATCGACGTCCTTTAGATTAGAGTCCCTTTTTATTTTATTAATTAGATTAACTTTAGTTTTAATTTAGTTAGATTTTCGATTAGTTTTTTTTTTTTAGTTTAAAAATAATAAAATAAAAATAAATAAAAAATCCTAAAATCCTAAAAATTTAGAAAATATAAAAAAATTTCAAATTTTCTATGGTCAAATGAGCTTTTGAAATTTTAACTTAAGAGTGACTATATAAAATCGTTGATTTGTCTGGATCGAAATTGATTGTAACATTTTAAATCCTGGCATTTTCATCATCATTGGTCAATCTGTTTTAATAAGCAAAGAAGGTCATCATTATCGGGTTTATAATTGACAACGGGATTCGTTTTGACTCCATAAGGTACCGGTTGGTCTTAAACGTAATATTTAATCTAGCTCTCAGGAATTCGTTCATTTTATAGGTATTTGATGTTTTAGCTGCGTCTCCTGGATTTGTCATCCTCATTTCTAGAAGGGTCTACCTCCCTTGGCCTGCAAGGAGACAACTTAAATAGAGAGATTGGGGATAAAGGTGACAGCCCCCAATCTGAGCCGTTGTCGCAGTGCCTGGACAATTTGTGCGACAACATTTTTAGGCGTCGTTGCCGGGGATAGAGTTTTTCTGTCCTTGGTCTTAACGACATTTTATAATCTTCAAATCTTCTTTCGCCATTCATTAGCCTGTCGCAAGGGATCACATTTTTTGGTGTCTTTCATCTCTTCATATTTTCATCGTCTTATCTTTCGTCATATCACTAATCATTTCATCATCGTATCTTTAGCACCTGGACATTTCGGTTGGCTTCTTGTTTGGGTGGTGACTCCACTTATTCATCTATTTACTCGCAGACAAGAATCCCCCCGTGATATCCATCTGCTAGCTCTCGATTATTTCTTCTGTTTTAGAATTAGTTTCATGTTCAAGTGGCGACTCCAACTCTTTCATTTCTTACAAGAGTTCCTTCCAAGAAGTTCGCTTCTTGAGGACCTTTTGACTATTCTTGAACACAGATCTATTTCTAAAATCCTAAAAACGATATCATGGATGTTTTTGCCCCGTGTAATTTTGCTAATATTCAGGGTTATCCCCATGATCTCCCTCAAATGGATAAATTACCTATCTTTCAAGGAAATGATGCAGTTAGTGTTAAATCTCATTTATTTGCTTTCACTAGCTGGTGGAATAGATTTGTAGTTGCAAAAAATAATTTCGATGATGTAAAGATGAAAATTTTTGTTCTTAGTTTTGGTGAGGATGTTGCTGAATGGTTCATGGAAAAACCTGATAATTCATTTGATACTTTTGAATCAATTGTAACTGCTTTTAAGGAAAAGTATGGTGATAAAAGGGAAGATAGGCATTTGGTAAGAGAGATCAGTACCATAAAAAAGAAAGAAAATGAAACGACTGAAGAATTTAACAGGAGATTTAATGGTATCCTTAGAGAAATATCTCAAACTCATAAACTTCCTGATGGATCTCTTCTGAATTTTTACATTGATGCTTTTGATCCTGATACTTCATATGAGTTAAGGCGGGCTAAAACTGCAAATTATAAGGCTTGTCAATCTTTAGCTGAGGAGATTGAAAAGGATAAGAAAGCATCTGGAATGTCCAAAACTCCAGATTTTGATAGATCTTTGACAGATACTAAGTTAAAAGAAATTGATAAAGATGATGATGACCCTATGAAAAAGTTGATGAAAAAACTTGAAAGCATGGAGCTTAATCATGCTAAGAAACTTGAAAGCATGGAGCTTAGTCACGCTAAGGAAATAAGTGTCTTACAGGCTAGGTTGGTCCAAATGGAAAGGGCTCAAACGCAGAATTCCCAACTTATAAATAATGATGCTTTGCAGGAAAGAGACCTATCTTATGAGCAGAGACCGACAAATCAACTTGAGTTTGCAAATCTTGTGGAGGAAGCTCCGCCTTATTGTAGAGCTGTAATGATCTTCATGAAGAGGCTACTTGTCCCGTTATCAAAAGGATCATAGCTAGTAGAATGGCAAGGTCAAGATATCAAATTAATGTTGTTGGTAAGGACTATCACATGCATATAGAAGATCATGAAAGTCAGGTTAAGGAGCCAGCTCAAATGATTAAGGATGTGCAACCCAGTCATATGCAAATAATTCAAAACATGGAAGCTAACCAAATCAGTCTTCAAAATAAGATAACTTCCATGGAAGAAAGCCATGCACAGGAAATAAATGTCATGGAAAACAGGTTAAAAATGATGGAAGTTAATCATTCTAATCAGATGTCCATTATACAGAATTATATGATTGCAATGGAAGCAAGACACACCCAGGAAATGACTGCTATGAAGGAAAATCACTTGTTGGAAATAAAAAATATGGAGGCAAATCAGACAAAATTAATAGTAAGGCATGCCAGGGAGATGAGTTCCATACAAAAGAAATTGGAAAAAATGGAAGAATTACAAAAATTTCAACCGAAATTTGATTATGAAGATTCATCAACAGATCATAAGACTTCTTGTCTACTAAAGACATTCCCATCTCATCACACGAAGGATTTCACTATGGTTTCAAAGGATGTTGAGAAAGACCAAGCTCATGTATCACCATTGACAGAGTATATCCAGAATAATAATGGTCACGCTCCAGGTTCTTCAAATATTTTGTACAAACATCTTCAAGATGAGGACAAGAAATCTACAGTGGTCTCATTGCTGACATCACAACCCACTCAGAAGAAGAGAAAGAAACAAAGAAGAAGTAAGTGGTTTGATTCGTCTGATGGTCGAGATCAGCTTGACATTCAGATAAGACATAGTCCTACATTATGCAAGATCGGCCATGGCACATCTGAAAAGCAGCCTACAGACTTGCCTGAAAGTAGGCAAATGCTCGACATACACTATATTGAGCACATCTGATGCCACAGGGCATCCTCTGTATCGTATTTCTAACCCTACTCCTCGTTATTTCAGCATTTCATTTTGCAGTTAGAGTAGATTTACTTTTCATGTTAAGTAGAATAATAAATAAAAGAAGAGTTTCTATTTTTCATGAGCTTAATGTTATATGATGATATTTGGATAGACGCTACTTATGTAATCTTGTGTGTTGCTTGGATGCAGATTCTGGATTCTCACATTCCTTCAATGAAGCAACGTGTCCCCAAGTAGAGCCAGATGTTGACCGCACTTTGTCAACTACACCATAGCAGTACACCCCCGTTTTTTTCAAATGGGATTCATCATGTTCGACGTGGTTGCACCATTCAGATTCCATCATCAGTCAACGATCGATAGTTTTTATAATGATGTAAACCCATTCTGCATTTTATGATGTAAATGATCTAAGTAAGACCGTCCATGTATGTAACAACCTAGGTAAGCCTAGTATGTTGTTGATGACTTCCATTCTAGGAGGTTTTTTGTCTCACTGATTCACGAAAGTGATCGGCAGAGTTTTTCCCCCCAGCCTCACCCCAAAGCTAGGGTGGAATTTGTCATCAGCATGCTAAGTGAGTCTTAGTGTTTTTTATCGAGTCCTTGTAAAAGTAGTTTGAACTACTTGGTCTACTAGATCATATTTTGAGTCGCAGAACTGGGTATTTATTTGAGGGTCTGTACAAATGGGTTTTCCCCCTTCACGTATGTAAATGTATTATCTCATGTAAAAGAGGGTTGGAAAAATAATTATAATCCCCTCTTAGTCAATTAATTAAGTTTTCTGGTCAATTAATTAATAAAATCCTAAACCATAAATTTAATTAATTTAGGGTCCTAAATTAGGATTAAATCTTTAAAGGCAAAATTTGTGGGTCCTTGGAAAATGATTTTGAAAGCCCCAGGCCAAGGGAATATTGCAAATTGTAAGAAATATTGGACCCTTGGGCCTTGGTGGTTAAGTCAAGGTCAAAATTTTGAGGTAATTAACTCAAAAATAATACTTTTGAGTTAATTAAAATTGAATTAAATGTTAAATTCGTTTTTTCCCCAAAATTTTAATTTCAACGCTCCGGATTAAAAGATAATTAAATCTTTTGGACGGTTGAGATTATTTTGACGAGGATCATCCAAACTAGCCGTTAGAGATCTTGTCCTATAAATTTAGAGGTCTTTGTCATTCTTGGATCATCCGATCTCAGAATTGTGCACTTGCTCTTAGAAGCTCTTGTAAATTTTTTGAGCAATAAAGCATAAAGACTTTGGGGTTACAAATCTGGATGTTCCTTCTCAGATCTATGTGGTGAATTGTCTCTAAACTCTGCTACTTGGTTTCTTACATTTTATGGTTGATGGCCTTCATGGATTAATCTGCATATAGGTATCTTATGCAGTTTTCTGGGTTTATAAAATAACATTCTGATTTTTTTTGCAAAGGTCTCATGTTGTTTTCTTAAATCTCTATCGATCTAAGATTCAGATCTAAGTGTGCAGGGAATTTTTTTTAAGATTGGGCGTTTGGGGAAGTCTTCGGTTGGACCAGCCGACTCCCAATAAACATAAATCTGATAAGCTCTTTATTTGTTAAATTCCGGGTCTATCTTATGATATTTGTGATTTTGCAGGGTTTCGAAGGCTTGTGCCTCTCACTAAAATTTTAAATCTCTGAAAATTGTGCTATAATGTTTTAAATTTGACCATGAGGGTTTTAAATTGTAAACTAGTTGTAAATTTGTAATTTTTTCTGTAAGGGTTTAATGTTTCTTGACATGTGTCTTCAGATCTGACTGATTGTTGCAGGTTACAGGTTAAATCGGAATTTTTTTTAGATCTAAGGTAGATCTAGCCTCCAAAGGCCAGATCTGGCCTCAGAAACCCCACTGTGGGCAAATCTGGGCGTTATTTTTTTAAGAAGCATGAGATCTGGGCATAAATGAAGAAATTTTTGAAATCTGAGTTTTGAAAAGAAATTTTAAATTTGTGGAGTTGGAGGTACTGGGTTTATCATTGAAGGCGCTGCCCTAGCTTCTCCATTCACCGTTTTGCAGGTCGGCTCTCCTTCAAAACCGTCCACCATCCATCTGCAATTGCTTTCCTTCTTAGACGTCCTGCCTTTGCCATCGTTTTCCCTTTTCGACCTGCCCTCATTCGACTCTATTGCCCTTGCCGTCCGTCCCAGCTCCTCCTCCATTCGAGCCATGCTTCATCAGCTCCAGCGTCGAACCCTTTTCCTCCATCTCTCTTCTTTCCCGTCTGCTCCTGCAAAACGCATATAAAAAATAGGGAGTGTGGCTTTCGATCTGCTCCTCACGTCAGTTTAACCTGCGTTTTCCCTTGCCGCTGCCATCGTGCTCAGTTCCGTCCAACCTGCAAACAAAAACAACAAAACAAACACACACATAGTATTAAAATTATAAACCCTGCGTTTATTTTTTTTATTTCAATGTAATGTTTGTAAAGGTTTAGTTTTAATGTAGTGCATGGTTAAATTTTTAATTTAGATTTGATTGTTAATAGCGTAAGTTAGCATTAGGGTAGATTTAAATTTATTCGATTTGAGATTTAGATTGTAATTCGATTTTATTTTGTAGATTTTATTTGTCAAATGTTTTTTCTTAGTTTTAGAATTTAATTAATGTTTGTTTAAGTTTAGCGTAGGTGCATTTAGATTTTGGGTAGTTTTAGAGTTTAGTTTTAATTTTAATTTGATTTGGTGTTTGTTGATTTTAACTTTAGTCAGATTTCATGTTCGATTTGTTTAGCTACTAACCTTTTTTTAGTTAGAGTTTGGTTATATTTTTGTTTTAGATTTGTAATTTTAGTTTTATTTAGATTTAGAAACTGACGTCCTTTAGATTAGAGCCCCTTTTTATTTTATTAATTAGATTAACTTTTAGTTTTAATTTAGTTAGATTTTGATTAGTTTTTTTTTTTTAGTTTTAAAATAAAAAATAATAAAAAACTAAAAAAATTTCAAAATCTTAAAAAATAGAAAATACAAAAATTTCAAATTTTCTATGGTCAAATGAGCTTATAAAATTTTATCTTAAGAGTGACTATATAAAATCGTTGATTTGTCTGGATCGAAATTAATTGTAACATTTTTAAATCCTGGCATTTTCATCATCATTGGTCAATCGTGTTTTAATAAGCAGCAGTTAGTCATCATTACTGGTTTATAATTGCATAACGGGATTCTGTTTGACTCCATAAGGCACTGGTCTTAAACGTAATATCTAATCTAGCTCTGTGAAATCTCGTTCATTTTATAGGTATTTGATGTTTTAGCTGCGTCTCCTGGATTTGTCATCCTCATTTCTAGAAGGGTCTACCTCCCTTGGCCTGCAAGGAGACAACTTGAATAGAGAGATTGGGGATAAAGGTGACAGCCCCCAATCTGAGTTGTTGTCGCGGTGCCTGGATAATTTGTGCGACAACAGGCCCCACTGTGTTGCACTGTCCTCCTTTGCCATGCTGCCCTGGCTACTCTACATTGTCCTAGCCCATGCTGCCACTGGGCTGCCTGGCCTATGCTGCCTCTACATTGTCCCTCTCCCTGCGCTGTCACTTGGTTCCCCTGGGCCCCATGCTAAAATTATAATGTTGGCTAAGTAACTTTAGGGACATTATTTCTCATAAGCTGGGTTATGGGTCCCCGCACCCTTTTATTTATGGCTGAACACTAGAAAAGCAAAATCTGAGAAAAATTTATTATTGCCAATTAGCTGTTGCTAATTGGGAATATTACACCAAGATCCATACCAACAAAGTTCTTCCTACTTCAATCTCTTCCTTTGCATTGATTTGCAACCTTCATTATGACTGATTTCTTGGAGCAAAATAGTCCCTAAACATCTTCAGATTTGGGAGGAGGCTCTATTGTAATTTTAATTGTTAAGTTTTCTCTTTTTCAAGGAGGAGATCTCGCTCTTATAAGTGGCATATTTTAAAGATTTCCCATGACTTCTTAGGAAGCCATGTGAAAGGCTCTTCCCTTTGTAACACATCACTAATAAAAGATTTAGTTTGCTTGAGGGAGCTTGAGATTTTTTCCCATGGCATCCCCCTTCCTCATTTAAGAGGAAGGACCTTTGTGGGTGTAATATCCTAATTGGGAACAAATAGTAATACAAAGCATACAAAGACTAAATCTTTAGCAAACAGAAATACACATCAAAAACACCATGGATGAGCCAAAAACTGCTGAGCCATTTTATTAATTTTTTGAATGGGAAGGGTACAAGATGGTGCTTAGGAAGATGGCACCTTGGCCTGCACTAGGCAGGCTGAAATCCTCAATCCCTGCTTAGAAATCCTTGCTGCTCTGCTACTTTTCGTGGCTCCTCCTCTATGTTGCTCTGTCTTGAAATGATGTAGCTGTCTAGAAAAGGATTGCGTGTTGAGGCTATTCTACTGCTCAGAAAATTCTGGGACTTGCACATTCGATTCTCCTCAACAAACCCATAAAAACCCGCAAAGTATTTTTCGAAAGGCTGAACCCGGAAATTCACCCCCTTGGGCTTGGTATGCTATTCTGCTGGGCACACTGGGCTTCTGGCTGAACTACTGGAAACTGCTCAAGAACTTTGCTAAGAAGTGGCTGACCCCCTCACAAAACTCCTGGCTGAAATGTATCTTCCTTCCTCCTTCCCCGAAGCTGCTCCACTGCTGGACTACTTAATTTCCTGGCTGGCTGCGTTGTCCTAGAAGGGACTGCGTAAGCCTGGGTTGTCTTTGTGATGCCTCTCTCCAAAACTGAATGAAACTCCTCTCCTAAGTGGGCACTCGAAGTCCCTTGAGGACGAGGTTGAGATCTCCACTCAGAAATATCTGTGCTAAACAACACTTGCAGACTTGGCTAAATAGCTCAAGCATGCTTCTAGTTTACCAGACAAAAAATGAGTTGATGACTGAATGAATGAGGAATGAGCTGCTCTCATCCTCTTTTAACTTGCTAAGCCCTCCAATGTTCCCTTGGGCCCCACTGGACTGTGCTACCACCTTTGCCTACTAACCACTGCATAGCTGTTGTCCCCTTGCTATCCCCATGCTGTCCCTGCGCTGCCACTAGGCTGATGTCTACTGTGTGTTGCTGGCCCCATGGGTCCCACTCCAGCCCTAATATTTGCCTTGGTGACTTTAGGAAAGTAATTTAATCATGAGATTTATTTGTGGGTCACTTTTACCCACTTTATTTTTCTGCTAACATTAGAAAAAGGAAAAATTGACAAAATTAATATTCCAATTAGTTGACTACTAATTTGGAATATCACAGTCCTCCCCACCCAAATGTTGCTTGTCCTCAAGCAATTGCAAAGATGGATGCTGCAGGATTTTCTCCCCCTCCCAAGTGGCATCCTCATCTGGAAGGTTTCTCCATCTAATCAGATATTCTTTCATGGTCCTGTTCCTCAAATGCCTCTCCCGGGTGTCCAGGATGGCCTCCGGCTGTAGCACTAAGTGCCCCTCATCATCAATACGTAGAAGCATCCATAGTGGCTATCACCTACTGTCCCAAAGCCTTCTTCTGTCACGAGGCGTGAAAAATGTTGTGGATCATGCTCCCGGTTGGCAGCTCAAGCTCATATGCTACCTCCCCAACCCACCTGATCACCCTGTATGGTCCATAGAAGTGGGGCTTGAGCTTCTCAGCTCCTTTTTACTTTAGCGTGGACTGCTTGTATGGCTAAAGACGAAGGTATACCAGATCATCCACCTCAAACTGCCTTTCCACGCGGCCTCTATCTGTGTATAGCTTTTGTTGGTTCTATGTTGCAAATAAGTTATCCTTGAGAGCTCGGAGTATGTCTTGGCTCTTGGATCTAGTCCTTGGCCCTGGGGGCCTTGCTAGCTCCAAACATCACATCAGCAAAATTTAAAGCATTATAACCATATAAAGAGTAAAATGGAGACATACCGGTTGACATGTGGAATGTCATGTTGTAACAGTACTCCCCCAAATGAAGCCAGTGCAGCCAAGCCTTCTACTGCCCCGTGACAGTTTCTCAAGTAGCCTTCCAACCACTTGTTCACTATGTCAGTCTGTCCATTCGTCTATGGGTGGTGGCTGGTATTGGGTGTTAACTTGGTGCCCACCAAACGGAATAACTCCTGCCAAAAGCCTCCCTTGAACCGGCTGTCCCTGTCACTAACTATGGTCTTTGGAAGACCATGGAGTCTGAAAACATCTCGAAAAAATAACTCAGCCACTTGCAAAGCAGTGTACTGAGCTAAGATGGCGAAGAAATGAGCATACTTTTTCAGTCGATCAACCACTATGAAGATGCAATCCTTGCCCTGCACCATGGGCAATTCGCTGATGAAATTCATGGAGATGCTTTCCCATTTTCCCTTCGGAATGGGAAGCGGTTGTAGCAAACCTGTTGGGTGGTTCAGCTGTCCTTTGTTCCACTGACAAGCTACGCACTCTCGGACATGCCAGAGTATGTCCTCCTTGAGGCCCTTCCATGAGAACCTCTCCCAGATGGCCCTGTACGTTTTTGTGAACCCCTGATGGCATGAAAGCGGTGAGTCATGGGTTGCATGCAAAATCTCCTCCCTGAGTTGGGAGTTACCTGTCAAAAAGATCCGATCACGATAATAGATGACCTCATCCATCACCCGATACCAGTCATCCATCACCTGTCCATCTAGTATCTCACATGCAAAATGGTCCTTGGAGTACTCCACCAAAAGTTGAGCCCTCCAATCCGCATCAATACTCATTAAGGACAATGTTGTTGGTCTCTGTGATAACGCATCTGCCACCATGTTGTTCTTTCCCTTGACATACTCGATGTCAAAATCATAATCTTGGATCTTGCTGACCCATTTCTGTTGTCTCTCCTGCCACTGCTTCTGCTCAAGGAAGAACCAAAGACTGTTGTGGTCAATCGTCACCCAGAACCTGTTCCCCACAAGGTACTGCCTGAACTTGGCCAACGCATGCATGATGGCCAACATCAGTTTGTCGTATATGGGGTACAACTTCTCATGTGGCAATAGCTTCCGGCTCTCGAAAGCTATGGGATGACCCCCCTACATCAATATTGTGCCTACCCTTCTCCTGAAGCATCACACTCCAACACAAAGGGTTGCGTGAAAACATGCAATGCTAATGCCGGGCAACTGTGAAAATTTCTCAACCTAAGAAATCTTACTGTTAATTCTCGATTTACTTCTCCTACTTGATTAAATTCACAAGTTATTATTTTGAATATCCAGAAACAATATCGAAGTAAATACATATAAAAACGTACACTAACAGATCTAATACTGAATAACATGCTCATAGACAAAGTGATATAATTTTTTTGGATAAATATCCCCGGAAAAACCCAATGCGGGAAACCAGTGCAACTAGCTTTGGAGGGTTTTCATTATTATGTAGAATCTAGGTACAACAATCTAAGGCACCAAAACTAGTTTACTCGACAGAGAAGAATACAACAAGCAATACCTTTGTCCCTGGAGACAGAAAATATGACTGATTCACACCCTCAAATAGGATTTACAAAACTCAATCCTTTTTGGCCCACAAGAAACCCCAACGTTGCACTGAAGCCCTGCGTCGACTGTGGCTGCGTCGGCCTACGCGGCGCTCGGGAAGGGCTTGCGTCACCCTAGAAAGGGCTTACGCGTTCATGTCTTTGCCTGCAACTAGGCCGCGTCGATCACACGCATGGCTCCCTGTTGCCTACGTGGCGCCCCTGGCAGGCTGCAGGCGCTGCGTAGCTTTGGCTACCTGGACGCCTTTGCTACGGGAATCTTGCTTCTTGCCCTCGTTGTACCTCTTGGCCTAGGTTCAAGCGTGATTTTATAGCATCAGGAAGTGTTCCAAGTATCATATTTGGTGGAGAGGCTTGGACAACAGTTATCCAGAGAACCCAGAAATCGTTTGTGGAAATTCCACTCGGATATGGATTTATTAAAATAATTAATTATTTTAAAGTGATCCCTAAGTCTAAACTGAGGGAAATTAAATAATTAAAGGGTATTAATAAAGATAAAAGAACTTTCGGATTAATTACATCGTTAGGATTAGGTCGACGTTTCGAACCAGCGAATGTGGTTCATCGACTTTCGGATTAATCACATCATTGAGAAGTTGGGTCGACGTTCGAACCGGCCAATGGTGAGTTGAAAAAGTCGACTAATGTGATGTGATTAATCCGAAAGTTCTTTTATCTAAATTATGGATCACAAAAGTCTTAGATCTAACGGTATTAATAAAGCAGAGTGTCAATCTTCTAGAAAACGAAGGTCAAGTCATCTTTTAATCTGAGCCATTGATTAAGGATATAATCTGGGTCATTTATTCATCAACGAGAAGGCTATAAGAGAAGGCTTGAGGGTCATTTGGAAAGCAAGCTGAGCACATTCTCAGTGCCCGAAGGAAATCGATTCTGAAGTAAGAGAATTCGATTTCAGTGGGTGAGTCTATAGAGGCAGGGTTGTAGAGACAGGAGGAGGGAGAAGTCAGTAGAGGTAGAGAAGAAGGAAGACAAAAGACGAAGGGAAGGCGACGTTGAGCAGCAGCACTAGCCCTCCATGCAGACTTATGCAGTCCAGGTAGTGACTGCGCAGAGGGGCTACGCAAATTGACGCAGAGGGTGCAAGAGGACATCTCGTGAATTAGGAATTCTTCTAGGTTGTCCGGAAAAATTCATATTAGGTGTATGCCATTGATTCTTCTCGTCATGAATTCTGTAAATGGTCTTTTTAAGTGATGAAGATTAATACAAACCTTCATTTGCTGCACCGATTTTCCCACATTGGGTTTTTTCGGGGACAATTGTCCAAAAATAACGGTGTTCATGTGGTTGTTTCTATTGTACTATATGTGTTCTATTTGTTCTTTTGCTTTTGATTAGAGTGAATACTGCAGCCGTGTTTATTTCAAAATTTACTGAAGCATCTATAAATAACTTATCATAATAAGTAGGAGAAATAAATCAATTACTACAGTAACAATTTCAGAGTGAAAATTTCACATGGTATCAGAGCTAAAGGCAAAAGACAGAAAGGGAGGTTCTGTAATGGAACAAAGATCCGACATAGACACAACTTGGAAGGGCTCACGCAGTCCTCCAGAGCACATGGAGAAATAGAGGGAGCATGATATATCTGTTCTGGCATCCAGACTAGAAGAGGATTTCTCTTATGTGTCAAGCACGACCTCTCTAGGAGTCTGGTATATTGATAGTGGAGCATCTGCTCATATGATGGGAGTTCGAAAACGTTTTTCGAGCTACAGAAAAGAGCAGATGAATTTCCAGATCACAATGGGAAACAAGGCCAAGTGTACCCCCATTGGAAGAGATACCATAATATTTCAAACAGAAGCTGGCAACAAGATTCAGGCCACAAATGTTCTGCATGTACCGAGTTTCGGAATGAACTTACTCTCGATGTCTCAGCTCCAGAACAAGGGTTATGACATATACTTTAGTGGAAATAAATTTTATGTCAAACACCCGAGTTGGAAAAGGAAGGCACAAATTGGAGTAAGGAGCCACAAATTATATAAGCTCCAGCTTGAGTCCCCAATGGCACTAATCAACAGTATGGATGAAAGGGATTTGAATGAATTATGGCATAGAAGGATGGGGCATTTACATCATGGAGCCTTGAAGATTCTCAAGAATACTGTCATGGGAGCTCTAGAACTCATTACAAGGAAAGATGAGGTTTGCAGGGGGTAAGTACTAAGGAAAAATGCCATGGCAACATTTCCAAGAATCAATAGTAGGGCCAAAAGTGTATTGGAGTTGATACACTCAGACAGCTGCGATCCAATGTGCACGATTTCTCTCAGTGGTGCAAAGTATTTTGCTACCTTCATTGATGACCATTCCAGGGAAACTTGGATTTAATTTCTTAAAACAAAAGATGAAGTCTTTGAACGTTTCAAAGAATTCAAGGCTTTGGTAGAAAATTTAACCGGAAAGAAGATCAAGAAGTCGCGATCAGATAATGGTGGAGAGTATATTGATAAAGACTTCACCAGTTTCTACGCAAAGGATGACATCAAGAGAGAATGGATAGCTCCATACAATCTGAAGCAGAATGGAGTTGCAGAAAGGAAGAATAAGACTATTGTAGAAGTTGCAAGGGTGATGCTATATGACCAAGACATGCCCAAATTTTTGTGGGCAGAAGCCTGCAATACAGCTGTGTAGGTGCAGAACAGGGTGTCCCATATAGCATTGGGGAAGGTGACCACTGAGAGTGTGTTCAAAGGAAGCAAACCTGAGGTGAGCCATATCAGAATATTTGGCAGTATAGCGTATTGCCACGTACCCAATTAGAAGAGGAAGAATTTGGAACAGATTGCGGAGAAGGGGGTATCTTGTGGGTTATAGTGAAAATGCAAAGGTATATCTCATCTATATTCTAGAAAACAAGAAGATCGTATTAAGGTGGGACATGAAATTCATGGAGGAGAGAGCCTTCAGAAGATCTCGGGAAATGGCTACAGATACGGAGGTTGAGGAGTATCCACTAGTACAACCTCATCGGCCTACAGAGGATGGCTCGAGTGCCTCTCCACGACACAAGTATTCTGAGGAAAGCTCTTTCAAAGAAGAGCAAGAAGGAGAGCAGGCAAATCCACCCACTACTAGTGGATGAACGAGTAGAGAGTTCCAACAAATTCTGAGGGATGCAGAAGAATTTGTTGGAGCCCCTAGAGATGGAAAGAGGGCACATAGGCAACTTGACAGGTACCAGGCACTGGTAGCATAGGTCAGAGAACCCTCTAGTTTCGGGAGGCAGCTCAACATCAGGTGTGGGTAGATGCCATGGTGGAGGAGTATAGCTCCATCATGACGCATGATGTATGGGAAGTAGTCCCTAGACCGAAGAACAGATCAGTTGTAGGATCAAGGTGGATCTACAAGATCAAGTATGTTGCAAATGGCAGCATAGAGAAGTTCAAAGCCAGGTTTGTGGCTAAGGGGTATGCATAGAAAGAAGGGATCGACTATGATGAAACCTTCACCCTTGTAGCTCGTTACACTTCAATCAGATCTGTCATCTCTCTCGCAGCGCAGACGAGATGGGAGATTCACCAGATGGATGTCACGACAACGTTCTTGAATGGGGTGATAGAAGAG
Organism: Pinus albicaulis; assembly: GCA_034641835.2. Lineage (NCBI taxonomy): Eukaryota > Viridiplantae > Streptophyta > Pinopsida > Pinales > Pinaceae > Pinus > Pinus albicaulis. Next base: position 820,225,207 of record CM076579.1, on the reverse strand, counting down.
GAAGTGTACATAGAACAGCCAGAGGGCTTTGAGACACATGAGCAGAAGACTCATGTATGCAGGCTTAAGAAAGATCTGTATGGACTAAAGCAAGCCCCCAGAGCATGGTATGGGCGAATTGATAGCTACCTGCAGAAGATGGGATTTGTCAAGAGTGATGCATATCCCAACCTCTACTATCTGAGAATAGGGGATGAGCCGCTAATCTTGGTATTATATGTAGATGATATATTCCTTAATGGATCATCTAAGCTCATCAAAGACTGCAAGGAGAATTTGGCTACCGAATTCGACATGAAGGATCTAGGGCAAAGCACTATTTTCTTGGTTTGGAGGTCTGGCAGCAGAAGGAAGAAATTTTCTGTGGGTAAGGAAGATACACTACAAAGATCCTGAATAGGTTTTAGATGGAGGTCTGTAGACCCATGGCTACGCCAATGATTACAAACTGGAAGAAGATAGAAACATCCGAGGATGACGAGGCTAACCCTACCTTGTACAAGCAGCTCATTGGATCATTGATGTACTTGGTCAACACCAGACCAGACATCTATTAGGCAGTTAATACCCATAGTCAGTTCATGGTGGAACCAAGGAGGGCTCACTAGGCAGCAGCCAAACATGTTCTTAGATATTTGAAGGGGACAGTCGAGTATGGGCTGAAGTACACTAAGGGCAATGAAATCTAGTTGAGTAGGTTCACTGACGCAGATTGGGATGGAAGCACAGTGGATTGGAAAAGTACCAGTGGGTACTGTTTCAGTCTCGGATCAGGAATGACTTTCTGGTGCAGTAGGAAACAGAAGTTCGTCACACTAAGCTCAGCCGAAGCTGAATATATGGCAGCAAGCACATCCTCGTGCGAGGCCATATGGCTTCTTAAATTGATCTTGAACTTACTCAAGCAGAGGATGGAACCGACCGAAATTTTGTTTGATAATCAGAATTGGATCAAGATCTCCAAGAATCCTGTGTTTCATGACCGGTCGAAGCACATTGACATTAGGTGCCACTTCATCAGAGACTATGTCCAACGAGGAGCTACACAGTTGAGGTACACTCCTACAGGAGAACAGGTGGCAGATATCCTCACCAAGGCTCTGAGTAAGATTAAGTTCACTTACTTCAGAGAAAAGATGGGGATGGTCGAGAACCCTTTCCAGTAGAGAAATGGGTGGTCTACAGAGCTAGAGGGAGTTGCAGTACTGATGAGGTAGTGGCAGAAATAGTGTCACAGGCAACAGTACAGAGGGCAACAACGCAGAGGTGAGGGGCAGCAGCTAGGACATCAGCATCGCAGCAAATGCTTTAGAATCAGAGCAGTACAGTTGATACCTTGCTTGAACACTTTCCTCGCTAAGAGGGATTGTTGATTTTATAGCATCGGGAAGTGTTCCAGGTCTCAAATTTTGAGGAGAGGCTTGGACAACAATATCAAGAGAACCCAGAAATCATTTGTGGAAATTCCACTAAGATTTTGCTTTATTAAAACAAATAATTATTTTAAAGTGATCCCCAAGTCTAAACTTAGGGAAATTAAATAATTGAAAGGTATTAATAAAGCGGGGTGTGAATCTTCTAGAAAACGAAGATCAAGTCATCTTTTAATCTGAGCCATTGATTAAGGATATAATCTGGGCCGTTGATTCATCAACAAGAAGACTATAAGAGAAGGCTTGAGGGTCATTTGGAAAGCAAGCCCTCTTAGCGAGGAATGTGCTCTAGCACTATACTTAACCCTGAAGTACTGCTTTGATCTCTGACATCGGTCTTCGTGTTGATGCTTGGCCCGCTGCATGGCCACCCTTCATCACTGCGTTGCTGCTGCTCTCTGTACTGTTGCCCATAACTCTGCCACTTCAATGCTACATCCGTATTGCAACTCCCTCTCAAATTGCTGCATTGTGCTACCAACTGCTGCACTGCAACTCAGTTGCTGAGAGTAAGCAACTGAAGGACCCCTGCCCAAATGACAAACAAATCAATCGGGTTGCATCTCATCACTGAAGCTCCATAGGCTGTTGCTCTGCGCTCTTCTCCTGAAGCCACCGTGTTGCTGCAACTCTACACTACGTAAGCATGCCTCCTCTGCACTACTGCCTCTACGTTGTTGCTGCATCTGCACTGCATTGCTCCCTCCCCAGCGTATCAACCTCTGCCTTTGCTTCATTTGTGATCTTTGCACCCACTGCTCCAGTCATTCCTTGCTACTGTGTTAAGGCTCCCGTAGCTCGGATGTGATCCAAGAGTTGGGCTACTCAAGGATCCCGCCACCACACTGTAGCTTCTCTACAGATCAATATCGCCCCACCTCTGTGGTTCATGAGTGCTCATGGCTATGTCATCATTGGAGCCATCGTCTGCTACTGCAGCCTTGGAACTAGAAGCTTCCTTGTCCTTCTTCCTTTGAGGACAATTGCTGGTGAAGTTTCCAAGTTTGCCACATTGGAAACATTTGATCTTAGATAGATCACGCTTCTTTTTCCCTTGCTATTTCTTCGATGCTAGAGCTGCATCTTCCTCTTCCTCCTTTACCTTGCTCGAACCGGTGTTGGTCTACCTCTTGGATATTCAACGGATCTCCTCTTATCGAAGGATAGCCCACATATTGTCCCAGTTAGGAAGGTCCACTCTGCCCAAAATGCTTTGGAAAAATGTTTCCTAGTCCTCTATGACTGCATTTAGAGAAATCCTCACCATGACATCATCCTCCACCTTGACCCCCATGGCAGTCAGCTGATCCTGAATCGGCTGCAACGTGAAGAGGAAAGGATCGATTTCCTCTCCCTTGGACATCATGAATAACCTCAGCTGGTTCTCCAGAAGCATCTTTCTCTTGAAAGATTTCCCTTGATACAGTGTGGTTAATGCTTTCCACATGTCATTAGTCGTATTCTTCTTGGCTATGTGTGGTATCACATGATCTTTAACCCTATCCATGATGAAGCGCTTGGCATGTGTCGCTGCTTCATTATGATTCACCAGGAGAAGAGCAACTGTTGGTGTAGCAAAGACCTTTTCTACATGCTCCCTCAAGCCGTATGCCTCGGGGACTACCAAGATTCTGGCCTTTTAGATAGAAAAGTTGGACAGGCCACCCAACCTATCCTGATCACGCAGTCTGTGTGGCGCCATCTGCACAAAAATCTGTCGGAACAGATCTTCCTATCTCCGCTTCTGCTGCAACCGTCAACAAAACACTCGGATCTAGGGTCCTTGGCGATAAAGACACCCTCTGCTCCCTCTGACAACTGATTTCCTCCTTGGAAATCTGCCAAACACAACGAATCAACTCTCTTTGATCACCCTACGATCGATCCTTAGATTTCTTTTGGCAATGAAATCTGTTGAGCAACTGTTCTCCTCCCGCTCTTTGTCAAGATAGCTTAGGCATGATTCTGCACCGGCAGAATCTCCACCCCAACAACAACTGCTGAAGATCTGAAGCTCTGCCTCTGGTCCACGACAAATCTGCACAACACTCGAAACTGGATTGCGTCACCCAAGTTGGCCTCTACGTGAGTAGACTGGCTCAGCGTAGCGACTGCGCAGCGCAGGGTGCTCCTGCATCCCTCTGGAAGGCATTGCATTGTCTTTGCATCACCCAGCTGGGAATGCGATGCCCTTTACGTTTCTCTTGCTGCCTCTGCGTCCTTCTGGTGCTGCACTGCCCTCTGTGGATTCTCTGCCGCTTCAGCTACTTTCTGCAGCACAAATTTCTTCAGCCAATTTGTTGGAGATCCAGCTAGATCTGCAATTGCTCTGATACCATGTGAAAATTTCTCAACCTAAGAAATCTTATTGTTAATTCTCAATTTACTTCTCCTACTTGATTAAATTCACAAGTTATTATTCTGAATATTCAGAAACAACATCGAAGTAAATACATATAACAACCTACACATACAGATCTAATACTAAATAACATGCTCACAGACAAAGTGACACATAGATTTTCTGGACAAATGTCCCTGGAAAAACCCAATGCAGGAAAACCGGTGCAGCTAGCTCTGGAGGGTTTTAATTATTATGCAGAATCTAAGTACAACAATCCTGGGCACCAAAACTGGTTCACCTGACAGAGAAGAATACAACAAGCAATACCTTTATCCTCGAAGACAGAAAATATGACCGATTCACACCTTCAAACGAGATTTATAGAATTGCAGCCCTTTCTGGCCCACCGAAAACCCCAACGCTGCTCTGAAGCCCTCTACGTTAGCTTGACTGGCCTGTGTCAACCTCTGCGCTGCTCAGGAAGGGCCTGCGTCACCCTAGAAGGACTTAGGCTACCCCTGCGCTGCCTTAACTGGGCTTGCGTCAGCCCTGCATGGCTCTTGCTGCCTCTGCGCTGCCCCTGCTGGGCTCTAGCTGGACTGCGTAGCACCTGGCTGCCTCTGTGCTGCTCTGGAATGCTGTTTGTCTGTCCTCGTTGTACTCTTGGCCTGGGATCAAACCATCCCACTCGCCAATACTGCCCCTCGCTTCAACTGAAGCACTTTTGAAATTCTTAGCAAACCACGCCCTAGAATCTCAGCTTAGCTTCAGTGCTCCGCCAATGTGTGTATTCTCCAACTAACCCCAAGCCCTTCTCTTATACTTTTCTCATTGAATCATCAACGACCATGATCTATTCTGTAATCGACGGATAAGATTAGAAGCTGCTTGATCCACGTCACTTTAGTCATTCTCATCACATGTTTAATTTAATTAACTTTAATCTTTTAATTCCCCTAAGTTAGACGTAGGGTCCTTAATTAAAAATATTAATTAATTAAATATCTCTTAATTCGAATGGAACTCTTCAAAACACTTTCTGGGCCTTAGAGATCTCATGTACTCCAGCTACTTCACAAACTTTGGGAGCTAGAGCACATCCGATACTACCCCAAAAATTCAACATCAACTGCTCATTACCTCCTTGAGCTTGTCAAAGGCCCTTTGTGCAATTTCTGTCCAGCCAAAAGCCCCCTTCTTGGTGAGATCTGTCAGGGGTGTTGCATGTTGTGAAAATTCTTTGACAAACTTCCGGTAGTAGGTGCATATGCCCACAAACACCCAGAGTTCCGTCACATTCTTTGGTTCCGGCCAATCCCGGATGGCTTGAATCTTATCCTCATGGACTCTCACTCTGTCCACTCCAATGATATGCCCCAAATAGAGCATCTCTGTTAGCCCAAACTCGCACTTGGACAGGTTGACATAGAAATGTTGCTCCAAGATACGTAGTACAGCCTCAATGTGTTGGAAATGTTCTTCCCATGTGCGGCTATAGATGATAATGTCATCGAAAAATACTAGCAAAAAATTCCTCAACTGACCACGGAAGATGTGGTTCTACAAGACTGAAATGTGGTTGGAGCATTAGTCAGCCCAAAGGGCATCACCAAAAACTCAAAATGGCCGTAATGGCAACGAAACACAGTCTTGGGGACATCCTGGTCCCTCACCTTGATCTGATGGTACCCCGACCTCAGGTCGATCTTGGAGAAGAACTTCGCTTCCCTCAACTCATCCATTAGCTCATCAATCTTGGGGATAGGGTAGCGTTTCTTCATGGTCTTCTTGTTCAACGCCTTGTAATCTATGCACATCCGCAGTGTGTCATCCTTCTTCTTCACCAAAACCACTGAAGAAGCAAATGGACTCGTGTTGGACCCGATGTGTCCCAATGCCAAGAGTTCATGTATGGCTCTCTCAATCTCATCCCTATAGGCCTTGGGGTGCTTGTAGGGAGTGGTAATCACTGCCTAGATGCCCTGTTCTAGCTCAATGGTGTGCTCAAGTCCCCAGTTCGGTGGTTGACCTGGTGGAATGTCCCCAAAAACCGTGGAGTAACGGTCTAGGATAGTCTGCACATCCGGGTGCACAAGCTGACCTGAGACACCTGCCTCTGAAATCCTTAGCTCCATTGCCCACTCTATTTCTCCCTTCCGGAAATATGCTTCCATCTGATGTGCAGAGACTTTTTGTGGAAGGTATGTGTGCATGCCTCTGATCATCACATGCTTCCCACTCTTCTTGCCCATCCACTCCATCTCCAGAGTCTCTCAATCTGTAGTGACCTTCCCAAGTGTGATAAGCCACTGAACACCCAACACTACGTTAGTATTCGGAATGTTGACCACAAAAAAGTGATTAGTCACTATATATGTCTCCATGGTCACTGCTAATGTCGGGACATAACGCATGCACTATATGGTCCTGGCACCTAGAACCAACACAAAAAACCAATCAAAGCTCTCTGTTTGTATGCCCCTCCTCTGCATTAGCTGGGCATCGATAAAGTTGTGCGTGGCCCTGCTGTCCACCAACACTGAGACACGCTGCCCCTGAACTATCCCTTGGACCCTCAGCGCTAAGTACTTGGGAACTCCCCGCAAAGATGCAAGGACCCCTCTTGTGGGTGCAAACGCTACTCCTGCTGCTGCTAGGGGAGTTGGTGGTGGATGATTCACTCTCGATGCACCAGTGTTGGCATCTCCCTACAACTCCTCATATGCCTCCTCTTCCCCTCACTGTCAGAGAAGACCTCAATGTAATGTGCCTTCCCTTCGGCACATTGATGACCCGGTGCCCATGGCTCCTGTTAGGTGAAACAAAGCTTCCTCTGTCTCAAATCTCTCCGGATGTCATCATCCAAAGGCCCTCGGCCTTGGTTCCCTCTCGGGGGTGGGGCTCTCGCGTCCTTCCCCTTCTGTTGGAACGTTGGTCTCTCCAAAACTGAATAAAACTCCTCTCCTGAGCGGGCACTCTAAGTCCCTCGAGAATGAGGTTGAGATCTCTACTCGAAAATCTCTGTGCTAAATAGCACTTGTAGACTCGGCTAAACAGCTCAAGCATGCTTCTGGTTTACCAGACAGAAAATGAGTTGATGACTGAATGAATGAGGAATGAGTTGCTCTCATCCTATTTAGCTTGCTGAGCCCTCCAATGTTCCCTTGGGCCCCACTGGACTGTGTTGCAACCTCTGCTTGCCAACACTGTGCTTCCATTGCGCAGATGTTGTCCCCTTGTTGTCCCCATGTTGCTGTTGCGCTGCCTATGCTGCTGCCTCTCCTGCACTGCCACTAGGCTGATGTCTACTGTGTGTTGCTAGCCCCACGGGTCCCACTCCAACTCTAACGTTTGCCTTGGTGACTTTAGGAAAGTAATTTAATCATGATATTTATTTGTGGGTCACTTTTACCCACTTTATTTTTCTGCTAACATTAGAAAAAGGAAAAATTGATAGAATTAATATTCCAATTAGCTGACTACTAATTTGGAATATTACAGTGGGTGGATTTACTTTGTTTCAATTTTTTTTTTTTTGAGTTTTTTTTAGTGTTTTTTTATGCTTATTTCCATCACATGCATGCTTTAAATTGGTAATTAACTCTCATTTACTTTCTTCAAGTTTGCTAAAGTTCTTTAAACTTGCACCATTTACAATAATTGTTGCTACAAGTCCAAATTTCCATTTTCCTGTTGCAAAACAATTTACTCTCATTTTCTGCAAGCATCTTCATTATTTTGTTTTAGCAAACTTTTATAAAATTGGCTTGGCTATTGTCTAAATCATTCATGCTTTATGGTTGTGCAACATTTCCATTTTGAGTATATTTAAAGCTTTGTGTATTGGGCAATTTATTTTTCAAGGCAATCATGTACTCTCATGTCAAGCAAGTTGTCTTTTGTTTTCTCAAGTTTAAGAGTTCCTTTTGCAAAGCTATTGTGAGTACGAATCCTGAGTTTATCTTTCAAAGCATCGCAATTTACTTTACATGCAAATTAATTGCTCATAAGCTTCAAGCTTTATTTGCTTTTAGTTGGTCATTTGCTTCAAGCTTTATTTTGCTTTATAAAGCTTATGCATCTTATGTTTACTTGAACAAATGGGGCATATTTAATTGAAGCATCTCTATCTTTTACAGAACACTTGCAAACTCACTTGCATATCATATTAGGCATTCTAATTTAGTTGCTTATTTAAAATTAACCTCCAAGCATAAGCTTGGTTGATAGAAATCATAGGGAAAAGACTTTCTTAGAAAGTTCTTCTAATTGGTGTGAAGTAAGGTAAAGGCGTGTGAACCTACAGTTATGAAGGTTGCTTGTCCCCTTGTAGGAACAAAGGCACACGTTGGCTAGTAAGATGCAGGGGATGGGTATTGTTAATGACACCATCGTGTCCTCGCCCCCTCTTTCTTACAGTCACCACAATTTTTACCCTTTGGAAAGGGCTCAAAAGAAAGATCTCTCACCTAGAGTAGGCATTTAGATTAAAAGTAACCAAGATAATTGCATCCAAATCTAGTATAGGTGCATTTTATATAAGCACATCTCATGGTTTTACTTGCAATTATGTGTGAATTCCTAGATCCTAGATCTGGAATCCCTACTGCAACAAGCTGAACTACTTCTCCTACTTGCAAATCTGATTTAACAAGTTATTAAAAGATTACTTCTTAAAATATCGAAGCAATTACTGAAGCAACCTTCACCCATTAAAATACATTTGTGAAAATAGAAACTGAGCAAGAAAGAATAATGCAAACACAGGACACCGTTGTTTTTGGACAAATGTCCCCGAAAAAACCCAACTTGAGAAAACCGGTGCAACAAATTTGAGGGTTTATATATTATGCAGTAATTTTTTTAATACAATCTGGGATGCCTTCTTGGCTATCCCTGCAAAGAATATGTCTGACAAAGAGTTAGTGAGAGAAATCTCACACTGATACTAAAAATCCGACTGACGAACAAATCCCAGATGGCAAGCCCTCCACTGCGCTACGTAGTCTCTGCGTCACTTTGTGTGGCTTCAGCCCTGCTGGTCTTCTGCTGGCTGGATCTGAACCTCTGGCCCCTTCCAGTCTCACAACCCGACTTTCCGGCATTGGATCCGACTGATCCTCAACTGAATTTTGGATTTCCTCAAGGCTGCAGCGCTGCCTTTGCTGATCTGCTCACTGTCTTCTCCCCGATGTATTCCCGACATAGGAAAATCTCCAACCAAAATTACTCTTCCCCTCAACTGCAATCAAGATTCACGTAGATCTAATTTTTGTCTTGAGCATTGCTCACTTCAGAAAAAATTCAATCTCTAGATCCTCTCGGTGTAATGTACAACTGACCCTCAAGTCTTCATTTATAGCCTTCTCATTGACAAATCAATTGTCGAGATTAGATCTCCAATCAACGACTAAGATTATATTAGACTTGATCTTCTTTATCTAGAAGAGTCACCCGCAGTTTACATTAAAAATGGTTAATTATTTTAATTTCCTATGTTAGACTTGGGGTCCTCATTAAAAATAATTATTTTTTCTTATAAAATTGTTTCTGGGTGGAATTTCCCAAAACGATTTCTGGATTATTTGTAATGCATGTGTCTAAGCCTCTCCACAAAGTTTGAGACTTAGAGCACATCCGATGCTACCAAAAATCAACAAATTAGTCATTATACTTGTCATTTTGAATATATGTAGAATTGAATATTTTGTTTTGGGAAGTGTTATCTCATTTATATTCTGCAAGTAGAATTGTAATTGGTTTCCTTTTGCAAGATATCCTTGTATGTTTTGGATTAACAAGTGATCACATATCTTGAAAGCATTTTTATATTTTGTATTGATTATTTTATTTGCGAACATCTTTTGTTTCATTTTCAGGATTGTTCGTGCTTCCATTTGAAGCACTTCATTTATTTTAAGCAAATATCTTTCATTTTTTAGCAATGTTTTTAAGGCACTGGTTTTACATTTTATTATTACTATGTCACATGTTGATGATTATTGAAGTTGGTTTTATCTCATATTTCTCACATTGTATTTTCTTGTAATCTCAAAAAAGTAATCCATTTCACTCTAACATCTTCTAGAAACCTGTCATCTTTTAGCTTGGTTTTCCTTTTAGGGACCACCGCCCTTAGCTAACCTAAGGGAGAGCTTAAACGGAGAGAGTACGGAAAGGTGACATCCCCATCTCTTTAATTTGCCACCAACCACACCTTGTGAGGTTAAGGGCTTTTCTCACTAACTGGTAGGTGTGTGCGTCAGACGACAACACCACTCCCAAAGATTTTTTATTTTATTTTATTGTTAATGATGTGAGTGCCCTCTTATGGAAATGAGATATTATTTTGGGAAGAGTTTTACATTATTCTTGAAAAGAAAGGCTACTCTTTCCCAAGAGTTACAGTGAATGATCAAGAACTATTTTTGAGAAATGTTACAAGAAAACTCTCGAGAGAGACTTGAAAGTGTCTTGAATAAAAAAAATGAAATGCAAAAGTCACAACTACTCACAAATTGTAAGGATTTCGAACATGACAATGAGTAGCGAAAAGGAGGTAGTTATGAAGGGTTTGGATGTGAGAAAGCCTCCAATATATATGCTTTAGTTCTCCTTCTCTAATCATGTTTGCTTCCAAACCTTCTCCAATTTCTTGCCTTGTAGATGAGGATCTCTGTGGTCCTTTTATAGGATCCAAACCCTTTGTTGTTGTAGACTTCCTTCTTTGATTTTGATTCTTCAATCCTTCACCTTGCTTTGATGTCTTTCATGAAACCTGATTCTTGAGTGTCTCTATGCCCTCCCTTGACTGACATCTTAGCTCTGAAACCATGTTGAGAATTTGGTAGGGCAAACTTTAATTCAATTCTCTTACTTGATAACTGCTTGTGTTATACTTGTTATGCTTCTATTACTTAGATCTTATCTTCATTAGCTTATTATATATTTCATCAAATCAATTATCAAAACACAAGAGACAAAGATTTTTGGATCTTCAAGCCAGGGCCAAAACCTCTCCCTTTTGGAGAGGAAAACCCAAAAGTAATTCTTCTTCTAGATTTTCAATTGACAAGTACCATGACCATGACACAGACTGTTGACACTAGTATGCCTCCAAGACCTTGTCACTGCTCTTTCTTGGCTCCTTATGCTGATCTTCTTTTCTGCACCGTTTTGCACCATCACTAGGGAGACTCGGTCCCTAGTCTAAACTCTTCCTCAACCTTCTTCTAAAGTTTCCTTCTCGGTCTACTTTCAGTGTCCTTGATGCCCTCCTTTTCTCCTCTTCGCTATATATATATATATCCTTGGTTCCTTTTCAAATAGGATAACCCAAGACCGAAGCTTTACATCATTTCCCATGCACTGATAGCAGCCTTCTCATGCACTGTATAGAAGACATCTTCCTTTACTGTAATAGCCCTTGACGGAATAGGAAATATCCTCAATTCAGAGGCTAGGACTGCCTCTCCTCTGAATTGATAAGAGTCTCCTTTCCACACTGCAATTCAAACTTATATCACAGACTTAGACTCAAACAGAGAGCCCCAATTCTTCTTTGGACTTCCTCTTCTCTTCACTGGAGTATCTCCTATTTTACGCACCAATAAACCTTATCTTCCTCGCATAGATGTCTTATGAAATACCACATATCCGAACGGTTTCTTGTCTGAAATGTTAGAGATATCTGAACTGTTCTGCTTTTCCTTTGAGCGAAGTCCATATGGGTATATATAGTGGTTTTCCACTGATAATGAGCTGACATGACCTATGAATAGACGTGTCTTTATGTTGAGCCGACTTGAGTTGTGCATTCTTTGTTTTGAGGTTGACTTCAAGGAGACAGTGACAAGGTCTTGGAGCATATTGTTTCATCAATAATTTGTCCTTTTCATGAGTGTAACATGACTTCATATGCATGACTCAAATTATATTTATGACAAGACAAATTTCTAAAGACATCAAGAAGAATTCTTTGACCTATAATAAACAACTTGCTCATAAAACCCATGATGCAAATATTTCAAAATACATTTTATTATCTTTGTCTTCTTCATTACATAAATTAATTTTTACAAGTCATTATGAAGACCGATCCTAGTTACACTTTCCAACACTCCCTCTTAACTAGGCAGGTATTCATAATAGTACATGGTCACTTTCAATCTGAAGAATCTCATAAGAAGAATTCAATCGGTAATCCATCTGTTATAGCATCATATTAACCAACATTGTTACAGTGAAAGGCCTTGACTAACAGTTCCATCTCTCCATGAGACCATGAGCTACAAGGTTGGCAAGACCAATGATTATAAACACCTTCATCATTGTCTCCAAGGCACATACTCCACCTGGATGTTCATCATGAAGAACTCCTTCCGTTGATGTCATGAATTGAAGAGCCTTCAACTATGGTATCTCTTGATTAGGGCACAGATCATCCATTAATCATGTCTTCAGAAAGTGATCCATCAATCTTCTCATCTGGTCTAGCTTCACGTCATGTTGCTCTCCTTCGGACCATATTTCTTTCAAGGATCTTTCATCCTGGCATATGGTTATCAATTGTGGAAGACATATACTTCCCTTTGGAAGCCTTGCATAAGCTCATCAGATATTGATTAATTATAAATATGAACTTTGATCAAAGGGTTTTCCCCACAATGGGTTTTTCCCTGACATCCACTAAATATTGTGTCCTCTTGTCTTGGCTTGTCTTATGGTTATTTGTTTATGTTCTATCAACATTTACTGTCAATATTAATGTGATTGCTAATCTAGAATTGAAATTGGGCTAATAAGAAAAGATTGAAGTCAATTGCTCTAAGCATAGAACATACCATTGTTATCTAAAATTAACATGGTATCAGAGCTCAGGTGAAGACAAATCCCAAGCAAGAGTGAGAAGAGAAATCACTAAAATCTAGTGGACAAGGACAAGGGTTAATGGCTTCCTCATCATACTTCAAATCTGATGGCAAGCTTAATGATAAGTTTGATTATCATGCTTGGAAAATGTCCTTGGACTTGACTTTGGAGGAACAAGATGTTATGGACTATGTGAAAGGAAAGATTACGGGGCCTCCTTCAAATGCACCGGCTGCCTCTAAGACAAAGTACAAGAAAGGTGAAAACAAAGCAAAGAAGATCATCAAGGACTCAATTCGCAAGCACTTGGTTGCTTATATCTCCGAGCTGGGCACATCTAAGGAGATGTATAACAAGTTGGTTGGCATGTTCAGGGCTTGCAATGCAAATCAAATTCTCTTTTTGAAAAACAAGCTGAAGGACATCCAGATGGACAAGGGAGAGTCCATCCAATCCTACTTCATGAGGATTACCAAAATAAAAAATGATCTTTTATCTATTGGAGAGGTCATAGCTGACCGAGAGCTCACTCTTATTGCTCTTGCAGGTCTTCCTCAAGCATGGTATGTCTTCAATACCACTATTCTCAAAAATAACATAATTCCTGATTTTGATGAACTATTGATGAGATGCACTCAAGAGGAGACAAGGATGATGGAGAGAGACAAACCTTCAAATGGAAATGAGACCCAAGGGAAGGAAGGGTAGATGTTACAATTTTAACAGGTTTGGCCATTATGCTAGAGAGTGTCCCAATAAAAGGGATACACAACGAGATGATGACAACAACAACAACAACAACAACAATTTCAAGGGAAATAGAAATCAAAGCAACAACAAGTTCAACTAGGGTTGCGGGGAAGCTTCAAACCCCCTTCGTTCCCGTTTCTGAAACGCGCTCCTGAAAACGCTTCCTGAGGGGAGCGTTTTCGGGAGCACGTTTCCGAACCTGTTAAAACGCTCCCTGCCTTTTCAGGAGCGTTTCAGGAAGCGCTCGGGAGCGAACGCTCCCTGAGCGCTTCCGACGTTTAAAAAACGCTTCGGGAGCGTTTTTTAAACGCCGAAAGCGATCGGGGAGCGTTCGCTCCCGAACGTTCCCTGGAACAAAAAACGCTTCCCGCCACGCGCAAATTTTTTTAAGTGAAAAATCGAATTGTTTATAATGGGGGGGGGGTTCATTTTGGTTTTTATTGTTTTTTGAGTGTTGAGAGAGAGAGCAAGAAGAGTTGTGGAGAGCAAGGAAGGAGAGCAAGAAGAGACAAAGAGAGCAAGGAGCAAGGCAACAGGAGGATTGCAAGAAAGAGGTAGGCCTTTTAATCCAATTTTGTATTTTCTAGGATGAATTTGTAGGTTGTTAAATTGTTTAAAAATGAAAACTTGAATTTTTCTTGAATGTTGCATTTTATTGAATTTAAAACTTAAAAAATGAATTGTTTTTTTTCCTATGTTGCATTTCCTATTCCCATTTCGCATTTTTCCATTTGTTTTGCAGGCTAGAAACTTGAAACTTGTTTCCATCATGGCTATATGGATTTTTCTCATGTTGGTTCCTTTCTTTGTAATAATGGTGTTGGAGAGTGCTAGAAGAAAGAGGCAAATCAGAGAAGAGGAGGATGAAGAGGAGGGTTATGGTGGATTTGAAGAAAATCCTAAAGAGGAGGAGGATTATGCTGAGGAGGAAGTGGAGAGTGGAGAACCTGAGGACACAGATTCCCCAACTAAACGAGACCAAACTCAGACACCTTTGTGGAAATATGTTCAGAAAATGGAAGGAGGGAAAGGTGGTGGAACCACTAAATTTATTTGCCCCCATTGCAATAAACAATACCATGGTTCATACACCCGTGCGACAAGGCACCTTTGTGGGATAATGCCAGGGGATGGACCTAAAAATATTGGAATCAAAGTTTGTCCTTTTGTGCCAGCACCACAGAGAGAGATATATAGGAAGGAAGAGGGGGCTGCCCTACATAGATCATCTAAAAGATCTAGGGGTTTCGTTGATTCAGGCCTAACACGTCATGGACAAACAAGTTCAACTTCCACCCATGCCAGTGGTTTTGGAGGCAGTGGAACTGGATTAAGGCGTAGAACCATATCCGATTACCTGGACGAAGCGTGTAGGAATGATGTGGATTCAAAAGTTTACCGGTTTCTATATGCATGTGGGGTGCCATTCAATGTTCTTCGCTCACCTTATTGGCATGAAATGGTTTCTGCCATTAATGATGCCCCCAAAGGATAGAAAAGCCTTGGGTATGACAAGGCCAGAACCGTGGGTCTTGATCATGAAAAAGCTAAAATAAACAATTCTTTGGCAAGAATGACAAGTTCGTGGAATGAGCATGGGTTGTCCATTGTCTCTGATGGATGGACCAATGTAAAAGGAAAACCATTGATAAGTGTTTTGGTTGTGTCGGTTAGTGGTGCAATCTTCCTGGCAGCATATGATTATTTAGACAAATTCAAAACCGGCATTAACATTGCAGAACCATTACTTGATATAATTGAAAAGACTGGGCCATACAATGTCATACAGGTCATCACTGATAATGCTGCTAACTGTAAGGCAGTAGGAGAAATTATTGAGGATAAATACCCCAACATTTTTTGGTCTGGGTGTTTGGTTCACACAATGAACCTTTTGATGCATGATATCATCAAAAACAAACAACCTCAATTCAAATGGCTTGGTGATTTATACAAGAGGTAAAAAAATGATAAAATTTATTACAAATCATAGCAATACCCATGGGCTTTTTCGTACTCACTCCAAATTGGAGTTGTTGAAGATAGCAAAAACTAGATTTGCTAGCTATTACCTCACCTTCAAGCGCCTTTTGAAGGTAAGAGAGTCATTGGCTGCAATGGTATCAAGCCCACACTGGCAACTATTAAAGGACAGGGCGGCAACAATAGTTGACAGGCAAGGTTTCGAACATGTGGAGGAGACCGCCCTTGACCCTCTGTTTTGGGCACGTGTGAGGGAAATTTTGAATTTTACCAAGCCCATTTATAACATGATTCGGTTTGCAGATACTGATAAACCAGTGATTGGAAAGGTTTATGAGCAGATGGATAGCATGTTGGGGCAAATAAAAGATGTTGTTAAGGATAATGATCCCAACTTGTATGCTATGATTCATGGCTGTGTGTGTGCACGGTGGAATAAACTCAATGTTCCACTACATGCTTTGGCATATATCCTTACGCCAAAATATTACTCTCCATCTTGGTTGGGCCAACCTGCACCTAGAGGTGGGGTTAGGGTGAAACCTCACATAGATCCAGAGGTACAAGAGGGGTACATGAAGGCATTGGACAAGTTGGTACCCGACAGGGAAGAGTGTGCTAGATTGCGCCTTGAATTAGGCAAATACTTTAGTTGCACTACTAACTTTGGTTCTTTCCATGCAATGGAAGACAGGGACAGATTTGATGCTCTCACATGGTGGGAAGCATATGGCGGCATGTGACTTTTGCCAAAGTTGGCTAAAAAGTTCTCTCACAGGTTGTGAACACTTCTTCTGCAGAGAGGTGTTGGAGCACCTACAGCTTTATACACAATGTGAGAAGAAACAGGCTGAATGAAAACCGAGCTGAAAGCTTGGTTTATGTGCATTATAACTTGAGGTTGTTGAGCCATTACTGTGATCGAGCAAATGAGGATCAATCATACGAGGCTTGGACAACAAGCCAGAGGATGATAATTTGGAGGACGGCACGTTACATCTGGAAGAATTGGAAGCAGAACTTTATAGGGATGATGATGAAGCATCAGCAGCACCGCCACACACAGGGCCAATCCCACCATCTACTGGTAGCAGTGCGGGTGCCAGTGCCAGTGCCAGTTCCACTCCTCGATATCACACTATTGTTCCTTTGCAGATCCAGCCTCCACCTTCTAGTCGTGGTCGTGGTACTCCTGAGAGTACTAGAAGACCAACATTTCCTCGTGGCTCACAAAAATTAGACATTTCTCGTGGGCGTGGCAAGGGGCCAGCCAGTGGATAAAATAGATTTGTTGTTTACTAGTCTTTTCTATTTGTTGTTGACAGTTGAACAGTTGAAACTTGACTCTTTCATATATTTAATGACAATTTAAGTTTGAATTTTGAATTTGAAAGGTGAAACTTTGAAGTTGGCATTTATAAGTTTACTGTTTACAAGTCATTATGAATTATGAATATGATGCTTCATGAAAGTTATATGGTGATCGATGAATCAATGATGATAAATGTTATATAATATCAATGATGATAAATGTTATATATTGAATTTTGAAATCAATGAATCAATGATGATAAATGTTATATATCGATGATGATAAATGTATATTGAATTTTGAAATCAATGAATCAATGATGATAAATGTTAGATATTGAAATTTGAAAGCTTGAAACCTTCGGATTGATGATTTGCGAGACTCGAGAGTCGATATGTTGTATGCTTCCACTCGTGGGCGTGGTTGATGAAGATTATAACTTCGAAGATGATTGATGTTATATGATTCAATCTATGTTTTTATGTTTTTTATGTCTAATTCATCATTCTACATGTTTTTTGTTGGCATATATGCATCAAAATATATATATATATATATATATATATATATATATATATATATATATATATCAAGTAACAAAAATCTCGATGTTATCGCGAGTTTTTCAAGCGGCCGATTTAATCGGCGATTTTTTGGACGATTTTTTGAAAAAATCGTCATCGCGATAAAATCACGATTTTTACGAAAAAATCGCGATTATTTTGGTAAAAATCGTGGGCCCATCAAACAGAAACCCTATAAGTTCAGAAATCGATTTTTTTTTTGTCATTTTTGCAGCCCTCTCATTTTCCTGACACACCCTGTTGGCAGTTCATGGTAATGTTAAATTCTTAAAGTAAAAGTGATATTTCCTTTATTTTTCATTTTCATCCTTTTACTTAAATTTTTAACATTACCATGAAATGACTCAAGATGTTTAAGAGTGGTTTCGACCTCATTGGATTTCATATGGAGAAACTAGAATTTTAGGTTTCACTCAAAATTCAGCAGACTTAATGGTTTTCAGGGTTTCGTGGTTTGGGAATTTGCAATGTTTCCATTTGATTCTATCATGTGTAAGGGTATGATATTGGCATTTGATCAAGAGCATGAAGTCCTTTAAGAACCTTAATGTACCCTTCAATCAAAGGAAAACAACTGGTTAGGCATGCTAATCTTTTTCTACCGCATTTTAAGGTTGAGGAGATGAACCCTTCACTCAAACCAAAATCATTGGTTAGGCATGTTAAACTTTTTCAATTTCTATCATGTTATAAGGTTGAGCAATCCAAGTATGAAGACTTTGAGCTAGATGATGTTTATGTATCTCTTGTTGATGATCCCATTTCTAGTAGCGATGAATCAATGATGAGTTTCATGAGGAGGAGGAGAAGGAGCAACAATAGGAGGAGGAGGAGCAACAATAGGAGGAGGAGGTGACACCACCTACCCCTGCTATCGGTAGAGGACGTGGTCTACCTCCTTTAACTCCTAGTGCTTCAGGATCTGGAGTACAACAGAGTCCATTGCCAGCCCCGCCAACTTCTTCGTCTAGAGGGAAAGCTGTTACATTTTCTCGCAAGAGAGGCAGAGGAAATCAGTAGTATAGGTTATTTGGTGCATTCCTTTGTATATAACATTATGACTCATGATATGAGATACATTATTATATTTTTTGTTGATATTTTGAGGTTGAGTTGAGACTTAGGACTTAGTATTCAGGACAGGATTAAGTTTTATGTGAGATGTAGCACTAGACATGATATTACACATCTTATATATTAGTTTTTTTTTCATATTTATGTGTCAATGCATTTATTTTATGCTGTAGATGCTTTAGATATTAAAAAAATTGAAAAAAAATGAATATTTTTGTATAATCGTTGCCTGCGATTTTAGTTTTCCGTTTTTCCCTCGGCGATTTTATCCGTCGCGATTTTAATTTACTTTGATATATATATATATATATATATATATATATATATATATATTATATATAAACGCTCCCGAAAACACTCCAGACCGGAAGCTTCTAAAAATGGCGCTCCGCGCTCCTGCTCCCGCTCCCAAGTAACCTTGAGTTCAACAACAAAGGAAAGAGAAAGGCTTCTGCTACACGAAATGGAAATGGTCAACCTTTCAAGAGATTGAAAAACTCCAGGTTTGATGAATCTAATGTTGTAGATAACAAGCAAAAATAATTTCTTCTTATATCTGCCCTCTTTGCTGCCTCTCCTCCCGACACCCTGGATAATTGGTTGATTGATAGTGGTGCCTCAAGGCACTTCAGTGGTTACAAAGAGGCCCAATCACATTTGATTGAAAAGGAAACTAATTTGGAGATCATGTTTTGAGACAATGCCACCTATCTCGTGAAAGGGACAGGGATTGTGGCTCTTCATCTAAATCAAGGTCAAGTCCTTCATTTACAAGTTGTGCTATATGTACCTGACTTGAAGAAAATTTGGTGTCTCTCTCGGCGATGGAAGATAAAGGATTCAAGGTGGCATTCATTGATGGAAAGGTACGTGTTTGGAAGAAGAATTTCAAAGAAGCATTCAGTCTTGGTTTTAGGGTTGATACACTTTATCAGGTTGGAGGAAGTGCATTGGGAGCCATGACATGCAACACAACTCTTCAATCTGAATTATGGCACCGAAGGTTTTCTCACCTTCATTATAAGGCTCTTCTCGAAGCAAGGAAGGTGGTCACAGGCATGCCTGATTTCAAAGTTGATCATGAAGGTGTGTGTGAGGGTTGTGCCGAAGGGAAACATACAAGGGGACCATTCCCCTCAAGCGATACAAAGACTACTGACGTTCTACAATTGATTCATTTTGATCTATCTGGTATGTTTCCCGTAACATCCTTGGGAGGATGCTTACATTATGTCACTTTTATAGATGACTTCTCCTGCAAGACATGGATATACTTTTTGAAGAAAAAGGACGAAGTATTCAAATGGTTCTGCATCTTCAGGCTCTTGGTTGAAAATCAAACAGGGAAGAAGATCAAAATTTTGAGGACCGATAATGGAACCAAATATGAATCAAATGAGTTCAATGATTATTGCAGTGAAGCTGGCATTAAGAGGGAGACCACTACTGCATATACTCCCGAACAAAATGGAGTTGCCGAAAGAAAGAATAAAATCGTCATGGAAGCTACTTGTGCCATGCTTCATGACCAAGGTCTACTAATGTTCCTATGGGGAGAAGCTTTCAACACTGTTGTGTATGTTCAAAATAGATGCCAACATCAAGCATTGGACTCCAAAACCCCTGAAGAAGTCTTCACTGGTAAGAAATCTGATGTTTCTCATTTTAGAATTTTTGGAAGTCCCGTATATTTTCATGTGTCAAAAGAAAAGAGGAGCAAGTTGGATTCTTCTGGAAAGAAGGGAACATTTGTGGGCTATAGTGAAAACTCGAAGGTATATAGAATCTATATGCCTGGTTAAAGGGAAGTGGAGATATGTCATGACGTCACCATTGACAAAGACGATGCCCTTGGGAAAGTTAGAGATCTTCCCATCTCAATGAAAGACAAAGAAGAAGATGCAGGAAAGCATGAAGAACTGAAGGATGAACAGATGCCTGATGTTGGAGGTCCAATGGATTGCATTGATCCACCTCCTAGAGTATCCACTTTTTCAAAGAGAATACCCTCATGGCTTAGAGATACTCTCGAAGATACCAAGAGACATATTGCACCAAGGGGAACATTCCGTGAAAGTAAGAAGCCAAACAGGTACCAAGGGTACTTAGTAGCCATGAGCACCATTGTCCAATTTGAGCCTAGAACGTTTGAAGAAGCTGTGAAGCGCCAAGTTTGGAAGGATGCAATGAACGAAGAATATGAGTCGATCATGAAGAATGATGTTTGGGATGTGGTCTCTAGACCAAAGGACAAGTCTGTTATCACCTCGAAATAGCTCTTCAAAATCAAACATGGAGTCGATGGAAGTGTTGAAAAGTTCAAGGCCAGATTTGTTGCCTGAGGCTTCTCGCAGAAGGAAGGTATAGACTATGATGAAATAGTTGCACCTGTTGCTCGCTACACCACCATCCATTCGATTATTTCCCTTGCTGCATCGTAAGGATGGAGTCTACATTAGATCGATGTCTAGATTGCGTTCTTACATGGCTCAATAAAGGAAGAGGTCTATGCGGAACAACCTTTGGGATTCGAAGTTCGAGATCGAGATACACATGTATGCAGGTTGAAGAAATCCCTTTATGTGTTGAAGCAAGCCCCGAGGTCTTGGTATGAGAGGATCGATAGCTATCTGATGAAGCTAGACTTTACACGAAGTGAAGCTGATCCAAACCTTTACTTTAAGGTTGATAATGACAAGCCTCTCATCTTGGTACTCTATGTGGATGATCTCTTCTTGACAGGTGCAGACCCTCTCATTCATCAATGTAAGAGGTAGTTGGCTTCTGAATTCGAGATGAAGGACCTAGGACTGATGCACTACTTCCTTGGCCTAGAGTTCTGGCAAAAGCCAGGGGAAATTTTCCTTTCTCAAGGAAAATATATTATGAAGCTGCTGGAAAGATTTGGGATGGTGGACTGCAAGTCCGTGACTACTCCGATGGAACTCAACTTTAAGAAGTTGTGTGGAAGTGCTTCTGGGCCTGATTTGGGAAATCCTACCGAGTATCGTCAACTCATAGGGGCCCTGATGTTCTTAGTGAACACCCGTGCAGACATATGTTTTGCAGTGAACACGTTGAGTCGTTGAGTCAATATATGGTCAAGCCTCATCACGTTCACTGGATTACTACCAAGAATCTCTTAAGATATCTCCGATGCACAATCAATCATGGACTAAGATACGCTGTCGGGAATGTGAGGCTCCATGGATATACCGATGCTGACTGGTTAGGCAGTGTGTTGGATCGTAAGAGCGCATCTGGATGTTGCTTCACTCTATGTTCTGCTTCGATCTCCTAGATGAGCAAGAAGCATAAATCTTTTGCTTTGATCACCATCGAGATCGAATACATTGCAATAAGTATGGCCTGTTGTGAATTTGTTTGGTTTAGGAAGCTCTTCAGTGAGGTGTTTGGGCATGTGCTGGATACCACGGTGATCCATTGCAACAACCAAAGTGGGATTCGACTTTCAGAGAATCGCTCCACGACTGCTCTAAGCATATTGATATCAGGTACCGCTTTATTTGAGATATGGTACAATGAGGCGCCATAAGGCTCCATCACATTGGGATTGATGAGCAGGTCGCAGATATTCCCACGTAGCCCCTAGCGAAGGTCAAATTCTTAACCTTCCGTGAGAAGCTTGGAATCGTGGATAGACCCTCTTATGAGGGTCCCGCCTGAGTTGGACTTTGAGCTCTGGGAGCTCCAGGGGGCTTGTGGATAGCTTCTTGGAGCTATAAGCAACAACATGGCAAGGTTCACCTTTCCTTGTTGGTGTGCTATTTCCCTACCGTTATGATATTGAGTTGGTTCACCCTCTCTTGATCTATGCCCCACATAAATCCTACCCATGTAGTCTGGGACTCATGGGAAGTACCTCTCATTTGACGAATGAGTTGGGAAATGAGGATAGAGACCATAGCATTACCGATGGACGCATTGTGTATTGTCGTACTCTCTATGTCTAGGATGGGTTGTGTCCAACACCTTGATCTGGGATCAAGTTTGATTGAGGTTTTTACCTCTAAATTGACTTCAGGTCAATGGAGAGTGGCAAGGTCTTATGACTCACTCTCAATCAAATATTCTTCATTATTTCTTCATGGTTTAGCAAAGCAGAGCAAAGCAGAGTACAGGGACAGTGGGATGACACAGGATGACAGGATGGTACATGATAGTACAGGATGGTATAGGATGACAATATTTTACAGGTCAACAGATGGATTGACGGGTGGAGTTCTCCCTAGTTGAGAGGGAGTGTTAAATTTTACAACTAGGGCCAAACTCCACTTTGGACTGCTCATATGGCGGAGATGATATTTTTGTTAGATTCCTCTTTCCGAGAGGTGCATGATTGATCTAAAGATCATGTTGTTTGGATGAGCAGAAGTTGGATTTTGAATTTATTCTCTCACACAAACATTTGTCAAGGTCGACCAGAATTGTATTATGGGCTCACAAGCCCCAAAAGATGTGTCTCCACCCCTCATGATGGATGTAAAAAGGAGTCAATCCTCATTTAGACATCATCTCATCTCACATTCTCTCTCCCTCTCATTGGTTCGTACAACCTCATAGGAGCCTCTCTCTCTCCTCGCACGTGTGAAAGGAAGGACAATTTCTTGCTGTGATTTTCGGAATGCTTCTAGGGTAGAAAACAGAGCGTTGCCCAACATTGACTTTGGGTCAACTTTGACATTTTGACTTCGATTTCTTGGGAAAAAATTCGATCTTGCTAGGCCGTAGTTGGACGCACAAAATCTGAGAATTCTGGGCAGTTTGACTTTTAGGTCGACTACAGCTTTGACCACAGAGTTGACAATTGTGTTGACCATGTTTGACAGAGTTTTTCAAGACTTTTTTGGACTAAATTTGACTTTCTTTGAAGGCCGCATAGACTGAAGTTGGCCGGACTTATTTTGGAGAAGTCAAACCGTTGATTTGGCCAGTGTTGACTTTCTGGTTAGGGCATCCTGTTGACTGTTGTTTGACTGAAGCTAATTTGTATATTGTACTCTCTCTCTCTGCTGAACTTTTGAAGAATAACAAGAAGATTTGATCAAAGGGTTTTCCCCACATTGGGGTTTTTCCCTAGCATCTGACAAATATTGCGTCCTCTTGTCTTGACTTGTCTTCTGGTTATTTGTTTATGTTCTATCAGCATTTACTGTCAATATTAATGTGATTGCTGATCTAGAATTGAAATTAGGCTAATAAGAAAAGATTGAATTAAATTGCTCTAAGCATAGAACATACCATTGTTATCTAAAATTAACAGGAAGCTATATTTCAATGGTGCTTATTCAAAGGATGGCACCGTCGCACCAGTGTAGGTATTCTCTTAATTTCTCCAAAAGGTCATCTTATGCCATTTTCCTACAAATTAGAATTTGATTCTACCAATAATATCTTGGAGTATGAAGCTTTAATTCTTGGATTGCAAACTGCTCAACAATTGGGAGTACAATGTATATCTATTTTGTATATCTGTTTTTGGGGATTCTGAATTGGTTATTAAGCAGGTTAAGAATCATTATCAGGCAAGACATCCGAGGTTGATAACTTATAGAAATGAGGTATGGGACTTAGTTGACAATTTCTTTCTTGCTTTTAATATAAAGTTTATCCCCATAGAAGGAAACAAGCTTGCTGACTCTTTAGCAGTTGCAGGCAACACTTTTAAACCTCCTCTTAATCCCAAACTAAGATATGAGGTAGAAATTAGACACAGGCCCTCAATTCCAGATAATGTGGAACATTGGCAGGTTTTTGAGGATGAAGAGAAAATTAAGGATTTTTTGGGAATGATAGGAGAATTCTCTAATTTGAAAATTGATTAGGATGAAGATGTTGGAGAGCAACAAAAGGATACCGTTTCTTTTAAGGATTCAATAGGGAATCAAAAAATATTTCAACCTAAGGATAACGTAATACCAAAGGGTTTGGTACCACTGGAAAGATTATTCAGTGTTAATGACGTTGCAAGAAATCCGAAGAAGGAAGATCTTGAGGAAGATGTAGAGGAGTGTGACTTGGGACCAAATCAACAACCTAAAATGGTAATATTATTCAAAGGAGTTCCAAAACATTTCAAACAAAGGTATGTAAGTCTTTTCAAGAAGTTGGTTGATATTTTCGCGTGGTCATATGAAGATTTAAAGACTTATGATACTAGTATTATTCAGCATAAGATTCCTTTGAAACCAGGGGTAAATGCTTTTAGGCAAAAGTTAAGGCAAATAAATCCCTTATTATTACCTTCAATTGAAAAATAAGTCAAAAAGTTGTTGCATGCAAAAATAATTGTTCCCTTAAGATATTCGGATTGGGTAGCAAATCTAGTGCCTGTAAGGAAGAAAAATGGAGCGATAAGATTTTGTGTTGATTTCAGAAATTTGAACAGGATGTCTTTGAAAGATAATTATCCTTTACCCAAAATGGACCATATTTTACAAAAGGAACAAGGTCATATAGATTATCAATGATTGATGGATTTTTTGGTTATAACCAAATTGCAATAGAAAAAAAGGATCAAAAGAAAACAACATTTACAACTCCTTGGGGCACTTTGATGTATGCCAGAATGCCTTTTGGACTGATGAAAACTGGAGCCACATTTCAGAGGGCTATAGACATAACATTTTTGGGTGAAAAAGATAAGTTTGTAGTGATTTATTTGGACGATATAACTGTTTTTTCAAAATATGAAGAGCATTTGGAGCATTTACAACAGTCTTTCAAAAAACATAGAAGGTATGGTCTATCTTTGAATCCTAAGAAGTCTCATTTTGCTTTAAAGGAAGGAAAGTTGTTTGGCCATATTGTTTCGAAGGAAGGAGTGAAGATAGATCCTGTGAAAGTAGAAGCAATTAAAAATATACCCCTGCCAAGGAGCAAAAAGGAAATTCAAAGTTTTCTAAGGAGAATAAATTTCATTAGAAGATTTGTTCCTAATATGCTGAGATTGTTAAGGAGATTACTGACATGTTGACGCAGGGAGTTGAGTTCAAATGGAGTGCAGTTGCAAGAGAACCTTTTTCCAGAATTAAAGAAGCCTTGCATGAAGCACATGTATTAATAAGTCCAAATTATGAAAAGCCTTTTCAAATTTTTCATTCGCTTCTGCCTTTATTATTGCAGTTGTGGTTCTACATAAAAATGAGGAACAAAGAGAACAACTTGTGGCATTTTTTAGTAAAGTGCTAAGAGATGCAGAGCTTAAATACAATATTTTAGAGAAGCAGGCCTATGCTTTGGTCAAGGAACTTAAAGCTTTCAAGGTGTATATTTTCCAGTCCCAAATAACTGCATATGTGCCAAATGTTGTTGTCAAAGATGTTCTAATTTAGAGTGACGTTGAAGGGAGAAGGGGAAAGTGGATAGCAAGAATCCAAGAATATGATTTGGACATAAAGCCAACGAAGTTAGTGAAAGGGCAAGGCTTAGCCAAGATCTTGACAGAAGCTAATTTTCAGGCCATGGGAATAAATGTAGTAACTGAAGCTGAAGAAAACATAAATATAGAAGAACAAAAGAAGTCCATATATGATGTTAAAATTCAATACAAGTTTCTATGTTCTGAGTGGTACAAGGATATTGTACATTTTTTAAGTTTTCTCTGTTGTCCTCCTACTTTAAATAGATCAAAATACAGAGCTTTGAAGGTGAAAGCTCAAAAATATGTAATAGTGAATGGAAAGTTGTATTGGAAGGATTCAGTTGGTATTCTACCGCTATGTTTAACAGAAGGGGAAACCATTGAGATAATCAAAGAGTATCATGATAGCTTGTGTGGAGGTCACAATAGCTTAACAGTTCATAAGATCTTGAAAGCTGGTTTCTACTGGCCTTCCTTATTTTTAGATGTTTACAGATCAGTAAGTTGTCAAAAATGCCAAACTTTTGCTGAGAAAAAGAAGTTAGCACCACTTCCTTTAATTCTTGTGTATGTAGAAGAGCCTTTTAGGCAATGGGGGTTAGATTTTGTTGGAGAAATCAATCCACCATTCAGTGGAGAATACATGTAGATATTGACAGGGACGTATTACTTTACAAAATGGGTAGAAGCGATACCAACAAGGAAGGAAAATGACTTGGTGTAATGAAATTTTTAGAAGAAAATATTTTCATTCGATTTTGTTGCCCAAAGAAGTTAGTGACAGATAACGCCCAAGTTTTTAAATCTGCAAAATTGAATGATTATTGTCAAAAATACAATGTTATTTTGTCTCACTCTACTACTTATCACCCCCAAGGGAATGGGTTAGCGAGGTCCTCGAACAAGACATCGGTCAAAATTCAGAAGAAAACGATTGCAGAGTATCAAAAAGATTGGGATTCTAAATTGAAGTTTTCTCTTTGGGCAAGTCGAGTCATTGTTCGAAGATCAACTAGTAAGTCTCCTTTTGAGTTGGTGTATGGGACAGAAGCGTTATTCCCTAGTCAGTTGATAAAACTTGTTGTAGCTTTATTTCGAGAAGAACCAAGCCCTTTAGTCAGAAGGATGAATAAGTTGGTGGAGTTAAGCGAAAATAGGGATAAGGTCAGGGAAAATATAATCAGTTATCGGGAGAAAATGAAAGTAATTTTTGACAGAAAAGCAAGGGATGTTCTTTTTCAACCAGGTGATCTTGTTCTGAGATGGGACAATAGAAGAGAAGATAAAGGAAAACATGGGAAATTTGATCCTCTTTGGTATGGTCCTTTCAAGATTGTTGAATCCAGAGCTAACAATACTTTCATTTTGGAAAATTTGGATGGAGAATTGCTGCAACTGCCAGTGAATGGGTAGTATCTCAAACACCACGTCCAAAATTAGAATTCATGATTTTATCATTGTATATATCGGTTTGATCATTGTACATAAATCGGTGAGTGATCCATTGTAATGTGTAAGTTACTTTTGACTCCATGCCCGAAGTGAAGGCACTAATCTGCGGTTCTTAGTGTTCTTCTGCAAAAAACACTATCCCCGGGTGGAGCTAGATGTTGTAACTCATTTTAACATTTGATATGTTGTACGTATTTCAATGTTCCTTTAAAAAAAAATGAAAAGGGAAAAAATCAAATAGGGAATGTACAAAATATAAAAAAAAAAATGATTTTGAATAATGGCGTACTAAACACTTGTCGGAGTAATTGAATCCAGTCAGAGTGGGACCACCATCCAACAACATGGAGTTAATTAACCGACATGTTATAGATCTGGGACCATTGATGCGCTATTGTCCACACAATGTCGCAAACCCAACACCACAAACAGCGGGCATTATCGCAAGGGATGCCTCTGCAAGGATGATGATCCCCACCCGTTGAACTGAGATGAGTGATTCAGATCTACTGCGGGGGCACAGCCTCGAAAGCCTTCCTGTACAGCAGAGTCTCCCCACAGTGATGACAGCAAGGGAGCTAGCAATGTCAGCAAGCGAGCCTGCCTTGCCATCATTCCACATCATCTTACATACCATCCTGCTTTTCATTCTGCATATCTTGTCATCCGTCTTTTCATTCATTTCATTCCCACTCAACGTCTTTTCCTGCCGTATTTTCTCCTTTCCTATAAAAGGGTTCCTTCTCTTTGTCTTTCCACATCCTTCTTCCGAGAAGTTTCTCATTGTCACCTTTACTTCGTCAGAACCAGGTATTTAATCATAATCGTACTTGAATTTCATAAAATGAAAAAGAAAAGCGTGTTAGTTGGGTCACCTACCCACATTCCCCTTAGAGGAGCTAGATTTTTATGAATGATTTGAGTGGGTTTTAAGTATTTTTAATTAAATATTGTAAATAATTGAGAATATGAGAGAATTTGATCAGTTGAGGATATAAAGGGATTGAGAGATTTTTCTAAATATTAATTTAGAAATTAGTTTCATTAATTATGGGTGAGAGAGGATCCTTAGGGATTCAAGAGTGATTTTAGGATTTTGTTGAGAAGTTGAAGGGATTGAACTTAAATTAGATCATTTTAAAATTGTATAAATTATCAAGTCTCAAAGGCATTGAAAATCAGAGAGAGAGTGTGAGTAGAAGAGGAACAGGGTTTTGTAAGCCTTCGGGCAGATTGTAAAAGGGCCAATGATTTGGAAATCAGGTCAGAAACAAGGATGTCTATAAGTAATTTCATTTGGTTATGTGAAAGCATCTTTTCAGAATTATATGTGTTGATCGATTGACCAATTGCTGTAATTGAGGTTTCAAATGAAAGTGCGCATATGAATTATTGATGTAATTATAGATTTAAAGTCAATTTTATGAATCTGAGTGAGATCGATTATCCCATGAGGAAGATGGAAATCGAACTTTCAATTTTGATATGACAAATCGGCATATGGTAATACCATGCTTGAATTTGAAAGTCGAAGTGTTTATAGGAATATGCAATCCCAGATCCAAATTAGGGATCGATTCCCAGTCCATTGTGATAAATTGTGCTATGCGTTAATCTCTTGTTAACCAGTCAAAGAAATTGAAGGTCCAAGGAACTGCGTAAGGAGCTTTTGTACAGCGTCCAAAAGAATATAGTGGAATTTCCTTCAGTTTGAATCCTGGCTGTGATTGAATTCCCAAACAGTGAGCTGTGCGTTGACGAGTTTTAGAACCTGTAAATTTTTGTAGATGTTCTATGCTTGAAGCAATTTTACTTTTCTTATAGCAATCACACAAATAGTTAAGTAAAATGCTGATAGAACATATAAGTGGATCTTATAGAAGACAAACCAGAAACAGAAAAATGTGGTGGTGCGTTACGGCGGTCAACAGGATGCTTCAACCAGCAAAGTCTCCTTGGTCAGCCAACCCAGAATGTGTCACAACAGTCCTCCAATCAGCAACCGAGTCAACTCCAAAAAAGTCAACACTGTCAAGAAAAGTCAACGCAGGGCAGCAAGCTAAAAGTCAACGTAGCAGCAGTTTGGTCAACCCTTTGACCTCGATTTCTGTGCCAAACAGTACGGCCTTCCAAAATCGAACTTCCCAACAATTTTCAGCCCTTTTGGACCATGCGTTGACCAAAGTCAACGCCGGTCAAACTTCCAGCAAAACCCTAGCTGCAGAAATTCGTCCTTCAGCTCAGCCGTACAGATTCGTCCTCCTTCTTCTTCACACGTGTGGGCTGAACTCGTCCTCCAAGGAGCTCGTACTAAATCAAATGAGAGAAGAAGATGTGTGTTGTGTTGTGTTGAAATGCTCTCCAACTTGCCTGTATTTATATCCATCATTGGGGTGTGTGACACATCTGCTGGGGGTGTGAAACCTTAAGGCCGACCTGCGCATATAATTTATTATAAATAATAAATTCAAAATAAATGTTCTGCTCATCGGATTAAGATATATTTTATATGGATTTTACACCTCTCCGAAAGAGGAATCCAACAAAAATACTAGCCACTTAATCTGAGCGTCACAACATGGAGTTTGGACCTAGTTGTCCAAATTTAACACTCCCTCTCAACTAGGGAGAACTCCATCCATCAGTGCAATCAAACATCGTGCGTCATCCCGCCGTAACTTGCTTTGCTGGCCTCTTTATTTCAGAACAAAAGTGGGTCAGTCACAAAGACATCATCCCCGACTGACATAATCAGTCCAGAGGTTCAAAACCTCTATCAGACTCACAAAGAGTCTCCAACCAACCCGAAGTTGGTTCATCCGACCCGAAGTCAGGCAGAGGTCCCAGACCTCACTAAACTTGATCCCAGATCAAGTGGTTGGACCGTGCCATCCTAGATAGAGAGTACGGCAAATTCTGATGCGTCCATCAGTCTTTGCTACTAGTCTCTAGCCTTTCCCACCTCATTGGCCAAATGAGAGGTACTTCCCATGAGCCCTGAACTCAATGGGTAGGATGCATACGGGGCACAGATAAATGAGAGGCGAACCATCTCAATAATCACAAGGGTGGGGCAGAAGCATTATGAGTGCTTATAGCTCCGAGAAGCTATCCCCAAAGCCCCCCAGAGCTCCCAGAGCTCATTGTCCAACAAGACCCACATCATAGGGTCGTTCCACGACACCAAGACTCTCACGGAAGGTTAGGAACTTGACCTTCCCCAGGGGCTTAGTGAGAATATCCGCGACCTGCTCATCAGTTCCTATATGATCGAGCCTTACGGCGCCTCGCTGTACCATATCCCGGATAAAGTGGTACCTGATATCAATATGCTTGGATCGGTCGTGGAACACAGGATTCTCAGTCATACGAATCCCACTCTGGTTATCACAGAGTATCACAGTGGTATCTAGCACATGTCCAAACAGCTCACTAAAGAGCTTATGCAACCAAACTGCTTCACAACAGGCCATACTTGCAGCAATGTATTCGGCCTCCGCGGTGCTCAAAGCCACCGACTTCTGCTTCCTGCTCATCCATGAGATCGAAGCAGAACCAAGATTGAAGCAACATCCCGATGTGCTCTTACGATCCACCACACTGCCAGCCCAATCGGCATCAGTATATCCACGGAGTATCACACTCCCGGCAGTGTATCTCAGCCCATGGTTTATCATGCCCCGAAGATATCTCAAAAGATTCTTGGCACCAACCCAGTGAAAGTGATGAGGCTCAACCATCTGTTGACTCAAAGTGTTCACTGCAAAACATATATCTGGTCGGGTGTTCACTAAGAACATCAAAGCTCCTATGAGTTGACGATACTCAGTAGGATTGGCCAAGATAGGCCTAGCAGCGCTGCCACTCAACTTCTTGAAGTTGAGTTCCATCGGTGTTGACACGGACTTGCAGTCCACCATACCAAATCTCTCTAGAAGTTTCACAATGTATTTTCCTCGAGAAAGGAAAATCTCTCCAGGTCTCTGCCAGACCTCCAGGCCTAGGAAGTAGTGCATCAGTCCTAGGTCCTTCATCTCGAACTCAGCAGCGAGCTCCCTCTTACATTGATGAATGAGAGGGTCAGCACCTGTCAGGAAGAAGTCATCCACATATAGCACTAGAATGAGAGGCTTCCCCCGCACAACCTTGAAGTAAAGGTTCGGATCAGCATTACTTCGAGTGAAGCCCAGCTTCATCAAGTAACTATCCATCCTCTCGTACCAAGCTCTGGGTGCTTGCTTTAACCCATAGAGGGCTTTCTTCAACCTACAGACATGAGTGTCTCGATCCCGAACTTCAAATCCCAGAGGTTGTTCCACATACACCTCTTCCTTTATTGCACCATGCAGAAAAGCGGTCTTGACATCCATCTGATGAAGACTCCATCCTTGCGTAGCAGCAAGGGCTATGATTGATCGGATGGTGGTATATCGTGCCACAAGTGCAAATATGTCATCATAGTCTATTCCTTCCTTTTGAGAGAAGCCACGGGCAACAAACCTTGCCTTGAACTTTTCAGCACTCCCATCAGATCCATGTTTGATCTTGTAGAGCCATTTTGCGGTGACAATAGATTTGTCCTTCGGTCTCGGGACCACATCCCAGACATCATTCTTCATTATGGACTCATATTCTTCGTGCATAGCATCCTTCCAAACTTGATGCTTTACGGCTTCCTCAAAAGATCCCGGTTCAGATTGTACAATAGTACTCATGGCAGCTAGATACCCTTGGTATCTACACGGCTTCTTGCTTTCTCGGAATGTCCCCCTTGGGGCAGCATGACCCTCAGCATCTTCGAGGGTGTCCCTGAGCCATGATGGTCTCTTTCCCAGTGAAGGAGATGGATCAATAGGGTCCATTGGTCCTTCAATATCAGGCATTGTCTCATCCTGCGGTTCTTCTTGATTTCCAGGCCTTTCTTCATGATTTTCTCCAGATCTTGGAAGATCTACTACTTTCTTCAAGGAAGCATCTTCGTCAAAAGTGACATCATGGCTTATCTCTACTTCCCTTTGACCAGGTACATAGACTCTATAGGCCTTAGAAGTCTCACTGTAGCCCACAAACATTCCTTTCTTCCCAGTAGCATCCAGCTTACTTCTCTTTTCTTTCGGCACATGAAAATAGACAGGACATCCAAAAATTCTAAAATGTGAGACATTAGGTTTCTTACCAGAGAAAACCTCTTCGGGAGTTTTGGAGTCCAAAGCAGAATGAGGGCATCGGTTTTGAATATACACAGCAGTATTTGCAGCTTCTCCCCACAGAAACTTCGGTAGACCCTGGTCACATAGCATGGCACGGGCATCTTCCACAATAGTCCTATTCTTGCGTTCAGCAACACCATTCTGCTTAGGAGTATATGCAGTGGTATTCTCCCTCTTAATGCCAGCTTCTCTGCAAAAGTCTTTGAACTCATTTGACTCATATTAAGTGCCATTGTCGGTCCTCAAAATCTTGATCTTCTTTCCGGTCATATTTTCCACCAAGGCTTTGAAGGTACGGAACCACATGAAAGCCTCATCCTTCTTCTTCAAGAAGTATATCCAGGTTTTGCGAGAGAAGTCATCAATGAATGTCATGTAGTAGGAACATCCTCCCAGGGATGTCACGGGCAACATACCAGATAGATCAGAATGGACCAGTTGCAAAATATCAGATGTCTTTGTGACACTTGAGGGGAAAGGTCCCCTTGTATGCTTTCCTTCGGCACAACCCTTACATACACCTTCATGATTATTTCCAAAGTCAGGCATCACTGTCACCACCTTCCTTGCTTCGGGAAGGCCTTGTAATGAAGGTGTCCAAACCTTCGGTGCCATAGTTCAGTTTGTCGGATAGTATCACATGTCATTGCTCCCAGCGGACTCCCTCCAACCTGGTAGAGTGTGCCAACTCTAAAACCAATCGAGATAGCTTCCTTGAAGCTCTTCTTCCACATGAGCACCTTTCCATCAGAGAATGTTACATTGAACCCTTTGTCTTCCATGGCTGATACAGACACAAGGTTCTTCTTCAATTTTGGTACATAGAGACATCTTGCAAATGTAGGACTTGTCCTTGAGACAAGTGGAGGGTCACAGTCCCTGTCCCTTTCACTGGGTATGTGGCATTATCTCCAAGGATAATTTCTAGATTAGTATCCCTCTCAACCATGTCAGAGAGTGCTTCCTTGAATCCAGTGATGTGTCTTGAGGCACCACTATCGATTAGCCAGACATCCATAGTGTCGGGCGGAGATGTAGCAGAGAGAGCAGATACAAGAATATACTCATTTCTTTTATCAATAGCATTAGAGTCCTCATACCTGGTGTTCCTAGACCTTTTAGAAGGTTGATTGTTTCCACCAAAGTGAGCCTTCCTCTTTCCTTTGGATTTGTCGTTTCTTCGATTCCCATTCCTTCGATTGTTGTTGTTATCATCACTATCGGGAGAATCCTTCTTGAAGGGGCATTCTCTAGCATAGTGACCAGGCCTATGGCAAGTGAAACACTTACCCTTCTTTTCTTGAGTCCTTGTTCTTCCTTTGTCCTTAGAACCACCAGAGTTCTTCTTTGGAGAATGAGCACCATAGGCAGCATTTCTGTCATTATCGAATTCCTTCATCCTTGTTTCTTCTTGCATACATCTAGACAGAAGCTCATCAAAGTTAGGAATGGTATTATTATTGAGAATGGTAGTTGTGAATACCTGCCATTCATATGGGAGTCCTCCAAGTGCAGTGAGAACCATCTCACGATCAGCTATTGTCTCCCCAATAGCCAGCAGATTGTTCCTTGTTTCGGTCAATTTCAGAAAGTAAGTTTGAATAGACTCATCCCGGCCCTTCTTCATATTCTTCAACTTATTCTTGAGGAATAGCACTTGGTTCACATTGTTTACTTTGAACATAAGGATCAATTTATCATACATCTCCTTGGATGTGCCTAGTTTAGATATATAGGCAACCAGACTCTTATGTATG
This sequence comes from Pinus albicaulis, assembly GCA_034641835.2. Lineage (NCBI taxonomy): Eukaryota > Viridiplantae > Streptophyta > Pinopsida > Pinales > Pinaceae > Pinus > Pinus albicaulis. The sequence goes on along the minus strand of CM076579.1, from coordinate 820,191,053 downwards.
GATTCCCTGATCATCAGCTTTGCTTTGATCTCTCCCTTTTTATACTTGTTTTTAGCAGCAGCGGTGGCATTGGATGGAGTTTCTTGAATCTTACCCAGTACATGATCCAAGAGATCATGGTCTTCCAATTTGAGATCTAATATCATCTTCCAGGCATGGAAGTCATCCCTTCCAGTCAGCTTGTCATTCTCCTTGAATTCAAAACTTGTGGAACCCATTTCTTTCGATGGTGATTGCTAAAGATAGGGCTTGTCTTCACCTCAGCTCTGATACCATGTAAATTTTTGTAGATGTTCTATGCTTGGAGCAACTTTACTTTTCTTATAGCAATCACTCAAATAGTTAAGTAAAATGTTGATAGAACATATAAGTGGATCTTATAGAAGACAAACCAGAAACAGAAAAATGTGGTGGTGCGTTACGACGGTCAACAGGATGCTTCAACCAACAAAGTCTCCTTGGTCAGCCAACCCAGAATGTGTCACAACAGTCCTCCAATCAGCAACCGAGTCAACCAAGTCAACTCCAAAAAAGTCAACGCTGTCCAGAAAAGTCAACGCAGGGCAGCAAGCTAAAAGTCAACGCAGCAGCAGTTTGGTCAACCCTTTGACCTCGATTTCTGTGCCAAATAGTACGGCCTTCCAAAATCGAACCTCCCAACAATTTTCAGCCCTTTCGGACCATGCGTTGACCAAAGTCAACGCTGGTCAAACTTCCAGCAAAACCCTAGCTGCAGAAATTCGTCCTTCAGCTCAGCCGTACAGATTCGTCCTCCTTCTTCTTCACACGTGTGGGCTGAACTCGTCCTCCAAGGAGCTCGTACTAAATCAAATGAGAGAAGAAGATGTGTGTTGTGTTGTGTTGAAATGCTCTCCAACTTTGCCTGTATTTATATCCATCATTGGGGTGTGTGACACATCTGCTGGGGGTGTGAAACCTTAAGGCCGACCTGCACATATAATTTATTATAAATAATAAATTCAAAATAAATGTTCTGCTCATCGGATTAAGATATATTTTATATGGATTTTACACATCTCTGAAAGAGGAATCCAACAAAAATACTAGCCACTTAATCTGAGCATCACAACATGGAGTTTGGACCTAGTTGTCCAAATTTAACAGAACCTGTACAAGAACATGTAGTGGAGGTACTTGCACTGAATGAAGGTCTAAAAATCGAACTGGGCATTCACAACTGTGCGTGGGAGCGTTGTTAAATCAGTTTGACTGTAATTAAAATCGTGGAAGCCAATCCACCACGTCAGAGAATGCGTAATCTCAAAAGTCGATTTGTTATCATGCCATTAAGTTAAACGCAGAGCAAGAATGAAGATAGAAGATGTCCAATGAAATTGACGGAGTGGTAAGTTGAAATGCTATGGGTTCCAGCGTTCTTATATGTTGGCAATGTTGGCATGTGGATTTCATCCAAGTTCAAAGGCAGAAGTGTTGTTTAAATCCAATCGAATTCGGCTGTGTGAATTCGTGCATATACCAGAGCGAATTGAGAGCTCTATGTAACTGTGGGTTCCTGTATAAGGAGCATTCGCCACGGTGCTGTGATATGGATGGAAGGTTCAGAAAGGCGATGTGTTAAGAGATGGTTCAATTGTAGAAATGCACGGACAGTATGATGATCGCACTTTGAAATGGTGTCAAGGGTTTTAAAACCAGTTGAATTATTCAGTTGCAGAGCGCGGCAAATCGTGTGGAAAACTATGAAGTCAAGGTGACCAAACAGTGGATAATGATGGTCAAGATGTCTTATATAGGTGGAGCTTCGATTTGTGTGCGGATCAGTCACTGGTGGAATTGATGGGTAAGCTCTTGTTAAATTTATAACCCAAAGTAGCTTTGGAATATCATGGATATATGGTGAAATGAAAGTATAGCACGTGAGATATGTTTGATATGCCACAGGTCGAAAGGCTTAAATTATTGGCATGATAATGTGTAACTTAAAGAGTATAGATATATTAATGCTTGTTAATATCCAAATTTGCAAGTGTATATCTCATTGTAAATGTGAGATTTCCAAAACTATGGACCATCATTATTTTGAATGCAAAGTTCGAATATTTATTCGAATAGTCATAAGAAGGGTTTATTGAATAAGACCGAGTATGGCATGAGAGGGATCTCGCTTGGAATAAGCGAAGGAAGAATTCTTTTTGATAAAGGGAATTCGACTATGGTTTTATAACCATGTATTAAAATTGAAGAGATCTTCCTTGAAAGATTAATTTTTAAGCTTCCGCAAAAGTTTATGAAATTGCCCAGTGAATGGAATTACTTGGCATGAATTTGGAATTGCGTCTTTATGTGCATAACATTGGGGGAGATTGTGAGTATTGCAGGGTTAGCCCTGCATCAAGTGGTATCAGAGCCGGAAGGCTCTGTTGAAATTGAAGATGTTTGTTTTTCTGAATGAGTGCAGGAAGGTTCTGTTGAGAACTGAAGTGTGTTTTATTTGAATGTGTGAGGAAGACTGAAAGGAAGATCAGATTTTAAATCAGATATGCAAAGGTACACAATTACAATGAATAGGATTGCAGAAATGAATGGAGGACAAGATCATGCAGGATCTTAAAGGTGAGATAATTTTCTGATTTGAAATTTGTGATTGAGGTTTATGGTTGCAGACAAGATGATGGCAGTGAACCTGACATTCAGCTAAAGGCTGGATAGGGAGGACAATTGCAGTGTTCTGAAGAGAAGGTGAGTTGAAGAGATAGCCTAGAGAGAGCAGAAGAGAGTGCTCAAGAGGTTCCAGAGGTAGTGAACCAGTACTTACCAAAAGACCGGGTCCAGTGAAGTGGATTGGTGAGGTAAGTGACAGTAAGAGAGCTTGCGGTTGCAGAGGCTTGTGCAACTCATGGTGAGTGAGAAAATCATAGAGAAGATGATCATGGAGGATCAGAGAAGAGGTTCAGAGGAATGCCACAGAGGTAAGATGACTGATAAAGTCAGAGAAAGAGAAATTGCAGTAATGAAGGTACAATTGCAGGTACTACAGGAATGGCTGCAAGAGTAGAAAAACCAGAATGGAGGATGGATCTTTCCACTGAAGGGAAAGAGAGTGATTTGGCAACCATTGCAGATGAGGTTGAGGCAAAGTGAGATTGCCTTATTGAAAGAGGAACTTAGAGTTCTTGAGCCAGAGATGGAATTTGAAGATTCCACACGCAAATCTGTTCAAAGGAAAGTGTTGGAGGAAACAGTTAAGACTGAAAAGTCTTGTGGTTTTAAAACTAATGAGTTGTGTATGTTTGCAGGTACAATACAGGGAGATGAGCAAGCTTTAAAGTTTGTTAAAGAGCAGGAGAGAGAGTTGAATCTGAAGTCTGTTCAGATCAATGCTGAGATAGCAAGATCTCAGGAGGAAATGAAAACAAAGGAGTCTAATCAGAATATTGGTGCAGAGAGAGGAAGACCCTCTGATGATGAGTCAAAAGCTGGTGAAGGTATGGAAAATTGTGTGAAGTTTCCAAGTTCTACTCCTAATGAAATTGTTGAATTGTATAGGAAACTAGATCTTCAGAGAAGAGAATTGGAGAGGCAGAGAACTTACACACAGGATAATTTGCTGAAGAAGCAAGATAAGAAAGTTTTCATGAATGACAGTCATGAAGCAGAGGATGGAAAGAAGGAGAGACTAGCTGATAGTCTCATGGTGAATGCAAATCAGTATACTGATGTGCTGACAAAGGAGTTGGAAAGGAACTCAGAGCAACATACTGAAGTGTTGCCAGAGAAAGCTGAGGAGAAAGCTAGTAAAGATTTTCTGAGTCCTGAAGAAGACTTGGAACTGCAAAGAGAAAACTTGGTGACTGAATCAACAAGTGAGACCATTGGGTCTTGTGATTTTGAAGCTGACAATTTGGTTGTGTTTACAGGTGATGCAGAAGACAGTCCATCACTTGGAATTGTCTTGGAAGAAGAAGAACTGTTGCAGAAAGAAGGTGAGACAATCATGTCTCATATGCAGAGGCTCGTTACCATGGGTGACAAGGAGGAGTTGGCTTGTTTGAATAGCCAAGAGAGAACTGTGGGGTAGAATTTTGGAACTGCTACAGTGATAGAGGATGAGGCTACAGTGTTTGAAGAACTTGATTTGATTGCCAGAATCAATCAAGATGATGATGGACAATTACTGAAGATTGTCGAAGGGGAAGACAAAGGTTATGCTGGAACTAATTTGCAGCATGTTGATGAAATGCTTGAGAAGAAGTGGCTGAAATGTTTGCTGGAGACATTTGAACCAGAGAAAGAAGTTGCAGGTGATGAACAAAATAAAAATGTTGCAGGGGGACAGGAAGTTTGGGAGGTAGCAACATGTGGGGTGACATCTGTAGGAGTAAAACCTGAGACAGCTGATGCAACATTGACAGCGGCAACATCAATGTTGGCAGCAAGAAGAGCAGTAACAGCAGAAGCAGCTACAACAGCTGAATTAACAGAAATTGGAGACAGCAGCAGTAGGCTGGACATAGAGATTGAAAGCATCAGAAGACTGATGATGAAGGTGTCTCAGAGGCAGCAAACAACAGCAAGAAAGCAAAAGAATCTTAGCAAGGGAAAGACAAAAGCAGAGTATGAAAGCATAGCTGGAGGTAGGATGCAGAACAAGATATGGAAACCTAGAGAAAAGCAGCAAGCAACAGCAGATGATGACTTGCAGAACAAAGTGTGGGATCCAGGAAGACAAGGACAAGGACTTAAAACGCATGATCAGGAGATCATGATCATTTCCAACCTTGGGAGTCTGATGCAGGAGCATTAGGCAAAGAGAAAATACATTGTATTTTATTAAAACTTAGGGGTTTTTAAGTTTTTAGAGGAGCTAGATTTTTATGAATGATTTGAGTGGGTTTTAAGTATTTTTAATTAAATATTGTAAATAATTGAGAATATGAGAGAATTTGATCAGTTGAGGATGTAAAGGGATTGAGATATTTTTCTAAATATTAATTTAGAAATTAGTTTCATTAATTATGGGTGAGAGAGGATCCTTAGGGATTCAAGAGTGATTTTAGGATTTTGTTAAGAAGTTGAAGGGATTGAACTTAAATTAGATCATTTTAAAATTGTATAAATTATCAAGTCTCAAAGGCATTGAAAATCAGAGAGAGAGTGTGAGTAGAAGAGGAACAGGGTTTTGTAAACCTTCGGGCAGATTGTAAAAGGGCCAATGATTTGGAAATCAGGTCAAAAACAAGGATGTCTGTAAGTAATTTCATTTGGTTATGTGAAAGCATCTTTTCAGAATTATATGTGTTGATCGATTGACCAATTTTTGTAGTTGAGGTTTCAAATGAAAGTGTGCATATGAATTATTGATGTAATTATAGATTTAAAGTCAATTTTATGAATCTGAGTGAGATTGATTATCCCATGAGGAAGATGGAAATCGAACTTTCAATTTTGATATGACAAATCGGCATATGGTAATACCATGCTTGAATTTGAAAGTTGAAGTGTTAATAAGAATATGCAATCCCAGATCCAAATTAGGGATCGATTCCCAGTCCATTGTGATAAATTGTGATGTGCGTTAATCTCTTGTTAACCAGTCAAAGAAATTGAAGGTCCAAGGAACTGCGTAAGGAGCTTTTGTATAGCGTCCAAAAGAATATAGTGGAATTTCCTTCAGTTTGAATCCTGGCTGTGATTGAATTCCCAAACAATGAGCTGTGCGTTGACGGGTTTTAGAACCTGTACAAGAACATGTAGTGGAGGTACTTGCGCTGAATGAAGGTCTAAAAATCGAACTGGGCATTCACAACTGTGCGTGGGAGCGTTGTTAAATCAGTTTGATTGTAATTAAAATCGTGGAAGCCAATCCACCACGTCAGAGAATGCGTAATCTCAAAAGTCGATTTGTTATCATGCCATTAAGTTAAACGCAGAGCAAGGATGAAGATAGAAGATGTCCAATGAAATTGACGGAGTGGTAAGCTGAAATGCTATGGGTTCCAGCGTTCTTATATGTTGGCAATGTTGGCATGTGGATTTCATCCAAGTTCAAAGGCAGAAGTGTTGTTTAAATCCAATCGAATTCAGCTGTGTGAATTCGTGCATATACCAGAGCGAATTGAGAGCTCTATGTAACGGTGGATTCCTGTATAAGGAGCGTTTGCCACGGTGCTGTGATATGGATGGAAGGTTCAGAAAGGTGATGTGTTAAGAGATGGTTCAATTGTAGAAATGCGCGGACAGTATGATGATCGAACTTTGAAATGGTGTCAAGGGTTTTAAAACCAGTCGAATTATTCAGTTGCAGAGCGCGGCAAATCGTGTGGAAAACTGTGAAGTCAAGGTGACCAAACAGTGGATAATGATGGTCAAGATGTCTTATATAGGTGGAGCTTCGATTTGTGTGCAGATCAGTCACTGGTGGAATTGGTGAGTAAAACATATTGTTATAACCCCATTAACTTTGGAATATAATGAATATAGTGCAGAGAATAGAAGTATAGCACGTGAGATATGTTTGGTATGCCACAGGTCGAAAGGCTTAAATTATTGGCATGATAATGTGTAACTTAAAGAGTATAGATATATTAATGCTTGTTAATATCTAGATTTGCAAGTGTATATCTCATTGTAAATGTGAGATTTCCAAAACTATGGACCATCATTATTTTGAATGCAAAGTTCGAATATTTATTCGAATAGTCATAAGAAGGGTTTATTGAATAAGACCGAGTATGGCATGAGAGGGATCTCGCTTGGAATAAGCGAAGGAAGAATTCTTTTTGATAAAGGGAATTCGACTATGGTTTTATAACCATGTATTAAAATTGAAGAGATCTTCCTTGAAAGATTAATTTTTAAGCTTCTGCAAAAGTTTATGAAATTGCCCAGTGAATGGAATTACTTGGCATGAATGTGGAATTGCGTCTTTATGTGCATAACATTGGGGGATCTTGTGAGTATTGCAGGGTTAGCCCTGCAACAGATACTAAAAGCGACATTGATGACACAGTCTGTCTAGTTGACCACCTGCAGTTTTATCAGCATGTCATACTGGACCAATCCAATTGTCTAGTCTACTCAGCTTTAGTCAAGTCAGGGATTTTATCAACATTTGTTCCTCAAACCTACTTATTTCTAGAGTTCATCCATTGGTTAGTTTCAGCAATGTACCCTTGAAAATGTTTCGTAATGAACCAGTTGCGAGAAAAAAAATTTCAAGTATTCACTCTCTTCATTCGACAGTCCCTCTGTTACCCCTCTACGAGTTTATATATGAGTTTTTCTGATGAATTTCTAACCACGTATTTCCAAGATTTGCCAAGACCTGAGTTTGCCGAAATCCTTTTCTATTTGATGCCTAAAAAAACACAATTTTCTCTGGATTCAGATAAATTTTCTTTAAACCTCTTTATTGAAGATATGAGACCAATTCTGCAAATATTGGCTAAAGTTTTGGGCAAAGAAGATACTATTATGATAGATAAGGAAATTCTGGGAATGTTTGCCCTAATGATGAAGCCTGGAGTGGTTTTATATGTTCCTTCTTATTTGGAGGATGTTGTGAATACTCAATTTATGAACCTATCACTCACTGGTTGTTTTAGGTTTCCATCTCTTGTTACTTATTTGTTTCTATATAGTCATATGGAAAGTTTCACACATTTGGGGTTGAATGTTATGGATGTAAATAAAAGCAAGCAGTTAGTTGTTTTCTAGATAGATATAGTAAGGAAGGAAGTGGGAAATGAAGACCTATTTGGTTTCACTTCTTCTTTTCTTCCAATTGTATATTCAATTATGAATGGATCACCTGCACCATGTTTGTTGACCAAAGCCCAATCGTTTTTACAGTTGAGCAAAGATGTGAAATTTGGAGACTAGTTTGCCTTTGAAGAGCATACAGAGATAAGGTTATATGGAGCTTATATTGAACCTTTTAGACTACCTACTTTTGTTCCAATGAGAATGTTTGCTTTGGAATTTATAAGGCAGGGTCTCAATGTAGATCAAATTCACTTTGTGCCTGTGAAAAAGGGTCACTTTTTCAAGTTGCCCGGGATTGTGGGCCCATTTATTGTGAACACTAGACAAGCAATGGAAGAAGCTCATAAAATGTTGGATGGCATGCATTTGTTGTTAGGGGAAAAATGGGCTTATGACCCATACCATATAATTTCAAATCGCAAACTAGAAAATGGATATGATCCTTTTGTTCATGAATCTAGACCAGAGATGGAGAAACTGGAAAATGGAAGACAGTCTTCTGCACTTGTGCAAATGGAAGTTGAAACCCCACATCCCACTAAAAAGAACCTCAAAAGGGGAAGAGAAGAAGTAACTGATTTGGAGGGTGAGGCAGAGAAAGAAGCCAAGAAAGAAAAGACAGTGGATGAAATTAGTTCATCAACCATGCCAGGATACTCTTTGCAGTTGAGAGAGACTTCATGTACTCCCTCATCCCATGTTCCAAAGTATACATGCCATGATTATGTTCCATTTGTTAAGCAGATATTTTCACAAATCGAAGAAAGAAATAGAAAAATAAGGAAGAGTATAAAATCTCAGGCTGAAGCTCAAATATCTCCAGAGCAAACTAGACTGTTGTCAGCAATGGATTTAGAGAAGGATCAGCTAAGTATAGATTTTTCTCATCCTTCAGCTATGACTGTAGCATCTTCCGCTACTTTCAAAACTATTAATTTAACAGTTGATGCAAAGAAGATTCCTCTCCCGGATAAATTAAACTTCATACGCAGATTGGTCATTTGATTTTTAATGATCTAAACAAGACTACTTCAGTTGATGTTAAAGCTGAGAACATGCTAGGTAAGGTGATAAAACAGTTAAAATTGGAAAAACTAAATTCAAGAGCTTACTCCACACAGAATGAAGAATTGAGAAAGATCATTATTAAGATCAGAATTGATCTTGAGGATAAATCAACAGTTCAAAAATTACTGCAGAGTGTTGAATCTGAGATCCAAACCTTGAAGAAGAAGCTCAAGCTTCCCACTAGTGAACACCCAATGGCTACAGTGGTGGCTCAAGTAGAAACATAAAAAGAACAATTGTTGCAAGCTCTGTTGCAAAAAGATGAGGAGATGTCTAAATTGAAGGAAATGAATGATATGATGCAAAATAATCTAGACTCTCATGTTTGTACTATTGTTGTTTCATCAGATTCTGAGGACCCTGCTGCCAAATTAACTCAAGTCATGATTGAGTTAAGGATGGCAGAGATTGATTTAAAAAAGACTCAAAGGGAATGCAAAGTGATTAAAGTCACAGAGCAAGAGGTGCAGATGACCAAGGAAAATGCTGAAAAGTACAGGAAAGATTACCAAAATGCTTGTCAAGAAATCAAAGAACTGAAGGAGAAAGTAAAAGGGAATATGTCCCTTATTTAGGCCAGGGAAATCATATGGACTGACATTATTGAAGCTGTTAAAAATGAGTGGGATTTACTTGTTATTATTGGAGAGGAAAAGAATATTGTAAGATACTTGGAAGGAATCATTTGTGGAAAATAAGCAAAAGTTTCAAAATAGAGCTTTATATGCTAAGAGACTTATTGATTTTATAAACTCTAAGTCTACACAGGAATTGGAAGAATTTGGGATTGAGGACAGGACCCAATGTGTGTTAGAACTAAACAAGATGATTGTTAAGAATTCATACAGGAAAGCCGCAGAGAAAAACTTGAATGAGGTCAAGGGTGCAGTAACAAAATTTAATATTTTATTTGATTAGAGAACCAGGACTGGTCTACCATCTTGTTGGGACCGGCAGGGAAATTTACTCCCTTGGGAAACCTATGACACATTACTGGTGGAGGAAAAAAGCAAGATTGGGAATACTTACGAAAAGACTGTTATTCTAAAGGGAGCCACTATTGTTAATTATTACATAAATACTTTCAGCTGTTGTGGATGATGAAGACTTTATTTGCAAAAAGGCCAACATATTCTAGGATTACAAATTTCAGAATTGCACATGTGAAACTTGTCAATTGTTCTAGCTCAAATGTAGACCTGTGGAGGAGATGCAAAGAGTGGATGTCTCCACAAGCGAAGGATACAGAAACAGGAACCTCCTCTGTTCCAGAACCTCAAGTTGCTCAGTGACCAAGTGTTTATTTGATCTTTTACTTAATTTTCTGAAGATATACTTATTTTCTATTTTCAATGTAATAGTCGGAAGAAAGTAGTTTAGGAAGGTGACAATTTTATAACTGTCTATTTTGAAATTTTGTATATAAGACTTTTTCTGAAGATGAAAGAGGTTCCGGATTTTTGGACCTCAGAGTACCACAAATTGTAATATTCCCAATTAGCAGCAGCTATTTGGAAATATTAATTTTGTCTAATTTTTGCTTTTATAAAATTAAAATATAAATAAAGTGGGTGAAAGGAGAATATGACTCACTTAGGATAAAGCGCACTCCCTAAAGTCACTTAGGAGATATAACGTTGTGGTCAAGGTGGGCCAAAGGGACCAAGTGACAACGTAGAGGGGTGACAAACTTAGACAGCGTGGGCCCAGCCAGCGCAGTTGAGTTGGCAGCGTGGGCCAAAGAGAGGCAATGTAAGCATGGTGGGGCCAAGGAGAGAGGGAGGCTCACCCAAGATAAAAAGGGGAGAGGTGATCCCACTGATCCGGATTTATGCAGGAACGCAACAGAATAAACATATAAACATAAATACAGAGATGCAGCGGAAATAACACTTCATTTCATTAATATCAAAGAACTGAAATTTGCTTACAGACAGAATGGAAACAAAACTAGCTAGGGCGCTGGTAGCTATCTCTGAGAAGAGATGTGGCGGCTATAGGCCTCTGAACTGAGTTACAATGAGGCTCGAGGGCCTATTTATCATTTAAGAAACAATGGAAATCTAAACGGCCAAAACCCCAACTTAGGAGATGAAGCGCCAAAACTATGGGCCATTGTTTGGGTAAATTGGTGTTTCAAACCCGGGGCGTAACTTTGGCATACGATCTCGGTTTGGCCCAGCGTGCCATACCTCGTTAGAAAGATCTATCCGAGATTCTAAATTTGACAGATTAATGTTGCTCTCCGTTTCCCAAAAACGTCGTTTAGAACCTCAGCAGCTCGGAAGTTGAGATGAAAAAAGCCCCTTTAAAAATAGTAAAAGCGTACCCGAAACTAAAGCCAAAATGACGTGGTGGAGCCCCAGAGTGGAATAGGCGGGTGACCACCAATATCCCTGTCATTCCTCCCCCTTGAGCCAGTAGTCCCCATTGCGTTAAGTTCCTCATGAGATGAATGATGAAATTTCTGCGGAACTTGGTCCACCGATGAACCACTTTCCTTGGTGTAGGAGTTGGCCGGCTTTGACAACCCGATATAGTTGGATCTTCTGCTGGCGAGTGTTCTTGATTTGCATGTCCATGATACAATCTGTGGTGGCCTGTTCCATGCAGTCTGGATTTAACTCTGTTGGTGTGAGTTGTTCTGCAATGTCTGAGGTGTCCAGTAGAGGTGGGAAGTAAGGACGAAGGAGATCCACATTGAATACTGGGTGCAGACCAAGGAATGGTGGAATACTGAGCTCGAAGGCATTGTTCCCTACGGCCTTGGTGATTGTGTACGGCCCGTATCGGAGCGGGCGAAGCTTGCGGTGGGGTCCAGTGAGGCGCTCCTTCTGCAAATGTAGCCATACTTTGTCGCCCACCTGGAAGTTGTGTGGCACCGGGTGTTGATCATGGCGCTGCTTGTACTTCGCATTGGCTCTGTCCAATATATCATGAACCTGTTGGCAGATGTGTTGGGAATCAGCTCGATGAAGCTTCTTGGCTTTGTCAACTTCGGGCGGACATGAGGCCCGAGATTGGCACAGAAGCATTTCACAAATGGCATGGCTACGTCAATGGGACATATTAATTTGGAGATCCAAATCCCAAACCCACTGAAAGGGGCTATGGCCGATTGAGCCATGGAGCTGATTATAATTTTGTTGTACATAGGGGAGGCTCTCATCCCATGTGCATGGATGCTTTGAATTGTACATGCGCAGAATGTGTACAATCATCCTGTTGAAGACCTTTGTCTGGCCATCAGTTTGGGGATGGAAAACTGTGGAATTGGTGAGCTTGCTGTCCAACATTGACCAGAGGCTGGACCAAAATGTGCTGAGGAACCTGTTATTGTGATATGATATGGTAGACTGTGGTATCCCAAAGTGCACCCACACTTGTTCAAAGAAGAGTTTAGCAGTGGCTTCTGCTGTGATCTGCTTCTTGTAGGCCGCCATAATGGCCATCTTTGAGAATCTATCGGCGACCATGAAAACACAGTCATTTCCATGCTTAGTAGAAGGAAGGCCTGACATGTAATCCATGGAGATGGATTCCCAAGGTCGACTAGGGGTAGGTAGTGGAGTATAGAGGCCTTGCTTCTTGATGGTCGGTTTGGCAATGGCGCAAGCAGTGCAAGATCCGATGTGCTTCTCGACATCCTTTCAAAGGTTCGACCAATAGAAATACATCTGTAGTACTGCTACTATTTTCTAGACCCTAAAATGCCCAGCGACTCGACTTTAGTGTGCTTCCCATATCATCTTGGCACGCTCTCTTGAAGGAACACAAAGGTGTCCCAGGTGACATAAAAGTGCATCTTGGAGGTGAAAATTTGGAACTTGCGTGCCCCCCCAGAGTGCCTTGTAAGTGTGGCCGAATTCTGGGTCACTCTCGCAGAATCTGCCGTCGAAGTCTCGTGCCCACAAGAGTTGAGCACAGTGGTGGCGCCACGATCGGTGGTTGGATGAGGCAGTCTGCAACATTATTGGTGCTACCCTTCTTGTAATTGATGTTCAAATGAAATTGTTGCTGATATGTAGACCACTTTTGATGGCGATCGTTCTGCAACTTCCCTTATTTATGTATGAACTGCAGGGGTCAGTAGTCTGTGTGGATGATTTTTTCCTTCCCCAAAATGTAATGCTTCCATTGTCAACAATCCTGCACAATGGAATACATTTCTTTTTCATAAGTGGGGTACTTGCGAGCTGTGTCAGAGACAATGTCTCCCCGCGTGAGAAATGCCCCTTTGGATGTCCCTGTTGAGTAGAAGCTGCCCCAATAGCATAGGCGAGCATGTTTGTCTCGATCTCAAATGGGTGTTGCAAGTCGAGTAAAGTGAGCACTGGGGCGAACGAGAGGCGGTTTTCGGTTACGTAGACGCCTTACGGTGAGGTTCCGACCAAAATAATTTTGCTCTCGCTCCTCCCTTGGTGACTTGACTCAAGAGCCAAGTGATATGAGAGAATCCCAATACAAACCTCCGATAGAAATTAGCAAGACCTAGAAAGCTACGAAGCTTTGTTATAGTGGTTGGGGCTGGCCAATCCTAAATGACTTGGATCTTGGCTGGATCCACATGCACCCCCCTTTCATCAATAATGTATCCTAGATATTGAACTTGGGTCATGCCAAAAGTTGCACTTCTCCAAATTGGCACACAACTTGTGTTTCCGCGGTGTTTGGAGGACTTGTCGGATGTGGTGGAGGTGCTCTTCCCAAGTCTGGCTAAAGATCAGAATGTCATCCAAGTAAACCACTACAAATGAGTTGGTGAATAGCCACAAGATGTCGTACATCAACCTCATGAAGGTTGTGGGAGCATTCATCAACCCGAAATGCATGACTAGCCATTCGAAAAGGCCTTCCTTGGCTTTGAAGGCAGTCTTCCACACATCGGAGGGTTCGATTGGTACCTAGTGATACCCAGACTTCAAGTCGATCTTGCTGAAATATTTTTCCCCTCTGATTTGGTCTAGAAGGTCATCAATCTGTGGGATTGGGTACCTATTCCGGACGATGATCTTGTTCAATGCCCGATAGTCAATAAAGAGTCTCCAAGTCCCATCCTTCTTTTCTACTAACATGATTGGGCTCCCACGGGGTGATGAACTTGGCCGGATGTGAGCTTTCTGCCTTGACTCCACGAATCGCCTCTTGATTTCATCATTCTCGGAAACAGGCCTTAGATGATCGGTCCATTAGGTAGCGGCGCACCGGGGGTCGGATCAATCGGGTGCTTGACCTGACAGTGCAGAGGAACCCCTGTGGGTGAGGTGAATATGTCCCCGTACTCCTCCACAACCTTATCCATTTGTTGTTGTTGTGCGGAGGAGCCCTGTCTGGAGGTCGTGGCCATAGTCTTCTTCTTGCCCTGGGGGCGGATCATTAGGAAAATGAATTTCCTGGTTTGGGAAATGAGCTTACTGCATTGTTTTGCATTAACCAAAGAGATAGCGACAGGAGGTGGTACCTCTGGTATCCTGTACAACTTATTTCCCAAAGTAACAATAACAGCACGAGGCCGAGACTCATACACAGCATGACGCTTCCACAAGTATGGTTGTCCTACTAATACATCAGAAACATCAATAGGAGCAACGTCACATAATACCTCATCCGTGAAGGGCTTGATGCTATAGGGAAGGCGACACTGTCGGCTGACGCGGAGATCTCGTCCTCGGTGAAGCCACCCGATGGTGTATGGATGTGGGTGAGCTGTGGTAGGCAAGCCCAACCGCTTCACGGCGTCTGCTGAAATGAGGTTCTTTTGGCTCCCATTGTCGACAATGAACTGTACCGGGGAGCCCTTTACCCACATCTGGGAGTGGAAGAGACGGTCCTCCTCCTCTGGATCTTCCGGCTCCTCCTTTTGGATCTTTGCAGTGGCAACAGTGGCGTTGGGTTCCGCATCAATAATCTGTTTCCCTTTTTCATTCGCCTTTTCAGGTTCTGATTCAGAGTCAGAGCATGCATCTGACTCAGAAGCCCTCATCTCGGCCACTAGCGACTGCTTGGCCCGACACTCACTTGTGTTGTGAGTGTAGCTCTTATGGAACTCACACCACTTTCCCGTGTCCTTCTTTGGCTTTGTGGTGCTGTTCTTTTCTTGTGGCTTCGATGAGTTGTCTTTAGCCGCCATGCTTTGGCTCGGTCCTTTGTTCTGCGGTTTGGAAGCACCTTTCCCTTGCTTTTGATTCGCAGATCCAAAGTCTCGCTTCTTCTGCTTGAATTTCTGCTCAATCTTGGCAGCATACCGGTATGCCGTACCAAGTGAGGAGATGTCAAGGAACTCCATTTCCTCCTTAATGTATTTGTGCAGACAGCTGCGATACTTTAGCACCAGATGTTTCTCTGAATCTTTGATACCCAACTTTGTGCGCAGGGTATGGAACAGATTCGTCAGCTCATGCACATCTTGATCCCTTTGTTGTCGCGGCGTGGTCCATTGTATGTACTTGTCCTCATAGCTCCCCACGGGATAGTACTGTTCCTTGACGGCGTCTCGGAAAGAATTCCAAGTTGGTACGGCCGAGAACAGAGAGGGTTCTGTCTGGTCCTTGTTCTCACAGTAGGTTTCCCACCAGTCCTTAACATGGGGGGTAGCTTTGAGGAGTGCAAAAATAATCTTCTCCCGGTCTGAAAAGTCATGAACCGAGAAATATCCTTCTAACAGATTCAACCATCTATCTACAGCATCTTCGTCTATCTGACCCTCAAATATGGGAATGTCAAAATTTACTTGTACCTTAAAAGGAGTCGCGCCTCCAGAGTGGCTGCTAGATGCAGATGCGCCGCCGATGGGTAGCCGTTGAAGGATCTGAGCAAAGTTATCCATCATCACGTTCCTTTGTCTTTCGAGGCCCTCCTCGAGCAATATTTTGATAGGATCTCCTGCTCCCTCATCTTTCTTTTCGTCCCCCATGGGCGTCCGTCGAGGTTTGCGAGGCTGATCTTGCAAAGGTTCCACCAGATCGAGCCCTAGCTCCTTATACCACGACCTCGTTGGGGACATGCAAAGAAGGATCGAGAAAAAGCAGACCGCTCTGATACCACTGATCCGGATTTATGCAGGAACGCAACAGAATAAACACATAACCATAAATACAGAGATGCGGCGGAAATAACACTTCATTTCATTAATATCAAAGAACTGAAATTTGCTTACAGACAGAATGGAAATAAAACTAGCTAGGGCGCTGGTAGCTATCTCTGAGAAGAGATGTGGCGGCTACAGGCCTCTGAACTGAGTTACAATGAGGCTCGAGGGCCTATTTATCATTTAAAAACAATGGGAAATCCTAAACAGCCAAAACCCTAACCCTAGGAGATGAAGCGCCAAAACTATGGGCCCCGTTTGGGTAAATTGGTGTTTCAACTTCCCAGGGGCGTAACTTTGGCATACGATCTCCGTTTGACGCATGCCATACCTCGTTAGAAAGATCTCTCTAGAGGACTACAAATTTACTGTGCCCAAAAAACGTCGTTTAGGGCCTCAAAACGGCTCGGGAAGTTTAGGACCCGAAAAACTGCTAAAAATAGTAAACTGTGCCGAAACTGAAAAACTGAAATAGACAATGGTGGAGCCCCAAGTGGAATAGGCGGGTGACCACCAATATCCACCTGGATCAAGAGGCTACCTCATTTCTCTCATGATTGATGATTATGCATTTTGGAGATTGTCTCTAGACATTGAGCATGCTTGTTGTTTAGCTAGTCTGCATGTACTGTTCAGTACGCCGGGTGTCTCCGTGCGAAGATCCCACCCTCAGCCCCGGGAGACTTCGAGTGCTTGCTCGGGTGAGGTATTCTATCATCATTTTTGCAGGAGGATTTGTGGTTGCCTTCGTTGTGGAATAGAGCATCTAGGGACTACGCAGTCTTGAGAGGGAGGACGCAGTTCATTTTGGGAGAGCTCCAGATTGGTGCCATCTTGGAGGATTCGAGCTGGAGAAGTGAGCAAGGGGCCAACCCTTGCCTATTCGAGATATTTGGGAGAGATCAGAGCTTCAGTCATTGAGGAGCATTCCTTGGAGGGACAACACAGTCTTGCAAAGAGAGGACGCAGTTCTTGTTGGGGGAAGTTGCGGATTGAGTTGATTTGGGTGGATTCAGACCGGAGGATTAGGGAAGGGATCAGCCCTTACCTATTGGAGACATTTTGCAGAGGGAGAGACCATATTTTGCAGTGTTGCCTTCAGGGTCAGCGTTTTCCCTTGAGGGATAGCGTAGTGCCTCAAAGGAGGTATTTTCCAGGGTCAACCATTCTCGAAAAGCTCTCTGGGTTTTTCTAGGTTTTGGGAGAGGAGGCCATTCCCAGAGTTTCAGCATTTTCTGAGTTGGGGAACAGCCCCAAAGACTCATTCCATTCCAGCAGTTGTAGCAGCATGACAACATTTTCCAATCGCTTGGAGATTACGCAATTGATAGAGGGAGCAGCCATTCCATACATTGTTCTGAGAGTATTTCTACACTTGCCTTGAGCAAGTCAAGGTGCTATCATTCTGATCGCCTTTGTACTTTCCTTATTTCTCATTATTAATAAAATGGCTCAGCGTTCTCCATATTGTGTATTTTGTCTCGTGATTTATCTTTAGTTGCTTGTACCTTGTTTGTGTGCTTTATATTACTGTTTATTTCCCTTCGGGATATTACACAAATTTTGTACTTGATCTTTATGATGATAAATAAAGCTTTCCAGAAGAATTTCCAGATATTGTTGAGTACAATTAATTTTTCCTATTCCATCTTGTGCTTTATTTCTTCTCAAAATAAAGTAATGTAGCTACTGGTCTCTAATGTTACATATGTGATTTAGAGTTAAATTCCTTAATGGAGTGCTCCTTTATTCTGAATGTCATTTCTACTTAACCATGTTCTTTTAAAACCAAGATAATAGATTCTGTATTAGCAGCTTGTTATCATAAGTTTTCCACCAGCATTTCTATTTGATTCATGTTCATTTGTATTCATCATTTGAAGGCAATGTGAAGAGTATTGTTCTGTTATAAAGATTAAAGGGTTTTAAGTATTATATTCTGGGGTTTTCAAAATGAAAGGGCAACAAATCTTTTATTTCACAGTTATGATAAATGTCTTGATCACTGATCTCAACACAGCCTGAGATCATTTCTCAAGGTACAACAAATCCCATTGATCCACCTCCTGTTGATCCCTCTACCTCAAGGAAAAGACCTTTGTGGCTCAAAGACACTCTCGAAGATGCTGAAAGACATATTGCTCCAAGAGGGACATTCCATGGAAGTAAGAAGTTGAACAAGTATCAAGGGTACTTAGCTACTATGAGTACTATTGTTCAATCAAAGCCATGTACATTCGAAGAAGTCGTGAAACACCAAGTATGGAAGGATGCAATGAATGAGGGGTACAAATCAATCATGAAGAATGATATCTGGGATGTGGTTCCTAGACCCAAGGACAAGTCTGTGGTCACTTCTAAATTTCTTTACAAAATTAAACATGGAGTTGATGGGAGTGTTGAAAAATACAAGGCTAGGTTCATTTCTCGAGGCTTCTCTCGAAAGGACAGAGTGGACTATGACAAGATATTTGCATTGTTTGCCTGATATACCACTATCCGATCTATTATTTCTCTTGTTGCCTCTCAAGGATGGAGCCTAGACCAAATGGATGTTAAGACCGCTTTCTTGCATGGCTCGCTTAAGGAGCAAATCTACATAGAACAACCTGAAGGGTTCAAAGTACAAGATCGAAGGACACACGTATGCAGGTTGAAGAAAGCCCTCTATGGGTTGAAGCAAGCCCCTAGGGCTTGGTATGAGAGGATTGATAGCTATCTTATGAAGTTGGGATTTACAAGGAGCGAAGTTGATCCTAACCTATATTTCAAGGTTGAAAAGGACATGCCTCTCATTCTGGTCCTTTATTTAAATGAGCTCTTTCTGACAGGTGTAGACCCTCTCATTTATCGATGTAAGAGGGAGTTGGCTTCTGAGTTCGAGATGAAGGACCTAGGTCTAATGCATTACTTCCTAGGCCTGGAGGTCTGGCAAAATCCAGGTGAGATTTTCCTTTATCCAGGAAAATATATTGTGAAGATGCTCAAGAGATGGGGGATGGTGAACTCAACTTCAAGAAACTATGTGGGAGTGTTGTTGGGCCCAAATTGGAAAATCCTTCTGAGTATCGAAAACTTGTGGGGGCCTGATGTTCTTGGTAAAATCTCGTTCAGACATATGCTTCGCTGTTAATACATTGAGTCACTTTATGGTCGAGCCTCATCATATACATTGGATTGTTGCTAAGAATCTCTTGAGATATCTCCATGGCACAATCAACTATGGTTTGAAATACACTGCCGGAAATTTGAGGCTACATGGATATACTAATGCTGACTGGGCTAGCAATGTGGTGGATCGTAAAAGCATGTTTGGGTGTTGCTTCTCATTGGGTTTTGCTTCAATATATTGGATGAGTAGAAAGAAGAAATCAGTTGCTTGAAGCGCCGTCAAGGCCGAATACATTGCTGCTAGTATGGCTTGTTGTGAAGTTGTTTGGTTGAGGAAGCTCTTGAGTGAGCTATTTGAGAATATGTAGCATATCACCGTGATCTACTGTGATAACCAAAGTGGTATTTTCCTTTCAGAGGATCTCGTGTTCCATGACCGCTCCAAGCACATTGATATCAGGTGCCACTTTATCTGGGATATGGTACAGCGGGGAGCAATAAGGCTCCAAAACATCAAGACTTATGAGCAGGTCGTAAACATCCTAACGAAGCCCTTAGGGGAGGTCAAATTATTAGCCTTCCAAGAGAGACTTGGAGTCGAGGAAAGACCCTCGTATGAGGGTCTCGATTGAGTTGGACACTGAGCTATGGGAGCTCCTGGGGGGCTTGGGGTACTTCTTGCAACTATCAGCAACCATAGGGTGAGTGGTTCACCTTCCCCTATGATAGACACATTCATAGAATGAGTGGTTCACCTTCTCCTATGGCATATGAGCAAGATGAGTGGTTCACCTTCTCCTGTTGATGCCCCAGCATACATCCTACCCATGCAGTCCGAGACTCATGAGTAGTACCTCTCATCTAGCCAATGAGTTGGGAAAAGTGGATTGGGACCATAGCACTACCGATGGACACATCGTGTACTTCCGTACTCCCTTTGTCTAGGATACATGGTGTTCAACAACTTGATTTGGGATCAATTGAGGGTCTACAGGCGGAATTCTCCCTAGTTGAGAGGGAGTGTTATAATTGGCAACTAGGGCCAAATTCTACCTTGGGATAGCTCATCTGTTGGAGATGATGATTGCATTAAGTTCCTCTTTTCAAGAGGACCAAAATTGATATAAAGATCATCCAATTTGGACAAGACGAAGTGTGGTTTTGAATTTATGCCCACATATGTGCAAATTGTTCAGGTCGGCCACATCAACATGTAGGCTCAAGAAGCCCAATGGACGTGTCTCTTCACCCACAGCGAATTGTATAAATACAAGTGACCTCTCACCTCATTTGGCATTTTCATCACTCACACATTCTCTCTCCTTCTCTCATTGGTTTGACTTTGTACAACATTGGACATTCTCTCTCTCCCATGTGTGGCACAAGGAGGATGAAATTTTAGGACAGAATTGCAGGGTCGAAAATCTCAGAGAATTCTGCAGTTTGACCAGTGTTGACTTTGACTTTCTGGGCATCATTTGACTTCAATTGTCTGGGGACATTTTTTTTGTCTCAGCAGGCTGCATTTCTGGGCAAAAAAACCAAGGCAAAAGGAGGACTTTGACCTGCGTTGACTGCAGGCCTGTTTGACCGCAGGGTTGACTAAGTTTTACTGCAGATTCTGTGACTGTTATAGGCTGAATTTGACCGCTTCTAGAGGCCAAGTTTGGCTGCCTTTGATCGAGCTTCGAAGGAGGAGTTTGACTGCTGCATTGACCATCTGTGATTTCTGGTTAGGGCTGAAGTTTGACTGCAGTTGACTGCAGATTTTGACAGGGCTGTTTTGACTTGAATTTTGCAATTTAATTTTGACTATTGTACTCTCTCTCTCTCTTGAACATTTTGATATAATAATAAGAAGAATTGATCGAAGTTTTTTCCCTGGGATCTGCTAAATCTGGTGTACTCTTGGCTTGGTTTGTCTTCTGCATTTTGTTTCATATTCTATCTACTTTTACTGTCAATGTGATTAATGGTTAATGTGATTGCTACTGGAAATCTAAATTGAAAATTGTTATTGAACTGCTCAAGGAACATTAAAGTAATCGTGCTAAGCATAGAACATACCATTGTTAACTAAAATTAACACACACACAGAGCAAGGACCCACTGTCACTTTGGCTTAAGCCCCCACTGTTTAGACCCAACTAACTCCAAAAGGTCAAGGAAGGACTCACAATTGATACCCCAATCAACTCCAAATAAGACTAGTGCCTTAGATGGGATCAAAATGAGGTGTAGTTAATTTGCAGGGTTGTCCTGTTGTTTTTGTGTATATCTCTGCAACAGAAAATTAAACAACAAATTAAATGACGACAAATGATGTAAAGTAGGTTGTCTGACTACTCGAATCCAATGCACAACAAAATTTCTAACCAATTATGGTCTTCGTTTTCAGTTTGAACTGTTGATTAAATACTTATGGGTCAAATAGCATGCTTTGTTATGTCTTGACAAGGACAACAACCTAATGGGCTCAATTTAGCCACCCAATGAGTGCCTTAGCACTCCTAGATTACAGATCTAGGAATGGGGAGGTTGGTAGATGTTAAATGAGTCCTTGGATGAGAAACTTTGTAATTTGAATGCAAAGATTTAAAATAATAAAATGCACTGCAGTGTGTGGCTGTTATGGAACAAAGTGGTTCAAATGAGGAAAATAAATCTCGCTTGCTGGTGTATGAATGCAGTGCCTTGAGAAATAATTATCATGAAGTAAAACTTTACCATAACCATTGACACACTAAATTATCAACCCTTAGCATGCAGCCAAACTCCTATAAGGCCACTAATGATTGACCTGTATTCAATGTATTTGGTGCTTTTGTCCAAATCGGTTAGGTAACTTGTGGCATTTTGATTCCTTATATGTGTTAATCATTTCCTGATGGCAGTGCTGCAGACAAGTTCAAAAGGCCGTTTTCTCATTTAAAGGAATGTTATGAAAATGGTGAAAAGTGCCCCCCCCTTGACAGACATCATGCCTCTTTACCAAGGTGCATTATTGCAGCAATATTTCGCTTGTGTTATAGGTTTCGTAGTCTACCTTTTGGCAGTTCTGATTGTTCTTTTGTTACAGAGAGCGCATATGTGAATTTGGAGAGGCATCTACAAAGCAGCATAAAGATTTAGGCCAAGATCAGTAAAGACTAGTGCTATTGTAAATAAAGCTTCCTTTCCAAATCCACCATCAGCTTCCCAATGTGAGTCTGACAGTGCCCTGTTCTCAATGTTTTCTAAGTTATCCTGTCGTGGACGGATACTCTGATGCAGAATGTGACACACTGAAATGATTACTTAGAACGGATTAAGTAGCATTGGTATTGTATGTGATATGAGAAAAATATTGCAGTTCAAATTTAGCAGTTGATTATTTTTAGAATATAATTGGAAAAATTGTCTATCATATGCCATGTTGCTTGTAAACATAGGGAGATTCATTGGTTCCAGTATGTTTGTAGGAGACGATGGGAATAAATAACTCTTGATTCAAAATACCCACATTAGGGTGCTCGTATCAAGTGGTTTGCAGCACGAAGTTTCAGCTACCTATTATAAATGAGCTAAATCATGACAGTGAAATCCATAGGATGAAAACAAATGTACTCAGGCTTGGTTGCAGTGATATTTGAGGCAGATTTAGTGCTAGGTTGACAAGGGAAGTCCAGAAATCATGAGGTGGCTACAGCATGAATGTTATTAGAGTAGATTTAGAAGTAATGACTAGCACCCTGATCTCATTTTTGTTGAATGCAATGAATATTTGATGCCTGATTTCCATGCTTTATTGTCAGCAGGATTCAGAATTTTAGGTTTAGAGGCTTTGCCTTCAGTTGCGCCACATTGTGAACACCAGAATTGTATTTTAATATCATTCCTTTGCATTTATAATACTTAATTCGATTTCGGATTTTGGAAAAGTTTGATATGTACAGATACGGATCCAATGTTTCAGGATTGTGAGCTAAATGACACTGTTCCATGCTTCATGTTTCAATGTTTCATGTTTTGGAAAACTTTGTTTTAATGATTGTGAGTTAAATGGCACTATTCTTGAAAGATAATCATACACCTTTCACTTTGTCTATAACATTATTTAGTAAGTTCATTGCGACTTCTGTATTTGATTATGAAGAAACTATAATCTGGCCTTAAATATACAATAGATAAGCTATGTGCCCTCTCTTTCAAGAGCTTTGTATAGCGTGTGCATAGTTTTTCGTGCTTCTGATTGGAAATAGTTTAATTATGGAGTCTGAAAAAATGGCTAACCTGTCTAAATATGTTTTAACAATAAGAGATCTTGATTCTTGGATGCGTCGCAGAAACTACTTTCAGCTTGCAATCAAATTTATGTAGCATGAGAAAATGCCAAACGGCCTCTTGGAGTCAGATGTCAGATTTTTTTTAAACTGAAAACCATAAAAGATTGAAATCATTTCAAACCACTTCAAGAATGTTCATGTTGCCCTCATGTCAGCGGGGGTACATACAGATCATTGCAGTATTCTTCACAGCCATTGTAAGCCCAAGGTCACAAAGTCAAAAGCCATATAATAACCATGCGAGGTCCTCTATGATGCACCCTAGACCTTGTGTCTTGTTATTTTGGTCGGACCATGGCCGATCCCTTGATGTTCCTATCATCCGGTGTGTCTTGTTATTTTGGTCGGACCATGGCCAATCCCTTGATGTTCCTCTCATCTTGTATAGGTTTGAAGGGCCAAGGATGGGCTTACTTGATGACTCATGTTTTTATGGAAACCTGGTTTTGTACGGGTGATCACTGGTGTATTGACAAATCTATCGTGTATCATGCTGCACTTGTGACTTACCGCATGGTTATGAATCTATAGAGTCTATAGGTGGCCTTGGCTTTGGTGTAGGATCCCTCAAACAGCTCTCGGAAGTCTCATATTATCAACTATCTCAATGAGTCAATTCACGATGCAACTCACATTTCCCAATGCAAGTGGTTTTGGAAGTCAAATAGTCAATTTGGTCTCAGTTTGTTCATCTTGATGTGAGGGGTGCATGCCACAAACTTTTTCCAAACAATGAAAGCAGTGGCAAGTTACCACTAGTCAAAGGTGCTCAAACATGTTGTACAAGTTTTAAGGGGGTAGAACTAGGTGAGCGTTGGGAAATTTGGATAATCCATTATATCTAAAGTGATCGACAAACTGAGAAGAACAAAACCCAAGTCTTAGGATTCTCGAATTCGTTAGGGGTTAGAGAACCAACATGGTGGACCGATGGTAGGCAGTGATGACATGGAAATGCTAGGTGGGAGTTGAAAATTTGAAGACATACCTAGTTCAAATTTGGGCTAGTTTCAACTAGCCCATGTGTCAAATTAGCCAAATTCATCAAAGCATTGAAGATCTAGCGCAGATGTGGCTAACTTGAATTTACAAAAGAGAAGTCTAGTGAATTAGTCGTTATGAAGGTCAACTAATTGTTTGAGGAGTCATATTAGTTGTTGCAGGTACCTTGGATGAATAAGTTAAAGAAAGGATCATCTACTCATTGTTATAAAGCAAAAAATCAACTCAAGGACCAAATTGAACCACCAAAAGACTAACTTGAGTTGGTTTGTACCAAGTCTGACTACCAAGGAGATGTTGGAGAGGGATATTGAGCTACTTATGGTTTACTATTCTTCATTTTTAGTCTTCTAGATCACAATGCAAAGAGAATCTTGGACCAAATTGGGCACTGTGAGCTAATTCAAACCCCTTATATTTTTGTAATATAATATGTTATGAAATTGCTAAGTCTCTGACATGTAAATGACTAGTAAAAGATAATTTTCTAGGGGAAGAGTCTAACTAGACATTAGCTATCTGTTAGAAAAGAAATTATAAGAGGCTAGCTTCTCCTCTCATTCATGTTGTTGTTATCTTATGAGATAAGTGTTATCAATAAAGAACTTTCATTTGCTGAATTTTGTTCAATTTTGTCTGCACATTGTGTGGGATGGTTTCTAGTAGCGTTCCTTTCTTGATTAAATTGTTGTTTCCAAGTTTAAATCTAATATTTTTTCCAATAAGTAAGTTCACACATAAATTAACAGTTTGAGCCATCGAAGGGCTATATGGTCACATGGAGGAAAACTATGAAAAAATCTTGGTTTTATTTTTGTTTTGCGGGTGGATTGTTCTAACAAAAGTTGGACTATTCAAGCATGAAGCTTCAACCAGGATGAGAGCTCATACTCCATCTCACACTCAAACCATAGGTCGGAGAATGCCACATCAAAGAGCTACTCTTAGTTGGGTCAATGGGAAACTTTAAAGGATGTGATAATTACCATAAAGTTTACAATGTGACATGAATATGTATTCAATGTTCATTTTAATGTAGATCAATCATTCAAAAAAAATTATTGAAAACTATACCAACTTTATAGATAATTCTTTATTGAAAAAAAGTCATTAGGAATTTTTTTCTATTTAAGTTGTTTACATTGACAAAATATTTATGGCCGATATTGCTTCTGTTGGATAAATATTTTGAGTATTAATTTTCTTAATGTTATATATAATATGAATTTTCTATTGCAATTAAGTTATATATTATTGTAGTTTTACGTGTGCACATTTTAGTGGAAATATCAATATAGGTTTGGACACCAATGGACATTGCTATGAATAATATTATGAAATAATCAAATTTCAAAAATACTCAAACACAATTCCCAATTGAAGGGTTAATGGAAGCATATTGTATTGGTGAATTTATATATAAGTAATGATGTGCAATATACCTATATAGCACACTACATACCATCATCTCAGTAATGTGAAAGTAACATAAAGTGGTAGGAATTTCATTGAATCTGTTTTTTGGTGGGGAAAATATCTTCCTATTCATTTATAAAATCTTAACAAATAAAATAATAGATTGCATAAAAAAACGTAAGTGTATGTTTAGGTTGAGTCATCAAAATAATAATCTAGTTAGGTTCTCTCACTATAAACTACCTTGTCTTAAATATTTTGTGTTTGTCCACAAAAGTAAGGTGGTCACTTCAAATACCAAACTCTAGATAGGATTAGCATTGACTAGTATGTATTAAAGTTGAAATAGAGAATCAAACTAGTTGTATATTATTTATTCATATAAATACTATTAATATCTAGTCATTCATATTTAGAAATTATGATAGATCATAATTTTTGTTTGCTCAATTCATAGTGTTCTCATTCATTTGTTTAGTTTGTCTCCTTCCATCAACTAAACTTCATAATAAAAACTGATTGATTCTTTAAATATTTGACATTCATTCAAACATGGATTGGCATTGTTTACTTCATCATAATATAATTGGCATGGATACCCCAATGGGGGTGACGGTCCCTAGACACACGAGTGATAGCAGGAGAGGTGTTAATACCTCGATGGCGGAGTTGTCAGATGATCATGTGGATTGAAGGAAGTTGGTGCAGGCAGGGTGGGACATCTAGAACTTTCAACCCTCGCTAGTCTGTTATATCTCTGCATGAGGAATACTCGAGACTGAGTTTTGTTAAGGTTATGGGAGCGTTGGAGGGAGATGGTAATGTTGAGTATGCACATACTAGTCGGATGTGCATGCCCTCATCTTCTTGGTTGTGTCATCACACAGTTAACTATAACATGGGGGCATAAGGAGTGGTTTTGGCAAAGGGTGGGATTTTTTGGGTTTGGGATCCTGAGTGGGCAGGATTGAGTAGTATCCCATCCATCGATAGTTGCAACAAAAGCGCAGATTCTTGGATTGGCTCCCTAGGCGAATTGGTAACATCACTTATCCCTAGATCCTTTCTGCAATTCGGTGTGGCCCTCAATTATCTTGTTATTGCGTTCATTTGGTTTGGTTCTCTAGTCTAGTTCGAGTGCTTGTTTGGGTGTGTTGTTTCCCAAATTGTGCAAGAGAATGCGACAACGCTGGGGGTAGGGTCTATCACTATGATCCCGACCCTCTCCATTTAGGTTGTCTCTCTACAGTAAGCTAAGAGGGGTGGTCCCTATGAAATGAGATAACAAGTTATGGAGACACAACTGAATGGCCTAGCAACTTGGTTAAGGATTAATGGAAAGTTTATTTATTTAACACTATATTAAATTTACTAAAATTATCAATTAGAGACCAGCGCCTTAGGAGACAATTTACTTGCACAATATAGATAAAATTCCAAGTTACTAGATGAACAGTTGTTGCTAGGATGAAAACTATCCTATATGACATGCAACACCTAGAACTAAGTGAGATGCAAGCTCTTGGTTAATTAGTTAGAATGCATATTCCAGGTGCATCCTTTCTCTCAATTGTTTTGAAGTTAGTCTCGAATGTAGGTTGTAGAGAGAAGTCTGCGGGAAGGAGGCTATGGCCTCATTAAAGATACCTCCTATGGAGTTCTAACCACCTAAGTGCCTTTGTTCCTACAAGGGATTTCCCACAAGAGAACCACAAGGTCACTGTGTTAACCACAAATGAGGATCTAAACTTCGCAAGTTGGGCAAGAAAGTTGTTCCTATATTCTTACAACCAAGCTTATGCTTAGAGGTTTATTTTAAAGATGCACTTCTAATCCTAGAATGATATGCAAGATATGAGTGATATCTTTAAGTGAGATTATTAAATGACTTTTAAGTAATTCAAATTAAATTACTTAAGATTCAATGATGTTCAATACAAGAACATAAAAGAAGTACTTGAAGAGCAATTATAGGAATAAATCTCACTAAAGCAAATGTGTCAATGAACCATTTGATTTGCTAATTAAAGTGCTTCAAAACCAATTTGTCTATTGAATCAATGAGACAAACAACTTCTAATAGATTATCCAATCACAAGATTTATTCAATGACTTAACAATCTCAATGAGACAAGAGCTCGAAAACAATGACAATGAAAAGCAAGGAGCACCAATTTACCAGTGGGCTTGAAATGCAAATTAGAAACCAAATGAGACAATGAG
This sequence comes from Pinus albicaulis, assembly GCA_034641835.2. Lineage (NCBI taxonomy): Eukaryota > Viridiplantae > Streptophyta > Pinopsida > Pinales > Pinaceae > Pinus > Pinus albicaulis. Next base: position 820,163,075 of record CM076579.1, on the reverse strand, counting down.
GAATGTTCAAAAGATATATAAAGTGATCTCAATGTTCTTTAAATGATAACAATAAGGAGGAAGAACAATATTATATCACTTTAGCAATTAGACACAATGTTTTTTAGTAAGAAAGATGCTCTAAAAGTAACAAGAGAAAGGACAAGATACAGTTATGCAATATCAATAGAACTTTAGAGCATTAGCAATCATTCAAGCTTATTATTTCAAGATATGCAATTACCTTCCTTATGGCACAGCTTCTTTAATATTGCCTTAAATGTTTATATGTAATGCAAATGGAGACAAAAGTATAATTATGCTTATGATGCAAAGAGTGACCAGCAAGACAACAATTATGTCTCCACAATGATTAGTCCAGCCACTTAGAGAAAAACCACTTAAATCACATTTTGAATGAGAGGAATGATCCTTAATAACCTCAAAATGAGTTTCTAGTGAATTTAGTTGTTCCCTTTATCATTGTTATGATTTATATCATATTTGTAAATGCATATATCAAACCTTAAAAATCATATGATCATCCTCTAAATTCACTTAGAACATAAAAAATGCAATAACCTAAATCTTTCGTATCACTTGAAATTAAATGTATGATGGTTATTGACTTACTTTAAAGTATTTTACGACTCTTCTAAGGTGTGTATTAAGATATTTTACCATTGTTATTAGATGACTTTAGATCTAATCATAAAACAGTGAGGAGGAAAATGTGGTTAGAGAGAAAACCCTTAGACCTACGGACTTTTGAGATGGCTAGTTGACTTCCAAAATTGAACTCTTCCAAACACCTACAACACAAATATTAGCCTTGATAAAAAGATGGATCAACCCTCTTATTGTTGAAGATACGACTTCTAGGGCTAAATGAGGGACTAATGACGCCTCAAGCCCTTGAATCCTCAATGACAAGTCTGCAAAACCAAATGTTAGCTTGGAAAGCTAATGGATCAATGGCGAAATAATCTAGAAATTAATTTGAAATCCATTTCAACTTACCATAGGCCTAGAACCACATATATTAGTGCCAAATTCAAGTACCCAACTCAGAAAATAACCCAAAAATAACTACAAAAAAGAGAAAGAGACCTAATAGGGCCAGCGGCTAGGGTGAGAAGGCTACCTAAGCCTGTGGCCTAGGGCTAGAATCCTACCAAGGGTTGCGGCCAAGGCCAAAAGGGTTGTGGCTACCCTCAAAAGGGTTGCAACTAAGCCCGAGAAGGATGTTGCTAAGGGTTTCAAGCCCTTAAAGGGATATCGTTGCCCAAGAGTGTCCACAACAGCTTGTAGCTAGGCCTTAAGAGCATGTCGCTAGGGTTATAAGGCCCTAGAAGGGTTGCGACCAGTTAGAGAAAGCCCTTAGGGGCTTGACTAGGCCTAAATGGCCTCAAAATTTCCACAGCACTCCTGCAAACACAATCATACCTGAAAAACACCTCCAAAGGCTAGCAACTTCCTTCTTCAGTTGGACGTTGAGAAAATGTGACTTGGGGAAGCTAGATCTAACCCTTTAGGGCCTAGATCAACTTCCTTCTCTTGAATGAATAGCCTTGAAATTAATTTACGCTTCAAACCCTTGAGCTGTCTCCTGCAAAAATGAAATAGAGAAGACCCAAGAACCCAATTTATACAAAATTTGAAATAAAACCCCAATATTGTACAATTTTAAAAAAAAAAATAGTATTTTGAAATACAAGGGTTAGTGGAGAAATAATTTACAAATATTTACAATATTTACAAAATAAGATTTGTTCTCAGTAGCATATTAAACTTTATGGGACAAGCAAATAAATTTGAAAATATTGAGAATAATTTTTTAAATTTTTTCAAAGCCCTCCCACATAAGTTTTTTGTTAGATCAAGACTTGGAGCCAAACAAGGGTGTGATCCCTTCACAATTTGCGAACTTGGATGCCAAGGGATGGAGAAACATATAACTCAATGCACTTAAAATGATAGATTATTAAACAAAACGGGTTTGATTCACACAATGGTCTATAAGCCTGGAGATACTTGCCCAACTTCGCTAGATCTAGAATGCTTACTCTACCCCAACACATAAGGCAAGATACATGTACCAATATATGTTCCTATTGTCGGTAATTGAAATAATAATCAACAATATATTTCAAAGCATATTAATAAAACATTCAACACATACCATAGATCAGCAAATGAGAGACAACTTAAACTTCAAAGACTTTTTATTAACTGCAAATAAATTCCAGCAGTGCCCTGCTTAGTACATTAGATAATTGTTACATCATCCAAAGATGAAATGAGGAGCTTCATAGCTTCCTTATATAGAAAATGAGAGAGAAAAACCCCTCTAAGTGGAAAATAATGGCTATTTGGCTTGATCCTTGTCAAAATAATCTCATCCTTAAATCCCCCATACATCAGGCACATCAATAACAGTGATATCCATAGTAATTATCATGTACGGAAAATTTGTCAAAGATACTTGTAAATCCTTGATCACACTGATGACTTCAATCTTTTTTGAATCCATGGAGCAAATGTTATGATAAGGTCTCGATATTCTTAAATTCAATTGGTCCATGAGTTTCTTAGTGATCACATTAGTTGAAGACCCAGAATCTAGCATAGAATTGTGTAGCAGGAAATCATTTACTTCTAAGGTCAAGAATAAAGGTTGATGGTCCTCATTTGTCATGTAGCAGTTCATATCCTTGAACTTTATTTCTTCATCTTTATGGTCTGTATCTGTATTATCTTGCTGACATATGCCCAAGGCCTTAAAGAATGTAGATCTTTGATATGGAATATTTAGAAGCTCTAGGACTAGAACATATATTTTAGCATTGTTTATCCATGTGACCCAATCAATCTTCAATCCATACTGATAAGTTTTAAACACAATCTGTTTCTTATTTTGATCTTTGTTTTGATCCTTATTCTTCTTTTGATAAGTATATCCTTTACTTTTGGCAATCTCCAAAATGTATTCTTGAGATGGATTTTCACCATACAACTTTGTAATATGATCCTTTTCATCACTTAAATTATTAATGGTGAAATATGAAGAGATCATTTCCTTACAACAATTTTTCTTTTGAGAACCCTGACTAATATTGTTTATTTGTTCACTTGTTCCATCATATAGGATTCTTCTGGAAAAGGCACAAGATATTTCTTCGCAAAAACTTTCACATGGTCTGAAAAATGGCATAGGATGATCAACAACGTTGGTAGATTCCAGAGGATTAGGAGCTATTTACTCATTTGGAGGATTCTTCCTTGGCCATGTTGTTGATTTTTTAGTAGCTTGGGAGGTACTCCAAGCCCTAGGGTTCAAGGTTTCGAGGGTGAAGCACCACAAAATTCATTTGTGGGCTTCGACCCAAGGTTGGGGTTTTGTAGCCAAAGGATTTCGGCCAAAACCATGAGGAATTTGAGCTTGAAAAAATTTTAGGTGATAGAGGATGTCAAGACAAAACCAATGCATTGATAATCACTGAAATCGAAGCTCTATATCATGAGTTATTAATTTTTGAATGTCACTGTTGGGTTTTGCACATGTCGTTCAACTTGGTCTAATTTTTAGAAGGCCAATGGTAGTTGTATACACCCATGAAAGGACATTCGTTGGAGCCCTCCCTTGGAGTATAAAAAGGAGGTGTATGTTAGATCATTTCTCACATCCAAAGTGAAAACAACATAGGATACTTACCTCTGAGGTAGCCGCAGGCTTCTAGCCCTAGTGAAGGAGAGAAAGAGGATTTTTTTGTGTGCTAGTTTCTTGTCACAACAGGTTGAAGTTGTGGACGAGGCAGCTGCGTGGAAGAGGAGAAGTTTTGGGTAGTATTCTTGTGTTTTATGGGTGTGTTCTCTCTCATATAGGCAGCGAATTTGTTGCAGATATGGACTGTGGTAATTATGGGCTAGGTCGAGGCATAGAAGGAGTTGGAACAACTCTCTATTGAAGGTCGAGTAGCAGTAATTCAAGGGACAAACAAGGTAGGACCTTAGCGAGGTGATTTGGAGGTAGTTTGGTCATGATTTTAGGGCTGCAACAGTAGTTGTAGTTAGCCCTAGGAGGGTCAAAAATCTCAGATTGTAAACACAGGAAGCCTATTTCAAGAAGTGCAGGATCTCTCTGTTAAAAGGTATGCTCAACCTTCTTATTTTTTTGTTTTTCAAGATGTATGGTAGCCTGTAGAAGCCAAAGAGGAGGGGGAAGACTTGATGCCATAACCAGTTGGCAAATTCTACAGTTTTGGATCAGTTTTATGAGCAACCTATGGGAGCCATTTGTTGGGGTTGTTGGGTTGTTAGAAAACCCAACTAGGAGCATTTTTCGTAGTGGAGTATTGGGCATCATTGGACTAGTGGATGGCAGCTTGTTGATGGTCCAAAGTAGCCCTTGACAAGCAATCATAAAGTGAAATTGACAGTTGAAGGTTGGGTGAAGATTGAAGCCTAATGTGCAACATTTTGACTGACAAAATTGACTGCTAGATTGGAAGATTGGAGCTCAAGTGTTGGCCAACCTAGAAGAGAATATTGGATAATCTTGTGTTCATTGTAACATAAGCGACTTGCATCAGTGATAGGTGACAATCCTCCTGGAGACTTTGTGTGTTGTCCTTTCATGGACTAAGGGGAAGCTAGAGAGCAGAACGAGAGCGAAGGACTGGCAGGACGAGATACAACATAGATGTTGCAATGAGATTGTCAGTGCATATTGTATTTTTTGTACTTATATCCCTTGTATGGGATCCCTATATTGTTGTATTATTCATTTGGTTTAATATAACAAAGCTTGGGTTCTTGTACATATTTGTACATCATTTTGTAAAAAAAAAATCTATACTTGTGCATGTGAGATTTATTATTATTTATTTTTTGTTGTACAAAGTAGATTTTGTTTAGATTCTTGGTTTGGTAGCGTCAGATATTCTAAGATTCTATCCTAGACCCAAGATCGTGGAAATTCAACATGGTATCAGACCTTACCTGAGCTAATTTGGAAGACAGTGAATCATTAGAATGCACAAGGAAGTGCAAATTAAGAGGGAGTTGGTCACATTGTAAGTGAAGGGCTCACTACAATGTCGAAGTTGCAAGTTGTTCTCTAGTATGAAGACATGTTGCAAGGGTTTTCCAACTATAGTCCATGGAAATAAAGGATCAATTTGGTCTTACAGGTCAACAAGATCTGGGAGTTTTCCAAGAAACACATCAAGAAGCCTACTGACCCTAAGGAGTTGGAAGTGTACGAAGAACTGGATACGAAGGCTATATTGATCATCCTTAATGATGTGAAGCACTCCCTAATACCACATTTGACCTAGAAGACCCATGCTCATAATATGTGGATGGCTCTTCAAAATTTGTTCCAGAATAAGAACGAGAACCCAGTATTGGTATTGGAGGACAATTTGAAGTCCACCAAGATGTTGCAAGGTTAAGGAGTAACTTCGTATCTAACAAGATTGTCTCGGGTAAAATATGAGCTTGTTTTCGTCAGTGTGACTATTTCAGATTCATATATGGTGAGGATTTTCTTGAAAGGGTTTACCCCATAATGGAAGCCCTTCATCAAAGGAATCGTTACCAAGGACAATTGCCAGACTGGAATAGTGTTAATTTTGGGCAACTAGGTCCAAACTCCATGTTGCATTGCTCATATGATGGAGATGATATTTTTGTTGGATTCCTCGTTCACAGAGGTACAAGATTGATCTAAATATCATCTTGTTTGGATGAGTAGAACTTATATTTTGAATTTATTTTCCACACATGTGCAAATTGTCAAGGTCGGCCAGAATTGTAAGTAGGCTCACAAGCCCCAAAATATGTGTCAGACACCCTCATTGATGGATATAAATTGGAGAGACTTGATGCTCATTTCTCATACATTCATCACAAACATTCTTCCTCATCTGATTGGTTCATACAGCCTTTGGAGGCTTCTCTCTCTCTCCCACGTGTGAAATGAAGAAGCTGAATTTCTAACTGTGTTTAGGGATTTTTCAGCAGCGTTTGACCACTGTTGACTTTGGGTCAACCCTCATGATTTGACTCCTTTTTTTGCACTAGAAATCTAATTTCGAAAGGCCACATTGGAGGGCACAAAAATCGAGGAAATATGTTGACTTGACCATAGCATTGACCGCAGTTGACAACAACATTGAATGTCTTTGACCACAGGAAATTGACTTGCATTGACTGGTTTTGAGCGCTGATTTATGGACTGTGTGTGACACTGAAGAAAGGCCAATTTTGACTGAGTTTGACTGAACCTATTTGGAGGTTGGAAGATCTGGTTTAACCAACGAAAGACTTTGTTGTCTAGGGCATATTGTTGACTATTGTAACAAACATTTCTCTCTATCTTTGCTAAACAAGAAGAATTGCAAATTCTGATTTATTGTATTGGCTTGTCTTCTATCAATTTATTGTCGATTTATTATTTAAGCATAGAACATACCATGGTTATCTAAAATTAACATGGAATCGGAGCTGAGGTGAAGACAAAGCCCAAGCAAGTGTGTAAAACAATCACCGAAGAAGTTGAAAAATCAAGGACTGGGATCAATGGCCTCCTATCATACAAGGGTTTCAAATATGATGATAAGATGACTAACAAGTCTGATTATCATGCTTGGAAAATATCTTTGGATTTGACATTGGAAGACAAATATGTTATGGATTATGTGTAGGGGAAGATCAATGAGCCTCCTTCAAATGCACCGGATGCCACTAAGATAAAGTACAAGAAAGGGGAAGTCAAAGCGAAGAAGATCATCATGGATTCTATTCGTAAGCACTTGGTTACTTATATCTCCGAGCTGGGAACATCTAAAGAGATGTATGATAAGTTGGTTAGCTATGCTAATCAAATTCTATTTTTGAAGAACAAGTTGAAGAATATCAAGAAGGGCAAAGAAGAATCCATCCAATCCTATTTTATGAGGCTCACAGAAATCAAGAATGATCTCTTATCTATTGGAGAAGCCATAGCTAACCGAGAGCCCATTCTCATTGCCCTTGGAGGTCTCCCCCGAGATTGGTATGTATTCAATACTACTATTCTTAATAATAACGTGATTTCTGATTTTGATGAATTGTTGACGAGATACTCAAGAAGAGATAAGAATGATGGAGAGAGACAAACCCTCAAATGGGAATGGAAGTGACCCTATATGCAAAGAAGAGGAACAATGCTGGTCTGATAAATCAAAATCATGGAAGTGCGGGTCCCAAAGGAGGAAGAAGAGGAATATGTTATATTTGTAACAAGTTTGGTCACTATGCAAGAGAGTGCCCTAATAGAAGGGACTCTTCCAAAGATGATGACTACAACAACAACAACAAATTCAGGGGGAATGGAAATGAAAGGAACAACATGTTCAAATGAAAGATGAAGGCTCCCTTTGATTGAAGTGGAAATGGGCAACCTTTCAAAAGGTCAAGGAATTCTAGGTATGACGAATCTAATGTTGTTGATAGGAAAAATGAATATATTATTATATATGCCCTCTCTGCTGCATATCCTTCTAATACGCTGGAAAATTGGTTGATTGATAGTGGTGCCTCAAGGAACTTCACTGGATACAAGGAAGCCCTCTATGATTTGATTGAAAAGGATCATTAGGGGAATTTTGAGGTCTAAAATGGGCTTCCTAAGGAAATTATAAAATAATATTGGAAATAATAAAATACGAATAGATTACATCATCAAATTTCGGAGGGAAAAAGGAAAAAACTATATTTTCAACTCGTATTTTCAACTTATATCCTTATGGGTTTACTCAATTTCGAGCAGAAACACTCGTTGGATGCAAAATTTGATTCCTCATTCAAGGAGTACCCATGTTGCACACTTGATGGACCCCACTACATGAAAAATGAGAAATACATGAAAAACGTGATTGCAATTGTGTTTTTTCATGTATTTATCATTTTTCATGTGGCAAGGTCCATTGAAAGTATGCAACATGGGTACTCCTTGGATGAGGAATTAAATTTTGCATCTAACGAGCACTCCCGCTCAAAATTTGAGTAAAACCTTAGGTAGATAAGTTGAAAATACGAGTTGAAAAAGTAGTCATATTATTTTATTATTTTTTAATCTTTGTACTTTTTTACTCCAAAAATGGTGAATCGTCCCCCATTGTTGAAATCATCATCTTGAATCCTATTGGTTCTTATAAAGTTTATTTTGGTTGTACATTTTTCATAAGAGGCCCATTTTAGACCTCAAATTCCCCTAATGACTAATTTGGAAATTATCCTTGGAGACAATGCCACCTATCCCGTGAAAGGGATAGGGACTATGACCCATCATCTAAATCAAGGTCAATTCCCCCACTTGCAAGATGTGTTGTATGTACTTGACTTCAAGAATAATCTAGTGTCTATCTCGACAATCGAATACAAAGGATTCAAGGTGACATTCATCGATGGAAAGGTACAAATTTGGAAGAGGAACTTCAAAGAAGCATTCATTCTTGGTTTTAGAGTTGATACACTCTATCAGGTTGGAGGAAGTCCGTTGGGGGTCATGACATGTGACACGACCCTTCAATCCGAGCGTCCGTTGGGGGTCATGACATGTCACACGATCCTTCAATCCGAGCTATGGCATCAGAGGTTTGCACACCTTCATTTCAAATCCCTTCCCGAGGCAAGGAAGGTGGTGATAGGGATGTCTGATTTCAAATATGATCATGAAGGTATATGTCAGGGTTGTGCCGAAGGAAACCATACAAGGGGACTATTCCCTTCAAGTGTCACAAAGACATCTGATATTTTGCAATTGATACATTTTGATCTATCTGGTATGTTGCCTGTAACATCCTTGGGAGGATATTTATATTATATCAATTTTATATATGAATTATCCCACAAGACTTGGATATGTTTTTTGAAGAAGAAGGACAAAGCATTCAAGTGGTTTTGTACCTTTAAGGCCTTGGTTGAAAATCAAACAGGGAAGAAGATCAAATTTTTGAGGACCGATAATGGAACTGAGTATGATTCAAATGAATTCAATGACTATTGCAGGAAAGCTGACATTAAGAGGGAGACCACCACTGTGTATACTCTCGAAAAAAATGTTGTGGCTAAAAGGAAGAATATAACCATTTTGGAAGCTGCCCATGCCATGATTTATGACCAAGGTCTTTTGAAGTTTCTATGGGGAGAAGCTTCCAACACTACTATGTATGTGCAAAATAGATGCCCACATTATGCATTGGACTCCAAAACTCTCGAATAAGTCTTCTTTGTTTAGAAGCCCGATGTCTCTCATTTTATAGTTTTTGGAAGTCTCGTTTATTTTCATGTGCCGAAAGAAAAGAGGAGTAATTTGGATGCTTCTGAGAAGAAGGGAATGTTTGTGGGCTACAGTGAAACCTCGAAGGCATATACAATCTATGTTCCTGGTCAAAGACAAGTGGAGATATGCCATGATGTCACCTTCGATGAAGATGTTTCCCTCAGGAAGGTTAGAAATCTTGCTATCTCAAAGAAAGACAAAGAAGAAGTTGGAAGGCAGGAAGAAACGAAGGTTGAGTCGATGACCAATGTTGAAGGTCCAATGGATCCTATAGATCCACCCTCTTCAAATAAAATAATACCTTCATGGCTAAGAGACACTCTTGAAGATGTCGAGAGACGTATTGCTCCCAAGGTAACATTCCGAGAAAGTACGAAGCTGAATAGGTACCAAGGGTACCTAGAAGCCATGAGTACTATTTACAATCTGAACCTAGAACTTTTAAAGAAGTCGTAAAGCATTAAGTTTGGAAGGATGCTACGCACGAGGAATACAAATCAATCATGAAGAATGATGTCTGGGATGTGGTCCCTATACCGAAGGACAATCTGTTGTCACCTCGAAATGGCTCTTCAAGATCAAGCATGGAGCTAATGGAAGTGCTTAAACTACAAGGCAAGATTTGTTTCCCGAGGCTTCTCTCAAAATGAAGGCATAGGTTATGATGAGATATTTTCACTTGTTTCTCGCTATACCACCATTTGATTGATCATTTCTCTGGCTGCAATGCAAGGATGGATTCCCCATAAGACAGATGTGAAGACTTCCCTTTTACATGGTTCAATCAAGGAAGAGGTATATGTGGAACAACCTCTGGGTTTTGAAGTCCAATATAGAGACACATATGTATGCAGGTTGAAGAAATCCCTCTATGGTTTGAAGAAAGCCCCCATGGCTTGGTATGAGAGGATCGATAACTACTTGATGAAGTTGGGCTTCACTCGAAGTGATGTTGATCTAAACCTTTATTTTAAGGTGGATAATGACAAGCCTCTCATTCTGGTTCTATATGTGAACGATCTCTTCCTGACAGGTGCTGACCCTCTCATTCATCAATGTAAGAGGGAGCTAGCTTCCGAGTTCGAGATAAATGATCTAGGACTGATACACTATTTCCCAGGTTTGGAGGTCTGGAAAAAGCCAGGTGATATTTTCCTTTCTCAAGGAAAATATGTTGTGAATTTACTGGAGAGATTTGGGATGGTGGACTGCAAGTCGGTGACTACTCCGATGGAACTCAACTTTAAGAAGTTGTGTGGAAGTGTCATTGGGCCCGAGTTGGGAAATCTCATCGAGTATTGTCAACTCGTGGGGGCCTTGATGTTCTTAGTGAACTCACATCCATACATATTGTAAAATGTTATCACTAAATTGAGGTTGATGGGTTGCTCAACAGTCAATTCAGAGTAATTGTTTCAAACCACTTTTGGCTGGAACTTAGTCTTTCCAACCTGAGAGGGCTCTCTCAAGGAAATATATGATATTCAATAGATAATTCTTGGAAAACATTCAAAGCATACTCAAGAGTTAGCCATATTTACTCCTGGCTAACTCTTGAGTATGCTTTGAATGTTTTTTATGCAGGTGAAGGATGTAAATTAATGGATACCATTGGGCATGGAGTCAAAGTAGAACTCAATTACATGGAAAACATCTATCATGGAAGCTGAGGCATGTGTACTCTCATCAAAACATAACTTTAAGAGTAAAATATATGCATAGAGGAAGTTGGAGAATGTTTAACCATTAATTCCAATTAATTACACATAAATAAAATTGAATAAACATTCAAAAGGAAAATAAGATAAACACACATAAGAGCACATCATGAATATCAAGTCTGAGAGAAGCTTTCTGCAACTATATATTATTGACATAGAAATATTACAAAAGTAGCATCTGACATAACATCAATAAACCTTCTCTAGTCCTCTCGTATGCCTATTTATAGAATTAAACACCTTTACATGTAGTCTTCCAGTTGGGCTAGACCTTCGAAGACTTCCAAAGACACCTTATCCAACAAAGAGCGGATTACAAGGAGAGAATATAGAGATATTTCTCTTTACAAGAGTTTAAAACCTAATAGGACTATAAAAACCTTTATTTCACTTACAACCTTTAAATGCTACATACATGATGATATTTATCGAAAAATACCATTTTTCTTGAGGTGGAAATGACCATGACTTAGTAATAAACATCCACACTAAAATCTATGGTTTTCTTCTCGGATTTTGAGGATGTGTTGTTATGCTTGATGATGTGTCCAAAATTATGAGCTGGTAACCCAATCATCTTCTATGATGAGTGTTCTCACTAGCCAAAGTCTCCACTAATACACTTTAACCAATCCATATGATTGGTGTGCTTAAAAAAACATTTAATGCTTGAAAAACTTTAAAATTCTCCCTCGTTGCAAAAACAAAGGTCTTTAGGCAGGTATGTAGCATTCTCCACTTGGCCACTTCTGCAATTTTTTTTTGTTTCTTTTCTCATTGGAGGGTGTCCACTAAGTCAAAACATTTAAATACATTCCTTTACTTACTCCTTTTATGATAAAATTTGGAATTTAATTCATAAAGTAATCTTCAACAAGTTCATAGAGAAAACTCGTCTTTAAGCCTGGAGTATGCTACAAACTTGCCTGAAAGATTTCAGATTTTGAAATTTTCAATTTTCAACTCCAAAATCTGTCCATGGTTGTGTGAAATGATGAGATGAAGCATCATAAGGAATTTTTTTTTCAAAACACATCTTATCCTCCTCAAGAAGCAACAGTTTCACCCTTAGTGGATTCATATACCAATATCATTTTCAAACCCTTCTTCTTAAGATTTGTTTGCACCATTGCCATTTTAATTTCCAGCTCTTTAACCTGATTTTAAAGCTTTCTCCTCTCTACTTGTAGCCACCTATTCCTCTTCATGGTGTGCTTCATCATTCTATGCAAAGGTAGTGTACTTTTAAGCATTTTCTTAGACCTTTCAACCACCTTATCATAAAAATTGACTTGTTTGTTAACGTATTTCTTAAAATCTGACAGCTCCTTTCTTTCCTGCTTGAAATCCTCCAACTCTAGCTTGGCCTCTAAGACCTCATCTCTTTCCTCTTTAAGTTTCTCTTTAAGGATGTCCACTTCAGATTTTTCTATAATTTTCTCTTTACCTTTCTGTGACTTGGTGATTTTTGCTTTAGTGGGGGGGGAATTCAATAATATCTTCCACCATGGGTTGCTTCCTCTTTTTTTCTTCTTATCATACTTACCACCTTTGGAGAGTCGTGACCTATTAAAAGGTTTTCTAGGCTTGAAGACATAACCAAAGTCCTCACTGGAAAAATCAAGCTTTTTTGCAATGAGGCCCTTCTTCTTCATTTTGGTTCCCTTTATCTCAACACATTTAACCATAGGAGTCTCTTCAATGTAAATGGCTTGCAGAATGTCTTCAAGTTTACCCTTTCCTTATTTTTGACTCCTAGTAATTCTCCTATAAGTCCTTGTGTCAGATTTTGGCTTGCTGCTTGTAGATGTTGGCTGAGGTGCCACTGTTTCCTACAAATGTTCAATTTCCATTTCCATGGGTTATTCTATAGGCTGTATTTCTTCTTCAGGTTCAACTTTAGCTTCAAATATGGGCCCTTTATCCTTTTTGGGATTACTTGTATTTGGATTGGGTGTTTTCTTTGGAGTAATCACATCCACATCCTAACCACTTAAAAAAAGAAAGGTAGCCTAGTGTCTAATCAATTTTTGCAATTCCTCCATTACCATCAATTTAATTAAGCCATGATGGAATATAGATGTCTCACTACTCTCCGATGTAGCTTGAACTTTATCAGACATCTTACCTAAGCTTCTAAAAAGGAAGAATGGAAGATCTAAGAGTTGTTTACCTGTAAAGTGGAGTAAAAGGTTGAAATGATATTTTTATATCATGTGGAATCTTCCCTCACATGTGAAATATTTCTGGATTACCAACAATAGCTTTGAATAATTCTCCTTAAGACAACTCGTAGGTATACCTGATGTCATATCCACCCCTACATGCTCTTGCTTCAAGGACGCATCACAATTTTGTAGTTTAAACTTAGGAGCCTTGAACCATTATTCCCCTGACCTAGGAATCTCTGTTGCTTGAGCAATGGTTTCAGGGGAAACTGTAAAAATTAGTATGCCAACTTTTGAAACAGTGCCAACAAATTTTACAACAAAATATTTGGATACTTGAGCATGGTACCCCTGTAGCTTCAGGAATAATCTCATGCAGCAAGCATTAGTGAAGGCCTTTGTAATACTTGGATCCTCCATGACAAATTTAAGGTCCATAGGCTCATATCTAACTACTGAACCTCCCTTGTTTGTCTTCTTATGTGTAGTTATCTCCTCCAAAACACCGCTGTCTTGTTCGAAACTTGACACCTGCAAAAGATGGTATGTGACAACAAGCTGCTTGTTGACAGAGCTGGAAACTCAGCTATGACAGCAGCTAGACCCAAAACTAAACAGAGAAATGATGGAAATCAATCAAGAAACTCACAAGGATGGCAAGGTAAGTGATTTAGCTTGAAAAGATGAAGGTTAAACAAAGAAAGGAATATGTCAAAGGGAAATTGGAATGATATGGTTGTAATGATGACCAAGCATGGAATACACTAAATAATAACTCATAACAGGTAAGCATGTGATGGAAAGTTAACCCCTAACCATTGACAAGATGACAACTCATCGATCCCCTTACCGGTGCAAAAAAACATGAGTTCGTAGAGAATTCCGTTAGAAAGATGACAAATTCACTATGGAACTATCAGGTGAGTCTGCAACGAAAACAACTTGTTTTGCACAGAAATGTCAAGTAAAAATTGACAAGTGTCCAAAATGACTTATTTAGCCTGATGTATGTGGATTTTTTTAAACTTACCTATGACAAGACCTTAGTCACATGACATAAAAACACATTGAACCCTTTAAGACTACAAACCAATCATGACATTTTATCAATTCTCATGAATTTATTTGACCAACACACTTGACCTAACTCAAAATGAAATTCCTAACCAACCTAATTGTTATTTATGATAACACATATATTTTGCAGTGAACACGTTGAATCAATATATGGTCGAGCCTCATCACATTGGTGCCAAGAATCTCTTGAGATATCTCTGAGGCACAATCAACCATGGGCTGAGATACACTGTCGGGAGTATGAGGCTTCATGGATATACCGATGTTGATTGGACAGGTAATGTGGTGGATCGTAAGAGCACATCTGGATGTTGCTTCACTCTTGGTTCTGCTTCGATATCTTGGATGAGAAAGAAGCAGCAATTGGTTGCTTTGAACATTGCCGAGGCCGAATACATTGCAACGATTATGGCCTGTTGTGAAGTTGTTTGGTTGAGAAAGCTCTTTAGTGAGTTTTTTGGACATGTGTTGGATACCACCGTTATCCTTTTTGATAACCAAAGTGGGATTCATCTTTCTGAGAATCCTGTGTTCCACAACTGATCCAAGCATATTGATATTAGGTATCACTTTGTCCGAGGCATGGTACAACTAAGCAACGTAAGGCTCCATCACATTGGGACTGATGAGCAGGTCGTAGATATTCTCATGAAGCCTCTGTGGAAGGTCAAATTATTAAATTTTTGTGAGAATCTTGGTATCATGGACAAACCCTATTCTGAGAGTCCTGCCTGAGTTGGACTATGAGCTCTAAGAGCTCCAGGGGGCTTGGGGATAACCTCTTGGAGCTATAAGCAACCAGAGGACGAGGTTCACCTTACCTTATTGGTGTGATTCTTCCCCACCGTTATGATATCGAGCTGGTTCACCCTCTATTTTATCTATGCCCCACATGCATCCTATCCATGGAGTCTATGACTCGTGGGAAGTACCTCTCATTTGGCCAATGAGTTGGGAAATGAGGATAGAGATTGATAGCATGACTGATGGATGCATCGAGGATTGTCATACTCTCTATGTCTAGGATGGGATGTGTCCAACACCTTGATCTGGGATCAAGTTTGGATGAGGTTCTTAC
Organism: Pinus albicaulis; assembly: GCA_034641835.2. Lineage (NCBI taxonomy): Eukaryota > Viridiplantae > Streptophyta > Pinopsida > Pinales > Pinaceae > Pinus > Pinus albicaulis. The sequence goes on along the minus strand of CM076579.1, from coordinate 820,147,721 downwards.
CTCTAAATTAACTTCGGGTCACTATGTGACTCACTCTTGAGTCTGGTTGAGGTTTTTACCTCTAGACCGACTTTGGGTCAGTGGAGAGTGATGTCTTTGTGACTCACTCTCATTCATTTGCAGAGAATATCCAACACAAAATTTACAACAAGATGACATAGGATTGCATGATATATGATAGTACATGATGGTACTGGATGACATGATTTCACAGGTGGACAGATGGAGTTCTCCCTAGTTGAGAGGGAGTGTTAATTTTGGGAAACTAGGTCCAAACTCCATGTTTCATTGCTCATATGATGGAGATGATATTTTTTTGGGATTCCTCTTTCGGAGAGGTGCAATATTGATCTAAAGTTTATCTTGTTTGGATCAGCAGAACTTATATTTTGAATTTATTTTCCACGCATTTGCAAATTGTCAAGGTTGGCCAGAATTGTAATGTAGGCTCACAAGCCCCAAAAGATGTGTCACAAACCCTCATTGATGGATATAAATTGGAGAGACTTGATGCTTATTTTCTCATCAATTCATCACACACATTCTTCCTCATCTAATTGGTTCGTACATCCTTTGGAGGCTTCTCTCTCTCTCCCACATGTGAAAACAAGAAACTAATTTTCTGACTATGTTTAGGGCTCTTTCAGCGGTGTTTTACCAACGTTGAATTTGGGTCAACCGTCATGATTTGACTGTATTTTCTGCACTAGAAATCCTATTTTGGAAGGCCGCATTTGAGGGCATAGAAATCGAGGAAATCCATTGACTTTGACCACAACACTTTGACCATAGTGTTGACCATAGTTGACTGGTTTTGAGGGCTGATTTGTGGGTTGTCTGTGGCATTGAAGACAGGTCGACTTTGACCAAGTTTTACTTAACCTACTTGGAGGTTGGAAGAGCTGGTTTGACCGGAAAAATTCTTTGCTGGCTAGGGCATCATGTTGATTGTTGTAACAAACATTTCTCTCTATATTTTCTAAACAAGAAGAATTGCAAATTATGATTTATTGTATTGGCTTGTATTCTATCAATTTATTATTATGTTCTGTCGGCATTTACTTTCAATGATTATGTGATTTATTATATTAAATTGAATCAGGCTAATAAGAATAAAGATTGAAGTAACTGCATTAATCATAGAACATGCCATGGTTATCTAAAATTAACAAATAGGTTGCGAGACGACTTCATTCTGGAAAATTTATGAGACGAGGATCTTCATCCAACAAAGAGGGTAGGTGAGGACATGGCACTTGCGGCACAAATGAAGGTTAAGCAGAAGAAGAACTTGAGTAAATTCAAGTGTTTCAACTGTGGCCAGATGAGACATTTTTCGTCAAGATGTCCAATGAAGAATAAGGGAGATGATGAGAAGAAGAAAGGGAAAGCAGGTCATCAGTGTTGCCACTTCTACTGAGATAGATGCTCTCATCAGGAGATTGGAGGAGGATGGATTTGCTATCATCTCTCATTTCTCAGAGGGTATTTTCGATGAGGATGGATGGTACGTGGTGTGACAAAAGATATGATAGGGTCATAGGAGGTTTTCGAGACTCTAGTTGAATGGGACTTGAAGTTGCACATGGTGTTGGGCAATAAGAGTCAGAAGGAGATCCGAGGATCAAGATTTGTGGCATTCAGGATGGAGACAGAATGAGTGATGTAGGTCCAGGATCTATTGTTTGTACCAGGACCCAAACAGAGCATGATATATGTTTTGATGATCTAGAAGAAGGGGTTTGAGGTCTTGTTCCAGGATGGGAAGGAAAGACTCAGACCTAGAGGCTCTAGCACAATGAGTATGTGCTTGGATTTAGAGAGCATGGTCCATACAGGTTGACGGGAAAGCTTGTGGATCATGGAAAGAAGAAGTACGGGGAGAAGCTATAGGTTCCATAGAAGCAAGTGCAGGTGCAAGCTTTAGAGGGGCATGTTCATGTTCTAGAGAAGAAGTTCTAGGTTCTAGAGGCTCAAAGGGAGTTGAGTTCTAGCGGGAGCTTGCAGGTTCAGAGGGATACTTTGTAGCCCAAGCAGAGTGTGTGTTACATGGGGAGAAAGTGTGCTCCTACAACTGCCAAGAAGGAATCATGGAGAGAGTGGAATACACTTTAGGAGAAGAAGAAGAAGCATGATGCTTCCAGTGATAGTGACATTTCCGAGAGAGGCGTATTTCATACTACAGGGCTCGTTGCAATGGTGAGTGTCAGGAGTTGGGTAAGTGTTGTGAGTAGTGATGATGATGATTAGTTACTTCCTAGTCTTGGAAGTACCTCCCTCGCTAAGAGGGATTTCTTATTTTTGAGTAACCCTAGAGGTAATCCAAGCCCTAGGTCTCGAGGTTTGGAGGGTGAAGCACTACAAAAGTCATTTGTGGGCTTGGAACCCAATTTTGGCGTTTTGTACCCAAAGGAGTTGGTAAAAAACCATGATGAATTTGAGCATGAGAAAATTTGAGGTGATAGAGGATGTCGAGACAAAACCAATGCATTGAGAATCGCTCAAATCAGAGCTCAAAATCATGAGTTATGAATTTTTGAATGTCACTATTGGGTTTTGCACATGTGTTGGTCAAGTCAGCCTAATGTTTAGAAGGCCAATGGAAGTTGTGCAAGCCAATGAAAGGAAATTTTCTAGAGCCCTCGTTTAGTGTATAAAAAGGTGTATGTGAGATCTTTTCTCACATCCAAAGTGCAAACAACAAATGCTACTTACCTCTAAGGCAACTGTTGACTTCTAGCCCTAGCGAAGGAGAGAAAGAGGGTTGTTTTTTGCCCTAGTTTCTCGTAACACCAGGCCGATGTTGTGGAGGAGGGATTTGCGTGGAAGAGGAGAAGTTATGGGCAATATTATTGTGTTTATGGGTGTTTTCTCTCTTATACAGGTAGTGGATTTGTTGCAGATCTAGACTGTGGTAATTCCAGGCCAGGCCGAGGCATAGAAGAAGCTAGAACAACTCTCTATTGAAGGTCGAGTAGCAGTAATTCGAAGGATAGTCAAGGGAGGACCTCAATGAGGTGATTTGGACGTAGTTTGGTCATGATTTTTGGGTTGCAACAGTAGTTACAATCATCCCTAAAAGGGCCGAAAATCTCATATTGTAAACATAGGAAGCCTATGTCAAGAAGTGAAGGATGTCTTTGTTAAAAGGTATGTTCAACCTTCTTAGTTTTTTGTTTTTCTAGATGTATGGTAGCATGTAGAAGCCAAAGAGGAGGGGGCAGACTTGATTCCCTAACTAGTGGGCAAATTATACAGTGAGTGATCAATTTTGGATCAGTTTTATGAGAAAATCCATTTGTTGGGGTTGACTTGGGTTGTTAGAAACCCAAACTAGGAGAAGATTTCACAGTGGAGTATTGGGCATCATTGGACTGGTGGAGGGAAGTGTATTGATGGCCCAAATTAGCCCTTGAAAATCATTCATAAAGTTACATTGATAGCTAAAAGTTGGGTGAATATTGGAGCCAAATGTGCAACATTTTTATGGATAAAAGTTACTGCTAGATTGGAATATTGGAGCTCATGTGTTGGCGAGCCTAGAAGAGAATATCATCCGATGTTCATTGTAACATAAGAGACTAGCAGCAATGATAGGTGGAAGCCCACCTAGAGACTCTGTGTGTTGTCCTTTGTTAGACTAAGGGGTAGATAGAGAGCAGAACCATAGCGAAGGACCGACATGACGATATACGACATAGAGACTGCAGTGATATTGTCAGTGTATCTTGTTTTTGTTGTACTTATATCCATTGTACGGGAGCCCTAGACTGTTGTATTATTCAGGTTTTTTAATATAACGAAGATTGGGTCGTTGTACATATTTTTACAACATTTTGTAAAAATTTGACTATACTTGTGCATGTGTGATTTACTGCTATTTATTTTCCGCTGTGCAAAGTAGCTTTTATTGAGATTCTTCATTTGGTAGAATTATAGATTCTAAGATTCTATCCTAGACCCGAGAACGTGGAAATTTAACATGATATCAGAGTGTGTATGAGCTACTTTGGAAGACAATGAATCATCAGAGTGCACAACGAAGTACAACTTAAGAGGGAGTTGGTCACATTGTAAGTGAAGGGCTCACTGCAATGTCAAAGTTGTAGGTTGGTCTCTGGTATGAGGATAGGTTGGAAGGGTTTTCCAACTATAGTCCATGGAAGGAAAGGATCAAGTTGGCCTTATAGGTCAACAAGATCTGGGAGTTTTCCGAGAAAGCCATCAAAAATTCAACTGACCCTAAGGATCTAGAAGTGTACGAAGAATTGGATACGAAGGTGAGATTTATCATCCTTGATGGTGTGAAGGACTCCCTAATACCACGTTCGTCTGGGAAGAACTCTGCTCATGAGATGTGGATGGATCTTCAAAATTTGTTCCAGAATAAGAACGAGAACTGAGAACTTATATTGGAGGACAAGTTGAAGTCCACCAAGATGTTTCAAGGTGAGGGAGTAACTTCATATCTAACAATATTGTCTCATGTCAAAGATGAGTTTTTTGTCATCAGTGTGACTATTTCAGATTTTGATATGGTGAGGATTTTCTTGAAAGTGTTTACTACATAATGGAATCCCTTCATCAAAGGAAAACTTTCAGTGATAATTTTCTAGACTGGAATAGGTTGTGGGATGACTTCAATCAGGAAGAGTTGCGAAACAAGTATCTTCATCCAACAAAGAGGGAAGATGAGTATCTACTTGCAATATGAATGAAGAGTAAGCAGAATAAGGACATGAGTAAAGACAAGTGTTTCAACTATGGTGAGATGGTTCATTTTTCGTCAATATTTCCGATGAAGAAGAAGGGAGATGACGAGAAGAAGAAAGGGAAGCAGGTCGTTGGTGTTGCCACTTCTGCTGAGATAGATGTTCTCACCAGGATAATGGAGGAGGATGAATTTTCTATAATCTCTCATTTCTCGCAGGGTATTGTCGATGAGGATGGATTGTACGTTGACAGTGGTGCAACAAAACATATGACAAGGTTAGAGGAGGTTTTCAAGACTCTAGATGAATGGGACTCGAAGTTGCACATGGTGTTTGGCGACAAGATTCAGAAGGAGATCCGATGATCGGGATTTGTGCCATTCAATATGGAGACATGGTGGTTGATGTGGGTCCAGGATGTACTGTTTGTACCAGGAACCAAATATAGTGTCATATGTGTCTCGATGATTAAGAATAAGGGTTTTGAGGTCTTATTCCAGGATGGTTTTGGGCCACTAAATTTTCATTATTATTACCATTTATTGACATCTATTTCATCCATTTCCACAGTTCTTTTATCATGATATTTATCATAATTTATAATATAATTCCATTTCATAATTATTTATGCTCTTGTGGATAAGTAATACTTGTTCTCCTTTATTTTTAATAAATTGATGATTATAATGCATGATTTTTCCAATGATGGTTTATTAATGAATTCGTTATAACATCACTCATGATTTTAGCCTTCAAGATCACTTCTAGATTGCAAATTTGATCTTTAGGTCATAATCAAGTATTCCAACTCAGAAATTCGTTGGGGTAAAAAGTGACATTTTTTCGTTGTACTTTTCGGGAAAATGGAGCTGAATATTGAAAATCCAAGACATGGGTTTTCTGCAGAACGGACCAATTTAGTTTTTCATATGAATTTTTTTCCAAAATTCGGTCTGGATTGAGAGAAATGCAAGGTTATTCGAGGGAAATTTTCATAGATTTTTTGTTGTGGCCGTTTTCCAAATTGCCCCAATTGCAACACCAAATTCAACTTGTTCCCGCTGAATCATGATGGAAACATCTTTCAAATCTAATCTTGTTTATTAAGATTTTTCAATCAATCCAAAATTGTAATGAAAATAATTTTGTAATCAATTTAGATGTAATTTCCCTTTGCTCTCTTTGTATTTAAATGAAAATAGATATCAAAGAGGTAGGATGGAAAATTATTGAATTAGAGGCAGAGTTCAGAGTTGTATTGTATATATTTCTAGTTTTTAATGAAAGGAGATATCAGTGGAATTTCATAACTATCTACTTGTAATCTTATCTAAATTATTTCTCAAGGCATAACTGACTCTTGGGCAGTTGGTCCCACTACCTTGGATAAGGTGTTTCCTTGAAAATCTAAAGTAGTTTAGTTGTGTGCTTGTTTCTTTGAATTTCGATTGTTATTCCTTAAAGTAAATTTCCTTTTCTTAAGTAATTTGTTGGCTGCTGCATTTTCCAGATTTGTTGTTTCCTGCAATTTCGAGAATTCATTTAATTCACTGTTGTACATTAAAATTCAAATTATGTTGAGTGCAATAGGTTAAATTTCCAATTAAGAAAGGTTTGGTTTAATTTAGTATTGATTCAAGTTGTGTGATTAACATAATTACTTTTCCTGTCATTTACATTATACTTTTTAATTTAGTATTATTATTCAAGTCTTACATTTTATTTCTTTTTGAATGATCTTGTTAGTGTAGAGCACAATTATGTAGAACTAGTGTTAGTTTTTGGTAGTTGCTTGCATATATTTTGTCGATTTCCTTGAAAGAAAAATATGTTCCTCAAGTTGATAGTTAATGTCTAGGTGATTAGGTGTTTTTATTAAGCAAATAAATTTCCCAACAGATGGGAAGGAAAGACTCAGACCTATAGGCTCTATCTCAATAGGTATTGTGCTTGGAGTTATATATCATGGTCTATACAGGTTTACGGGCAAGCTTCTGGATCATGGAAAGAAGAAGCAAGAGGAGCAAGTGCAGGTTCCAGAGAAGTAGGTGCAGGTGCATGTGCAAGCTTTAGAAAGGAACATACAAGTTCCAGAGAAGAAGTTCTAGGTTCCAGAGGCTCAGAGGGAGTCGAGCTTTAGTGGAAGCTTGAAGGTTGATAGGGATACTTTGCAGCCCATGAAGAGTGTGTCGTTATTGGGGATAAAGGGTGGTCCTACAACTACAAAGAAGGAATCATGGAGAGAGTGGAAAACACTTCAGGAGAAGAAGAAGAAGCAGGATGATTCCAGTGATAGCACCACTTCCGAGAGAGGTGTATTTCATACTACAGGGATTGTTGCAGTGGTGAGTGCCAAGAGTTGGGAAAGTGTTGCGAGTAGTGACGATGATGATGAGTTACTTCCTAGTCTTGGAAGTACTTCCCTCACTAAGAGGGAGTGTTGATTTTTGAGTATATTTGGAGGTACTCCAAGCCCTAGGGTTCAATGTTTGGAGGGTGAAGCACCACAAAAGTCATTTGTGGGCTTGGAACCCAAGGTTGGGGTTTTGTACCCAAAGGAATTGGGCCAAAACCAATGCATCAAGAATCACACAAATCAAAGCTCTAGATCATGAGTTATGAATTTTTGAATGTCACTATTCGGTTTTGCACATGTGTTGGTTAAGTCGTCCTAATGCTTAGAAGGTCAATGGAATTTGTACAAGCCCATGAAAGGAAATTCATTGGAGCCCTCATTTAGTTTATAAAAAGGTGCATGTGAGATCATTTCTCACATCCAAAGTGCAAACAACAAAGGATACTTACCTTTGAGGTAGCGACAAACTTATAACCCTAGCGAAGGAGAGAAAGAGGGTTGTTTTGTGCCCTAGTTTCTTGTGACATTAGGCAGAATTTGTGGAGGAGGTAGTTGCATGAAAGAGGAGAAGTTCTGGGTAGTATTCTTTTGTTTTCTCGGTGCATTCTCTCTTGTACAGGCAATGGATTTGTTGCAGATCTGGACTGTGGTAATTCTAGGCTAGGTCGAGGCATAGAAGGAGCTGGAACAACTCTCTATTGAAGGTCAAGCAGCAGTAATTCAAGGTAAATTCAAGAGAGGACCTCAACGAGGTGATTTGGAGGTAGTTTGGTCATGATTTTTGGGTTTCAAAAGTAGTTACAGTTAGTCCTAGGAGGGCCGAAAACCTCCAATTTTAAACACATGAAGCCTACGTCAAGAAGTGAAAGATATCTCTATTAAAAGGTATGCTCAACCTTCTTAGTTTATTTTTTTTCATGATGTATGGTAGCATGTAGAAGCCAAAGAGGAGGGGGAAGACTTGATTCCCTAAACAGCGGGAAAATTCTATAGTGAATGATCAATTTTGGATCAGTTTGATGAGAAAAGCCATTTGTTGGGCTTGACTTGGGTTGTTAGAAACCCCAACTAGGAGAAGATTTCACAGTGGAGTATTGGGCATCATTGGATTGGTGGAGGGCAACGTGTTGATAGCCCAAAGTAGCCCTTGACAAGTGGTCATAAAGTGACATTGATAGTTGAAGGTTGGGTGAACATTGGAGCCAAATGTGCAGCATTTTGACTGACAAAAGTGACTGTTTGGTTGGCAGATTGAAGCTGAAATTTTGGCCAGCCTAGAAGAGAATATTATATCTTCTCGTGTTCATTGTATAAAATGTGACTTGTAACAATGATAGGTGGAAACCATCCTAGAGACTCGATGTGTTGTCCTTTTATGGACTAAGGGGCATCTAAAGAGCAAAAGAAGAGTGAATTTGCATACTTTGAGCTTGATTTCTTTCCATTTGGATTAGCCTAGCTTGCATGGAATTCACTTCTTTGGTATGTTCAATTTTCGTTTCCTTAATCAGTTGAGTTAATTCTTTAATTGGATCATGCTCTACTTATCTTCTTTTCCCTTAGCTTTGATTAGGGCTCTTTCAAAACTCAGAATTTCAACTTTTCTAGATGATTTCTTATACTTTTCTAATTCCTCATCTAAGGCGTGTGCAGTAGCTAAATTATTTGTCTTAGAATGTCTTAACCCATAATAAGTATCAACAACAAATGCATTGACATATTGCTCTAACAAAAACTCATCAATTGGCTTGTAGTCTTGATGCATTTCCCTAACAATGCCATTGAAACTTTTATTGAATTTTTCAACAGTCTGATTCTCATTTTCCTTAATATTGTTGATAGATTTAGGAAAATATATTCCTTCCCTCTTTTCCCGAAATGTATTTTTGAATTCAATGATGATGGCTTGTGAGGAGTCAAAAGAATTATCAAGCTTATCCAAGAACAATTGCAATGTGACTTCTTCTAGAGAGAGAACACAGATCTTCATCTTAGCATCCTCATGATTATATGCAACTTTGTTAGCATGTTTTACCAAGAAGGATGTGAATGCTCTGAGATGGGCTTCAACATTGATCACATTATTTCCTTGAAACATATGTATCTAATCAAAACTAGAATCTGGAAAATCATGAGGATAACCTTGAACATTGGAAAAGTTGCAAACTGCAAAAAGATCCATGATGTCTTGATTGACATGGTCAACCTATCTGAGAAAGATTAAATTCCTATTAGAATATAATTTTTTAAACTAATATATAAGAGCCTTTTCGGGATCAGGAATGGGGTTAACCAAGATACCATGATTTCTTTTAGTATAATCCTTTGTGAATGTATGAATAAGTGGAGTCGCCACCCAAATAAGAAACCAACCCAAATGTCCAAGTGCTAGGAATGATGTGAGAATGAAAATATGAAATTTTCTTACGGTGCTAGAAAATGTGCAAGTTAACGGGATTAAAGGGAAGATGATGATAAGAAAATAAAAGATGTGAAAATGCCATAAAATTTTGGCGATGATTTACGAATGATAAATGAGAGAATTTCGTAGCATCGAGAACAAGATAAACTTATCCCTGACAATGACGCCATAAAATGTTGTCGCCTAAATTGTACACGAGAATGCAACAATGCTTAGGGCAGGGGCTGACACTATGATCCCGACTCTCTCCATTTAAGTTTTCTCCCTACAACATGCTAAAGGTGGTAGTCCCTATGAAATGAGATGGGAAGTTCAGGAGACACAAATAAATTTCCTAGCAACTTGGTTAAGGATGATTGGCAAGTTAATTATTTATCACAACTATATTAAATTTATTGAGATTATCAATTAGAGCCCAGTGCCTTAGAAGTCAATTTTCTTGCACAATATAGATTAAATTCCAAGTTACCAGATGAAAATTTGTTGGTACAATGAAAACTATCCTATATGAGATGCAACACCTAGAACTATGTCAGGTGCAAGCTCTTGGTTACTTAGTTAGAATGTCTATTCTATGTGAATCCTTTCTCTCAACTATTCTGAAGGTAGTCTCGAATGTAGGTTGTAGAGAGATTCCATGTGAAGGAGGCTATGGCCTCATTAACAATACCTCCTATGGATTTCTAACCACTCAATTGCCTCCATTCCTATAAGGGATTTCCCATGAAATACTGCAAGGTCACAGTGTTAACCACAAATGAGGCTCTAAACTTCACAAGTTGGGAGAGAAAGGCATTCTGATCTTCTTAAAACCAATCTTATGCTTGGAGGTTTATTTTAAATATGCACTTATAATCCTAGAACTATATGTAAGGTATGAGTGATAACTTTAAGTGAGATTATTAAATGACTTTTAAGTACTTCTAGTTAAATTACTTAAGATTCAATGATGCTCGATACAAGAGAATAAAAGAGGTACTTAAAGAGAAACTATAGGAACAAATCTCACTAAAGAAAATGTGTCGACGAACCACTTGATTTGCTAATTAAAGTGTTTCAAAACCAATTTTCCCAATGAATCAATGATACAAACAACTTCCAATAGATTATCCAATCCCAATATTTATTCAATGACTTAACAATCTCAATGAGACAAGTGCTTTAAAACAATGACAATGAAAAGAAATGAGCATCAATTTATCAATGGACTTGAAATGCAAATTAGAAACCAAATGAGACAATGAAGAATGCTAAAAAGATATATAAAGTGATCTCAATGTTCTTTAAATGATAACAATAAGGAGCAAGAACAATATTATATCAGTTTAGCAATTAGACACAATGGAAAGTACAAGGGAAAGGACAAGATACACTTATGCAATATAAATATAACTTTAGAGCATTAGAAATCATTCAAGCTTCCTATATCAAGATATGAAATTACGTTCCTTAGGGCACAACTTATTTAATATTTCTTAAATGTTTATATGTAATGTAAATGGAGAAAAAAGTGAAATTATTCTTATGATGCAATGTAAAATGAAAAGCCTGTCCAACAAGACAAGAATTATGTCTCCACAATGATTAGCCCAAACACTTAGAGAAAAACCACTTAAATCACTTTTTGAATGAGAGAAATTGTTCTTAAAAGCCTCAAAATTAGTTTCTTGTGAATTTAGGTGTTCCCTTCATCAATATTATGATTTATATCAGAACTATAAATGCATATATCAGACCTTAAAAATCATATGAAAATCCTTTAAATCCACTTAGAACATCAAAAATTCAAAAACCTAAATCTTTCCTATCACTTGGAATTAAAGGTATGATAGTTATTGACTTACTTTAAAGTATTTTAGGGCTCTTTTCAAGTGCTTATTCATATATTTTACCATTGTTATTAGATGAATTCATATTTGATCATAAAACGGTGAGGAGGAAATTGGGGTTAGAGAGAAAACCCTTATTCCTAAGGCCTTGTGAGATGGCTAACTGACTTCCAAAATGCACTTGGACTCTTCCAAACACCTACAAAACGAATATTAGCCTTGAAAACAAAATGGATCAGCCCTCTTATTGTTGAAGCTAGGGGGCTAAATAATGGACTACTGAGGCCTCAAGCCCTTGAATATTCAATGAAAAGTCTGCAAAACCTAATGTTAGCTTGGAAAGTCAATGGATCAATGGTAAAATAATCTAGAAATAAATTTGAAATCCTTACCAACTTACTTTAAGTCTGCAATCATAAATATTAGTGCCAAATTCAAGGACCCAACTCAGAAAATAGCCCAAAAATGACTGCAAAAAAGAGAATGAGACCTAATAGGGCCAACAACTAGGGTGAGAAGGCCACCTAGGCCTGTGGCCTAGGGCTACAACTCTACCAAGGCTTGTGGCCAAGCCTAAAAGGGTTGAGGTTGCCCTAAAAAGCCCTCTAAGGCCTGCGGCTAATCCCTAGAAGGATGTCGCTAATGGTTTCAAGCCCTTAAAGGGTTTCCAGGGAAAATATAAGGCCTTTAAGGCCCGCGGATTCCAAAGAGTGGCCACAAAATCCTACAAATAGGCCTTAAGAGCCTGTCACTAGGGTTATAAGGCCCTAAAAGTGTTGTGACAAACTAAAGAAATCCATTAGGGGCTACGACTAGGCCTAAATTGCCTCAAAATTCCCACAACACCCCTACAAACACAATCTTACCTCAAGAAAAACACCTCCAAAAGCTAGCAACTTCCTTCTCTAACTGGAAGTTGAGAAAATGTGACTTGGGGAAGCTTGATCTTACCCTTTAGGCCTAGATAAAATACCTTCTCCTATATGAATAGCCTAGAAAATTAATTTTTTCTTCAAACCCTTGAGCTATCACGTGCACAAATGAAATAGAGAAGACCCAAGAACCCAATATTACCAAATTTGAAATAAAACCCCAATACTGTACAAAAATAAAAAAATTAGTGTTTCGAAATACAAGGGTTACTAGAGAAATAATTTACAAATATTTACAATATTTACAAAATAAAAGTTTCTCTCATTAGAATATTAAAATTTATGGCACAACCAAATAAATTTGAAAATATTGAGAAAATAATTAAAAAATTTTTTGCAATGCCCTCCTGCATAAGATTTTCGTTAGATCAAGACTTTGATCCAAACAATGGTGTGATCCCTTCACAATCTTTGAACTTGGAGGCCAATGGATGGAGAAATTTGTAACTCGATGCACTTAAAATGATATATTATTAAACAAAAGGGGTTTGATTCACACTATAGATCTATAAGCTTCGAGATACCTGCCAAACCTCGCTACATCTAAAATTCTTACTCTACCCCAAAATATAAGGAAATATACTTGTACCAGTAGATGTTCCTACTGCCAAAAATTGAAATAATAGTCAACAATATATTTCAAAGCATATCAATAAAACATCGAACACATATCTCATGTCAGCAAATGAGAGACACTTTGAATTGAACCCCAAAGACTTTTTATCAAGTACAAATATATTCTAGCAGAGCCCTCCTCAGTACATTAGATAATTGTTACATCATCCAAATATGAAATGAGGAGATTCATAGCTTCCTTATATAGAAAATGAGAGAGGAAAACCCCTCCAAGTGGAAAATAATAGCTAGTTGGCTTGATCCTTGTCAAAATAATCCCTTGGTGGAGGGCCTCCAAAATTTAATTCTATTTTGACCCACGAATTTTTTGATGATTTTCTATTTGGAGAGAATTTTATTTCTCTCAAATTATTTTTTGACTCAAAATTAATTAATTTTTTGGCTAATTATTTTCTTTTATTTTTGCGAGAGAAATTAATTAAAAGACTCGAGAGAGAGGAATAAATATTTATTCCACCCTCAAATACTTTATCCATGGTGTGTAAATATGAGTAGTCATGCACTAAAATATTTTTACAAGATATTACAATTTAATTCAACCCTTATAAGGGGAAAATACATATTTAGACATAGACTTACCCAATTCTGCGACACAAAATGATATAGTATGAAAAAATACATAGACTCGAAAAATACTAGGACTCACCTAAGACCTTGTCAAATAATTTCACCCTAGCTTTGGGGTTATAACTAGGAGAAAAACTCTATCTATTATCCGTGTTTACAAAAACATGTAATTTGGGGAGGTTAAAAAACTCCCTAGGATGAAACCATTTGAGAAGAATCATAGGCTTACCTAGGTGTTATTACATGGCTTAACAATCATACTAGAATCATTTACAATATAAATTTTCATAATTTGGGTTTACAATGACAAAATTGATGTTGAATGATGATAATGATCCTTGAAAAAAATTGTCCATTGTTTTATATTTTGCTTGTTGGATTGTTGACAAAGTGTGGTCAATAGGGTGAATAGTGGGGAGCCTTTCTCAAGCGGTTTTCTTCCACTTGGTGGTTCTACAAGGCTAAGGAGCCCAACCCAGGGATCCACCCTATTTTCGAGGTCCCGGTAGTTTCATTGAGGGTTTTTGTCGAGGGGGAGTGAAAATGGTACTTCCCATTTCCCTGTATAGGGTATCCACAAGTCATTTTTGGAGCCTATTGGTTTTCAGTGTCACGAGCAAAGGAGGGGCGGAGTAGTTGGAGTGAGACCTGTTAGGTGTAAATTTGGTTCGTTGTCAAGCCCAACATTATGCATCAGAGAGGTTTGGCTAGGTTAGGAGGAACCCTCAAGGGTAAATTACAGGGCCACACTGGCAAAGGAACATGAGAACTTGGTGGGGGGTGGGGGGGGGGGGGGGGGTGGCTGAGGGCATGTCCAATGGTAAGGTGGCCCAAGAATTCATCCCTGCGCACGAGACAAATATCAACCCACTCTCGCTAGAAACCATAATTGGGCCGCTTCATAGGATTATGGTAGACCTAGATGAACTGAGGCAGCATAGGCATGATAATCGTAACGAGTTTATCACCTATTGAAAAGTGTAACTAGGATCGATCTTCATAATGATGTAAAGAAGAAGACAAAGATAATAAAAATATATATTTTTTGTACTTGCTTCATGGGTTTCATGAGCAAGATTTTATTTTAGGTTAATAGACTTCTTCTTGATGTCTATTTAGAGTTTGTCTTATGTTTATAAGTGTAATTAGTGTCATGTATATGAATAGCCTAGTCGTCATTAAATGCTCCAAGACCTTGTCATAAACCCTTGTGAAATAATGGCTTGAAACTACCTTAACTCAACATTGTAAATGAATGATTAAAGTCGGCCTATATGCAGCTTCATGTCAACCTAATTCTCATTTAAGAAGTTGACCTACTAGTTGACTGTATGGTCGGCCTAAAGACTAGACAAGTGCACTATATATACAACACTTTTGCAGTTCATTTGAGAAAGAAAAATTCAGTGATATCTCTGAATTTTTAGTGCATATTGTTGGACGAGTTTCAGATAAGACAAAAAACATGCATTCTTGTGTGATAGAGGCTATGATAGAATGCAACGAGAGTGTGAATTCCTATGCTAATCAAAGTGGTAAACAGTACGGGTTTGTAAGGAGATAACAATGCGTACTTAAGGAACAAAAGGATGAGGATTTATCTGAAGTGTCAATAGTGATAAAGTGTGGATCCTAAAAGTGATGAAGTGCGGACTTCAACAGGGATGAAATCTTGACGTAAGAAGCATTGGGTAAAATAAAATAAAACTGATATATTTATGGGGATACATCTGTGGTGTAAATTCAGAAGGTCTACATTCTGAAAAGCTGATGTGCATGCAAAGAATGAGAAGGAGGATCTTAGGATAAACTTAGAGACCGAGCTCTCTAATGCTAATGGAGTTCAGTACACTTTGGTGAAGAAAAGAAACATTAGCGTTGGAGGAAGACTAAGAAGAAGTGTCAAGGTCTTGGAGGCATTCATAGGTCAAGGGTTTGAGTCTTGGTCATGGTACTTGTCATTTGAAGATCTATAAGAATAATTTCGCTTGGGTTTTCCTCTCCAAGAGGGAGAGGTTTTGCCTTGGCTCGAAGAGCCTAACTTTTTTTCTTTTGTATTTTGGTAATTGACTGGATGAAAGACTAACTAAGATAAGAAAGAGAAGACACATGTAACTCAAGTAAGTTCACAAGTGATTATCAGGAAGATAATTTGAATTAATCACCAGCCCTCCAAAATTCTCAACATGGTTTCAGAGCTAAGGTGCTAAAGACAAACGACTATTTAACAAGAAGACACTCAAGCATAAAAAAAATAAATTTTCTAGAAAGCCTCAAAGCAAAAGTCAAAATATACATGGAAAAGTGAAGTCAGTTTGCAAGGAAATCCTCAAGCCACCTCAAGAAGAATTTCAACCTTATTCAAAGAATCCACTCATCGAGGAGGTAATATTTGACATCAAAGATTCTTGATATTGAATACATTTTTCGAAGACACATCATTAAGCACCACCCAACACTATTGAATACATCTTCATTCTGAAGTAATCCTTGATCATCAAGGATCCAAGATCACCTACTTTGAAATCAATCTAATAGTAAATTCCTTCAATGCTTATCCTTCATATCCTTGTCTTCACCATGGTTGTTTCTGAACATTTTCATGGAATTCTTTGAAAAATTACTTCAGTACTTCATGTAAATGTGTATCCTTGGTTCTATAGTCATAAAACACTATTTTTCCTTGTAGCTAAATAATTAATAGTTGTTGAATCATGATCCATAAAATAAACCAGTTGATAGAGTTTCATCTTGGGTGGTTTGTCAACTATGCTTTGTCTGTTCCCTCGGTTGTAGTGGAGGTATTTATATTATTGCTAAAATCCTTGTTACTTTCAAAGTGGTGGATTCTTATCAATGTCACCGATTTGATTAAGTTATTTACAAATTTTGTTGAAAAAGTGTAGCAAGAAAGTCTCAATTTGACTTTTCTTTGGTCAAATTGAGAAAATTTGAATTTCCACATCAGCAGGCAACTTGGAGGTAGTTAACTTGTGTGACATGGATATTTTCACTCAATTAGCTTATTAAATTCAATTTAGAGGGCTTGGAGTTCAATTAATCATATGTGTGATTGCTAAATTTTAGTAATTTGGTTCAATTATATCCAATTGTGTTCAATTAAACTAGTTCTAACAGTTGGAGGAACTAGTGGAAGGTCAGCTATGTAGTGGAACAATAGTCTAAATTAGTGATCATTCAATTAACTGATCAATCATCCTTAAATAACTAGTGCATGCAGATAATTTGAGTTCCTTAGCTATGGTGGAGATTCCAAGGTATTCTAACAAGCTTTTGTAAACTAGTTTGAGTGTATAGGTGTTGCATGGAGTCAGATGATCAAACCTTGGGAATTTTGCAATCAATTGGATGATAATTCCTAAAATATAGGGGCTAATTTCCTAGGATTTTTGCAAGGAAATAGGGCCTCAAGAATAGGCAGAAATTGACTAATTTTGGTTCAAAGCTTCTAATTGAGTAGAGAGAGAGGTTATTCACTTGTAGGTTGAGCTTAGACAGAGCTAGAAATTGTAATACATCTATATTCATTTGAATAATGCAAAGAGGCTTGAGCATTTTTTCCTAGTTGGATTCCCCTAGAAAAGATATTGTGCATGTGTGGTTTTTCTTATTGAATGTTTGCAAATGTTGTTCTAAATTGTGAATTAAATTGTGCAAAGAAATAGAGTAGAATTATGTCTCTTGATTTAGATTAAAATTTCTTGAGCAATTGAAATTCTATCACCATATGTCTACAAATTGATCAATGGGTTGAATGGGGTTTGTGTGAATCACTCTCTTATGTCATTGACAAATGTGATTGTTTAATATGATGATTAACTTGTATTGTTGAATTGATAGATAATGATGTGATTTTCTCTAGTGTCTTTTCTCGGAAACTAATAGATTGGTACTTTCCTCTAGACAACAATTGGGAGAAGCACAAGTTCACGAGAAGAATCCCCTATTCATTTATGTCAAAGAAGGAGAATTGTAAATGGGAGGGCTATTGTAGAAAGGGGAGAACTATTTCTATTCCTAGTGGATCATGTGTTTCATTGCAGGCCTGCCATCAATCACAAAGAGAGATATTGTTGAACAAATTTTTGTTAAATTTTTCAAAGGGATTATATCATTAATGATATATATATGTAAGTATCCAAGTAAATTAAAATAAGGGTGCTCGTGAAATTTTTTTAAATAAAAATAAAAAGTGAAATGGTGGTTTCAAACCCATGGTTTAGGAAGCCCATGGCATTTTTCTATGGTATTGGAAATGTAAAATGAAAATGGAATTAATTATTAATTAATGAATTTACATGTATTTTTGAATTAACATGTATTTTCATGAAAATTTATAATAATGTATAAAAGGAGAAAGTCGTTGAAGAAAAGTGTATGAAATTAAAAATGTAATTTGTGGAGTGAACGAGTAATCTTATTATTTTTTACTGCAACCTTTTTTCTTCTCTTGAATGCTTCAAATGGTGAAAATTTGAGCATATTGAGTAAATGTTGAGGGGAACATCTTGTTAAAACTTTATATTTTGGTTTGTTGTAACTTCAAATATATATATTATGAAAGTTAGGGTTTGTGATTGATCTTGAAATATATTTCAAATGAGCCATCTCGAAAATATTTCTATTATTTATTTTCTATGATGTTTCAAACCATGAAATTTAGAACAAATGGAAAAGACATCACAAGGTACATCTAGTAGAAATTTTGATATTTTTGTTTGCTATAATTTTGAGGAAATTAAGGGTTTTTAAATGAATAATCTTGGAACTTTTTCTATAATTCACTTTCTATGAAGAATCAAACTATGAAATTTTGAACATATTGAGAGAACAACTCAAGACACATCTACTAGAAATGTCATATTTTGGTTCACTATAATTTCATAGATATATCTTTTGTAATTTAGGATTTGTGAATGGTCCTAAAATAAATTTCAAAAGAGTGATCATGGAATTTTCTCTACAATATTTTTCTCGAGCACTTTAGACTAAGAAATTTTCAGATATTTGGGGAGACATACTGAACTAATCGAGTAAAAATTTCATAATTAGATGTAGATAATTGGACACATGGCACACTATACAATTTTTCTCTTGGAAGAGGCCAAAAATAAATAAGTTTTGAAAAAAATACCATAAATTTCACTTGGCACATCAAATTTGGTGAATTGGAGAGCATATCTAAAGAAGTTGCAAACATGTATTCTAATGAGTAAATCATTTTTGAAAAATATATATGCAAGTTGATTATGCACAAACAAATAGATTGGTGTCTATTGCACAGTTGGTTCTTATCAGTGGCGATAAGTGTCTCCAATACAATTTGTGCCTACAAAGATATGAAAGGGTAGGTTGGTTCTAACTAGGGTTTTCACTAGCGGGGATTGGTGGTTCTAGTAGGTCGGTGCCTACAAATATTTGCAATAGTAGGTTGGTGCCTACAAAGAATTATAAAAATGAGTTTTGTGGATTTCTCTCCAAAGGGTCTCCACATAAATCTTGTTTTCCATGTTTTGTAGCTAATATATCCCATATGTGATTGTTTTCTTATGGTTCATGAATGGTTCATGAATGTTTTCACTAGCGGGGATTGGTGGTTCTAGTAGGTCGGTGCCTACAAATATTTGCAATAGTAGGTTGGTGCCTACAAAGAATTATAAAAATGAGTTTTGTGGATTTCTCCAAAGGGTCTCCACATAAATCTTGTTTTCCATGTTTTGTAGCTAATATATCCCATATGTGATTGTTTTCTTATGGTTCATGAATGTTTAAATAAGTAAATTTTGTCTCACAATTATTCACCCCTCACCACCACCCCCTCTCAATATATATGTTTTCTCAACATTACCACTACCCATTTTGAGGTGACTCAATATCTTCCAAGAAAATGGGATTTGTGTTATGATTTTGTTCAACATTTTTTTTTCCCTCAATGGAAGTAGGTAATTTTTGAACCATTGATTTTCCAATCGTTATCTTCTTTGTTTTTGTTCTCTCAAAGACAACGTAGTTGCGTGCACCCCCTTAAATGTTGCAAGTTTTTTTTTTGTTCGCTTGACCTACGGGGATACAAACCTTGAATCTCATTATTTACATAATACTTCATAACATGGAAATCACCAATTGAAATAACCCCAGTGGGATTTCAACATTTCAAGTTTGAATCAATGTCCAATTTGCAATTGTTTTTGGTTGAGGGCTTTTATTGTGCAATGATTACCACAAATTTATTATGATAAATCATAAGTGTCAAATAATAGGAAATTCAAGAAATTAGTTTATGAATTTGGATTAAAAAAATCAATGCCTTGAAAAATGAATACTTGAAGTTTAAAACTTTGAAATTGATTATGAACTTGGTATCCATCTCTTGCTATAAAAATTGGGTTTTTTCCAAAGGAACTTACAACTTCACTTAAAAAAATATTCTTCTTAGGTATTTCATTCTAGGATTTTTTATCAAGTGGAAATTTTATCTATTCAAGTGTGAAATCCAACTTCAAACCCCCTAATTTGGTTTGTCCAAAGTTAGGTTTACAATGGTAACTTGGGTTTAGGGAATCACCTTGTAGTATGAGGTTACATTCCTACCCTTGAAACACACATTCTACATTCTATAGAATTAAAAGGGACACTGATACTCCTTGGGAACATTCCTAAAAGGGTAGGAACTTCATTGAGAACTATGGGAATATCTTGAAAATACTCACCTTCTCTCTTGATCAAATTGGAAACTTTTCAGGAACCATTTTAGCATCCCTTGACTAGATCAGGGAATTCTTTGAATACTCCATGATAAACCATCCTCGAAAAAATTAGAAAATGAAAAAAACCAAAAAAAAACAAAAATATGAAAGGTTGTAAGGATTAGATATTGATTTTATTTTATGTCTTAGACAATAATTTGTTGAGAGAAAATTCCATCAATTTTCAAAGGAATAATATTTCGCTATTGATGAAAATAGAATCCAAGATATATTTCAAAAAATTGTGATGAAAATATATAACAATATATATTTCACAAAATGGAATCCAAGGTACATCACAAATTATATGTTGGTAATTTAATTGATCTTAAATTACTTCATAAATTATCGACCATGTCTTGTAAACTGATGAAGTATATGTGCACCATTTGTGCTAGGATTATTTATCATGCGACATCTTAAAATTGAATTAGGATGATTTTATGCACATGTTTTATCTAGAAATCTCTCAAAGTAAAATATTGCCATCCTTGTAGGAAAGGAAAGTTTCACACTGAAAAAAAAGACAAAACTAATTTTAAGTGCAGAAATAAATATCACACAAACAAAATCAAATCTAAGTCTACTTCACGTTGATAGAAAAGGAAACTAATATTTAAAGTGAAAAAATAAGTTTCACGCTAATTAGATTTAAATCTACTTCATACTTAACAGGAAAGGAAACTAATCTTGAATAGCATAGAAGGAAAATTAAATGTAAATTTTCTTCACACTAAAAAAACTAAAACCTTGAAATGAATTGTAATTTTATTTGCAAATCTTAAAATCACACAATTCTAATTCTATATATTAATAAAAATCTACATGTGCATATTAAATCCCTTCGATTATTTTCTTCATCCTTCACACAACAAGATTGAATCTATGAAAGTCTTCACACAACGAAATTAAATCTATCAAAGAAATTGTGTAGCAAATTCTATCATAAAATCTATAATGAATTCTATCTTAACTATCACAAGCGCTCTCTGAAAGTAAAAATTATAATCACTTTGATAACTAAAACAAAAAACTTAACCAAATAAAGTAAAACCATACAGCTCCCAGGGGACCCTCCCGTGAGTGCAAGTACACAAAGATTAAAAGAGGTTAACCATGCATCTAAACATACAACACAGTGGAATATAGAGATTTAATTAATCGATTCCAAAGAGTATCTCAAACAATATACAGTCACCATATATATGTTTCATCGTGTCGAGAGAAGGTTTTATAACCTCCTTCATTCAACCGTTTGGAAATTTCTAAGCCTATCTACTTCAACATAATTTCTTAAAGTAACATGATTTAAATGAAATAACGATTCTCCATGATTTTCTATCGAAGAAGAAAATCATGAGGGAAAATATCATCTTTAATCCTTTTTTCGCTCGCCTGATTTGTCTTCAGGCTCCTTTTTCGTTGGGTTGACTTTTACGTTGACCTACTTCTATGGGTGTCCTTATCACTTTCTATACTATAGGAACATGTGGATATCATTGTGCTAGCTTCTAGCTACCTGTTCATATGCTTCGTTCCTCCATTGATGTCTTGGAACCTATATATTTTTCAAGTAAGCTGCAAAATCGTTTATTAGCTGCAAAACTGATGCAATTTGGTAGCTTGTGCAAATATTAAATCAAATAATAAAGAAAAATGAAACTATGAATACAATATTATTAAATACCTATTTTTTCCAATAACCTTGCAAGCTGACACTTAATTAGGGCTATTGTGGTATAAAAGGAGAATAATGGATTTTAAGGAGAGTGTCAAAAACAAATAATTTTGGCCTTCAAAATTCCCCCACACATAATATACTGCATGTCCTCATGCAAAAAATTTCAAAATTTTGTAACCCACTTTTTCATTAAGCTATCTCTGAGGCCTGATCAAGAAAATCTAAATTATTACTCCTTTCTTTTCTGGTACTGGTTGCCATCCTTGGTTTCTTCATTAAGATCCTGCATTGCAAACTTCTAACATTTCTCTTGAGAAATTAATTTTTAGCTTTCAACTTCTTGTTTTTCTTGTACCAATAGAGAATATGTAGGAGAATAATATCATTTTGAGTCTTTTGAATGTTATTTGTACTTTCATTTATACATGTTGTTTCTTTAGATACTTATTCAACACTTAAAGTTCATAAATTTCATAAATTTCATGTTTAATATTATCTTTGATCCTAGGTTCTTTTGGAGGAATGAAATGAACTTCTTCATTTAAAATTTCTTCTTGATTTGATGATGAATCAAAAATTTTAATTTTGGATTTTTGTTCAAGAGACTCTATATAATCATAGATTTCCTATTGGAGAAGGTTGATTTATAGGTTTTTCCTAACTGGACTTGCAATTGGTGATGGTACTCTTGGTTATTCTTCTCCTTATAAATCAAAAAACCCTAGAGACTATTCAGACTGTTCACTGGTTGGTTTCTTAAGTCGTGCACTTCTTCTTACTTTTGCTGGTGACTTTTCAACATAGAGCACACACTTTTTCTTACATACTTTTTCTTGCTTTTTATTTCCTTTAGATGGGCCTTCATCTTTACTGATGGATTTCTTATTTATAGCATTCATTTGTTTAAGGCTTTCTAAAAAAACTGAAAGAGGGGTTTCATCATTGGAATACTTATCTTGTTGTGTTTCATGTTTAGGTGAATCTTTGTTTTGAAGCTTAAGGTTTGAGGAAAATTTTCGTTGAATTTTCTTTCTTTTGGAACTTGGTTATGTTGGAAATGTTGTCATTGATAGCAAAGAAGGAAGCAGATGCAGAGACAGGAAAAGGACAGCAGCAGAAGATAGCAGGTAACATTTACAGGGAGCATAAGAAGAATAGAGACAGGGCAGTAAAAAGAGAGGCAGACATAGAAAATACAGAGGAAGAGATGAAACGGTCGAGTAGTGGACGCAGAGGTCAAGCAGCAGAGGCAAAGGCAGAGGCAAAAAATATAGAGGAAGAGATGAAATGGTCGAGCAGTAGAGGTAGAGGTCAAGCAGCAGAGGCAGAGGTAGAGGCTAAAAATACAAAGGAAGAAATGAAACGGTCGAGCAGTAGAGGCAGAGGTCGAGCAACAGAGGCACAACGAAGGCAGAGGCAGAGATGAAATAGTCGAGTAATGGAGGAAGAGGTAGAGCTCTTATCAAACAGTGAAATGATCAGCGTTGAATTAACGTAATAATGAAGCAGGCTTCATATATTGAAGCGTTGAAGAAATAAGAAATAAACCTTTTAACAGAGCTCATATGAATTTGTATATAACGAAGGCGGGACAGTCTTCATTAAAAAGGAACCCGAGAGGTTATATATATATATATATATATATATATATATATTGGTACTGGACTTATGTCTAAGTCCAAAACTTCATATAATGTTGACTGAAGATCTTGTACATATAGTGTGAGACCCCTCTACAGAAAATTCTGAGAATCATTACCCTAGCTGGAGGGTACACTAAAGCTAAAGCAAAAAGCCTATATATACGCAGTGCATTACATACACAAGGATCCAAAGCATATATAGATATACATATACGTTATATGTTGCACTTTATATTCAAAGGAACAAATCATACTATATACATATATGAAAGGCGCTCTATTGTTCGGCCTTAATACAAACAATGTCTTATACTGTGGGACCCTCACCAAATAGCATCGGAGAAACTTGGTCGTGGAACATGTAAACAAATATTGTGATTGCGATTGAGTTCCGGACCCGATTCGCATATAAACTGTAACTCATACATGTTTGAGTTCCTATAAACAGTGATTGATCGCATCAGAGCATCGGAGCATAAGAATATCGGAACATGCAAATGCAAATTGCGATTGCGATTTAGTTCTGGACCCGATATGGTTTAAAAAATGATTCATATATGTTTGAATTCCGGAGATTTGATAGCTAGTGGGACCCTTTGTTAATCGCACCAAACTATTAAAGGATGCGATTGCGATTAATCACATCAGGCCCATCGCATCAGCACATCCAAATGAACAATGTTACATCGCATCGGAGAAAAGTGTGGTAGCGAAGCATGACAATAGAAGTTGCGATTGCGATGAAGTTCCGGACCCGATGGGCTTATAAACTATGATTCATATATGGTTGAGTTCCGGTAAATAGTGTTTCATCGCATCGGAGAAGGAGCAGGGCATCGGGACATGCAAATGCAAGTTGTGATTGCGATTAATCGCAATTGGAAGAACTAGAAAAGCGATTCATCGCATCGGCACAGAGAAATGTACAGTAATTGATCGCATCGGAGGTAAAAGAGTATCGACAAAATGAAAGTTCCGATTGTGACTTAGCGATTGGATGAGAGCCGTTAGATTCACTAAGGGATGGACGACCGAGATGATTTGACTAACTATATGGTGGGCCTTTTCTAATCACATCGGCGAAAATCAAAAGACCAAATTGCAGGAGTATTGTGAATGTTGCGATTGTGATTGAAATACATGAGTGGAGTATAGCTGGCTTATGGGGTCCATCCAAAGATAAGACTAAGAACAGGTTTTCTCCAAGTAAATTAATCTAAAGCTAAAGAGGAAAGGAAAGCACCGCGACACACACACACACACACACACACACACACACACACACACACACACACACACACATAGATATATATAAAACGATACATACAGATCTCCAATATGTGGATAGTAATGCATCGCATTGGAAGATAGAACAAGTTCAGCGAGTGGGCCTGTAAGGGAATTCTAAGTATTAAAACGTCTCATTATTTGTATAAAGCCGAGAGTTGAATTTCACAGTCACACGTATGCAGCAGTTGCACCACGGCAGAAATCAAGAGAGCTAGCAGAGCTGAAAGGGACAAAACACAGTCACAGAAAAGATAGACACAGTCAAAGAAAAGGCAAGCCAAAAGACTGAATGAGTTGAGCTGGAATTCTCATTGGATTTGACTGTAAATGTTGTTATTGATTTTATATTGTTTGTGATGCATTGGCAAGTCTCCGGAAGAGAACAAATTCCCACTGTAATATTAAAATTAGTACCTACAGATATATTTTTCTGAGTGAGCTAAAACGAAATGAGAAGGCAGAAGACCAAGAGGTATAACTATCCATTTCGAATTCCTTGAGGAATACAGACAGTCACAAGAAAATCTTTATAAATAATATCATCTTGATATGCACAGAGAGGTTAGAGAGAGTGAGAATAGAGAATGCAGAGTTTTGAAAATTGAGGCAGAGAAGATAAGGAAGAGAGGATCAGAAAGAGATGCTACAAAACAGAGTTGATATCTGAGGTAAATCAGAAAACATTTCTTTTGATAAATTGAGGAAGTTGGAGCTTCCCTATCAAGTTGAAGCTTGATAGCGGTTAGTTGTAGCTAACTGAGGTTGGAGCCTCCTGTAGGTTGGTGCTTGTAGAAAATTGAAGGGAGTTGGAGCTTCCTTGCAAGTTGTAGCTTGCAGAATTGTGGTAGGAGCCTCCTGTAGGTTGGTGCTTGCAGAAAAACAATGGTGAGAGGGAGTTGGAGCTTGCCTTTGCATCACAACAATAACAAGATGTGGTTTTCTCCCTTTATGGGTTTCCACTTATATCTGTTGTCTCTATCTGTGTTGCCTGTGTGCTGAGATGATTTACCAAATCTGCTTAATGTTTGTTGCTCTCATAACAAGTTTGATGTCACATTAATTTAATACTTGCTGCAACTTATTAAGACTGTTCATATATTAATTTTGGTTATAAAAGTAAGATGTAAATAAGTTGATGAAATTTTCAAAAAGCTCATGTATGTGTTAAACTAATTCACCCCCCCCTTCCCCCCACCCTCTCAGTTTAACTAAGAATTCAACAATTGGTATCAGAGCAGGTTCCTTTTATACCAGTTTAACCACTGAAAGGAGATCCTAGGCCTCCAAGATGGCTAGTCAAGAAGGAAGCTCAACCAATAAAGCCCCTTTCTTCACTGGTAATAATTATGCCTTCTGGAAAATCAAAATGAAAGCTTACATAATGTCTCTGGGAATAGAGGTATGGGATGCTGTAGAATTTGGATATGCCCCAAAGGCAATTGACCCAGAAAGAGAAGCTAAACAAGAATTTGTAGCAAATGAAAAGGCCATGAATGAAATCTTAAATGGACTTTGTGAAGCTGAAGTTATCAAAATAATGCACAATAAGACTGCCAAAGATATGTGGGACACTCTAGAGAATATCCATGAAGGAGATAAAAAGGTAAAGACTGCCAAACTTCAAGTATATAGAGCCCAGTTTGAAAATTTAAAAATGAATGATGATGAAGATGTTGGCAGTTTCTTCCTAGAAGTTGCAGAAATTGTTAACAATATGAAAGCTCTTGGAGAAACCATACCAAAAAGTATAATTGTGAAAAATATTCTAAGATCTCTTCCATCCAGGTTTAATCCCAAGGTGTCTGCAATAGAAGAAACAGCTGATTGGGAGACCTTGACCATGAACCAACTACTTGGAAATCTAACAGCATATGAGATGAGGCTCCCACAGAAGAAGCCAAGTACGAGGGAGGCAACCTTTAAAACAGAAAAGAAGAAAGAAGAAGAGGAAGACATATGCTCTTGCTCAGATGAAGAAGAGGCAAAATTTGTCAAGAAATTGGATAGAGGCTTAGGTAAATACAAAGGTAAACTTCCTTTCAAATGCTTTAACTGTGGAAGAGTTGGACACTATGCTGCTAAGTGTCCTCACAAGAAAGTAAGGAATCAGGCTCAAGAGTCAAATAAAAATACATCAAAGAACTGGCAGAAAGGAAAGAAGTTCAGCAGAAAATCCTTCTATGCTCAACAAGACAATAGTACATCTGAAGACTTAGATGAACCCTCAAGTGAAGAAGAGACCTCTGAATTTTTATTGATGGCCATAGAAGAACTCGAAGGACTCTTGCTAGAAGATGAAGAAGAGGAAGGTGAAGTCGACCTTGAGGGGGAGCTAAGAAGTGCTCTGGAGGAGATTGACAGACTCCTCAAGCATGTAAGAGAAGAACAAAATTCAGAAGTCCTCATGCAGCTGAAGGTAGAGCTTGAAGAAGCCAAGAAGATAGAAGACATGTTACTTCAGGAAAATCAAGGATAAAACTTGAGAACAAGAGAAGCTGGAAGAAGAAGTTGTATGTCTGAGGAAGAAATTAGAAAATGCTCAGAGGAAAGTGTCTACAAATTTGTCTCAAACAACAAGCTCTAGTAAGTTGAACGAAATTCTGGATGCTCAAATATCTCCTATGATAAAAACTGGAATAGGATATGAAGGAGAATCAAGTAAAAGCAAAGAAAAGGAAAACAGAGAGATTATTTTTGTAAAAGCAAAGAAGAATGATGAGGCAGCTCAAACAATTCCTACAAAAGAAGAAACCTGTAATGAGGAAGACAGAGATCAGAAGAAACCACTAATAGCAAAGAATGTAATAAATACTAATACCCCTGAGTATGTCAAATTTGGAAACCATCAAAGGAGATTCTTCCCTCCTATGAAGAATGCCACCTGTTATGTCTGCCACAAGCTGGGACACATTGCTGCATATTTTCATACAAGGAGGAGTAATTCAAACCAGGAAAAGATGCAAATAGTGAAGAGACTGCCTCAAGCAAACAAATGGAAAAGACAACCTTACATCAGGTATGCAAATAGTTTCTATGGTTACTATTTTTATTGTAAGGAATCTGGCCATAAAATCATTGAGTGTAGAAGGTATGGACAAAGATTGATGTTCAACACCTCAAGGAGGTTTATGAATCAAAGAAATTTTGTTCATACTCACAATTAAGCAAAAATTATGATCAAATGTTGTGTATGCAATCAAGTTGGACATATGCCTTCCAAATGTCCTCTCAGAAGATGTAGTTCATCACCCCACAAAAGATACTAAACAAAAGGGTGCTTCCAGTGGATAAAGAAGGTGAATAAATGTGACTTGGCTCTAACTCCTAAAGACCTGAAAATCCAATGGTATTTGGACAGTGGCTGCTCAAAACACATGACTGGAGACAGAAGCAAGATTATAATTCTTGATGAAAAGAAATATGGCAATGTTACCATTGGCAATGATAAATCAGGAAAAATAAAAGGAAAAGGCTCAATCAGCCTAGACAATGGCAGAGGAAAGGCCCAAGATGTACTACTTGTGGACGGGCTGAAAGAAAATTTGCTGAGTGTTAGTCAAATGTGTGATAAAGGTTGTGAAGTTCTTTTTAGAGTACAAGATTGTGAAGTCAGATCAAGCACCACAGGTAAGACTCTGCTCAAAGGAGTTCGAACAGAGAGTAATGTTTACATTGTGAAAGAGGAAGATGAAGCATGTCATCTTAGCAAACTTGAGGAGTCATGGTTATGGCATAAAAGATTGGGACATCTCAGCTTCGATCACATCATTAGACTAAGAAAGAAGAAAGCTATCAGAGACATGCCAGAAATAAAGAGGCCTTCTAATACCATATGCAAATCATGTCAATTAGGAAAACAGACCTGCACATCCTTTAAGGCCAAAGATGAGTTATCAACAAGAAGACCACTACAACTTGTGCACATGGACCTGTGCGGACCTGCAAGAACTAAAACACCAAGTGGAGAATCCTACTTCATGTTGATAGTATATGATTTATCTAGAATGACATGGGTTGCATTTCTCAAGAATAAATCGGAAGCTCTGGAAAAATTCAAAATATTCAAAGCTTTAGCAGAAAATTAGACAGGATGCAAGCTAAAATGCATCAGATCAGACAGAGGAGGTGAATTCACTGATTATGACTTTGCAAACCTATGCAATGAACATGGCATAAAGCAACAATTTACTATTGCAGGGACACCTCAGCAGAATGGAGTAGCAGAGAGACAAAACAGATCTGTACAACAAATTTCCAGAGCCATGATGCAAGAGAGTAATATTCCTCAAACCTTCTGGGCAAAAGTAGTACACACGGCGGTGCATATCCTTAATAAATCTCACTTAAGGCCAAGCAGTGACAAGACTCCCTATGAACTATGGCATGGTAAACCAGCTTCAATCAAGCACTTTAGAATCTTTGGAAGCAAGTGTTACATAAAGAATAATGAGGAAAATCTTGGGAAATTTGATGCAAGAGCAAATGAAGGGATATTTCTAGGATATGCATCCAAAAGTAAAGGGTACAGGTGCTACAACAAAACTCTTCGAAAAATAGTAGAAAGCAATGACGTGAGATTTGATGAAGAACTTCCAAACAATACAAGAGATACAGACTGCAGCAATCCATCAAAAAATCATGAAGAAGAAAACCAAGATGATGATGAAACAAGAAATACAACAGAAGATGCTAAACTGAGATCGAAAGCCCCATCAAGATACACTCAGAAGAACCATCCAGAATATCAGATCATTGGAGACAAGAGAGTATGGGTCCAGAAAATAAGGCAACTAACTGAACATACAGAAGAGGTATACATATCCATGTTATCACAAATAGAGCCAAAGAAGTTTGAAGAAGCCAACAAGGACAAGTATTGGGTGAATGCTATGAATGAAGAATTGGACCAAATTGAGAAGAACAATACCTGGGAACTCATTCCTAGACCACTGAGAAAAATATCATAGGCTCAAAATGGGTATTCAAAAATAAAATGAATGAGGAAGGACAGGTAATCAGGAATAAAGCCAGACTTGTCTGCAAAGGATATTCACAAATCGAAGGACTTGATTACGATGAAACATTTGCCCCTATAGCCAGAATGGAAGCCATCAGAATGTTTCTGGCCTTTGCATGCTACCAAGACTTCAAGGTATATCAAATGGATGTGAAATCTGCTTTTCTGAATGGAGATATAGAAGAAGAAGTCTACATGGAACAAACAGAAGGATTCTCTTTAACAGACAAAGAAAACTATGTGTGTAGATTGAAGAAGGCTCTTAATGGACTGAAACAGGCTCCTCGTGCTTGGTAATCAAGACTAGATAAGTATTTGCAAAAGCAAGGCTTTAAGAGAGGTGGATTAGACAACAATCTATAAATAAAAACCCATGAAAATGAACTCTTGATTGTTGTAGTATATGTTGATGACATTATGTTTGGAAGCAACAGAGATGAACTAGAAAAAGGGTTTGCTGAGGAGATGAAATCAGAGTTTGAGATGTCCATGATTGGATAACTCAGTTTATACTTAGGACTTCAAATTCAGCAAAATAACACAGGCACATTCATCTCACAGGAAAAATACTTAAAAGAAATGTTGAAAAAGTTCAAAATGGAGGACTGCAAACCTGTGTCAACTCCCACGATCATGGGATGAAAGATGTGTGCTGATGATGGATCTGCTGATATAGATCAGAAAATCTATAGATCCATGATAGGAAGTCTGTTGTATCTGACAGCATGAAGACTAGACATCAAGCTAGCAGTAGGACTAGTGGCTTGATATCAAGTAGCACCTAAACAAAACCACCTTTTGGCAGTCAAAAGAATATTTAGATATCTACAAGGAACAACAAAGTATGGACTTTGGTATCCTAAAGGAAAAAGCTTCACTTTGACAGCATACATAGATGCATATTGGGCCAGCTGTGTGGATGACAGGAAAAGCACAAGTGGAGGTGCATTCTATTTAGGAGAAAGTCTGGTGGCATGGTTAAGCACGAAACAAACATATATCTCTCTGTCTACAGCAGAAGCAGAATATATAGCAGCAGCAACATGTTGTACACAAGTCATGTGGATGAAGAAAACCCTCCAAGACATGAAGGTAAGCATTGATGAACCTATCTCAATCAAATGTGATAATACAAGTGCTATAAGTATATCTAAAAATCTTGTGCTTCACTAAAAAACTAAACATATCCCAATCAAGTATCATTTTCTCTGAGAACAAGTGGCTCAGAAGATAATAAAACTGGAGTATGTACCAACAAAAGAACAGACAACAGATATATTTACCAAACCGCTTGCTAGAGAACCATTTGAATATTTGAGAGATAGACTAGGGGTAGTATCTGTAGATGCTACTCTCTGATATGAAGAGAAAGCACAGTTTCAAGGGGAGAAAAGAAACAAAAATATCATTCGAGGGGGAGATCAACTAGCAAAGGAAGCATGAAACAGGTCCTCAAGATCAAAGGATCAAAGGACAGAATCTACACTAAGAGATGTGCAACCCCTTGCCATTGATGTCAAAGGGGGAGGAAGAGCAAGCAACAGGAGAAAGGATCCTAAAAGGCAAACAAAGAAAGTGTATTGCCATCAATGCCAAAGGGGGAGACTGATGGAAATGTTTTCATTGATGGCAAAGAAGGCAGTAGATGTAGAGACAGGAAAAGGACAATAACAGAAGAAAACAAGTAACATTTACAGGGAGCATAAGAAGAATATATACAAGGCAGTAAAAAGAGAGGCGGAGACAGAAAATACAGAGGAAGAGATGAAACGGTCGAGCAGTGGAGGCAGAGGTCGAGCAGCAGAGGCAGAAAATACAGGGGAAGAGATGAAACGGTTGAGTAGTAGAGGCAGAGGCAGAGGCAGAGGCAACAAATACAGAGGAAGAGATGAAACGGTCGAGCAGTAGAGGTAGAGGTCGAGCAACAGAGGCACAACGAAGGCAGAGGCAGAGATGAAATAGTCGAGCAATGGAGGTAGAGGTAGAGCCGTTATCAAACAGTGAAATGATCAGCGTTGAATTAATGTAATAATGAAGCAAGCTTCATATATTGAAGCACTGAAGAAATAAGAAATAAACCTTTTAACAGAGCTCATATGAATTTGTATATAACGAAGGCGGGACAGTCTTTATTGAAAAGGAACCTGAGAGGTTATATATATATATATATATATATATATATATATATATATATATATATATTGGTACTGGAATTATGTCTAAGTCCAAAACTTCATATAATGTTGACTGAATATCTTGTACATATAGTGTGAGACCCCTCTACAGAAAATTTCGAGAATCATTACCCCAGCTGGAAGGTACACTAAAGCTGAAGCGGAAAGCCTATATATACGCAGTGCATTACATACACAAGATTCCAAAGCATATATAGATATACATATACGTTATATGTTGCGCTTTATATTCAAAGGAACAAATCATACTATATACATATATGAAAGGTGCTCTATTGTTTGGCCTTAATACAAACAATGTCTTATACTGTGGGACCCTCACCAAATCACATAGGAGAAACTTGGCCGTGGAACATGTAAACAAATATTGCGATTGCGATTGAGTTCCGGACCCGATTGGCATATAAACTGTAACTCATACATTTTTGAGTTCCTGTAAACAGTGATTGATCGCATCGGAGCATCGGAGCATAAGAATATCGGAACATGCAAATGCAAATGCAAATTGCGATTGAGTTCCGGACCCGATATGGTTTAAACAACGATTCATATATGTTTGAATTCTAGAGATTTTATAGCTAGTTGGACCCTTTTTTAATCGTACCAAATTGTTAAAGGATGCGATTTCGATTAATCGCATCGGACCCATCGCATTGGCACATCCAAATGAACAGTGTTACATCGCATCGTTGAAAAGTGTGGCAGCGAAGCATGACAATAGAAATTGCGATTGCGATGAAGTTCCGGACCCGATGGGCTTATAAACTATGATTCACATATGGTTGAGTTCCGGTAAACAGTGTTTCATCGCATCAGCGAAGGAGCAGGGCATCGGAAAATCCAAATGCAAGTTGCGATTGCGATTAATCGCAATCGGAAGGACTCAAAAAGCGATTCATCGCATCGGCACAGAGAAATGTACAGTAATTGATCGCATCGGAGGTAAAAGAGTATCGACAAAATGAAAGTTCCGATTGCGACTTAGCGATTGGATGAGAGCCATTAGATTCACTAAGGGATGGACGACGGAGATGATTTGACTGACTATATGGTGTGCCTTTTCTAATCGCATCGGCGGAAATCAAAAGACCAAATAGCAGGAGTATTGTGAATGTTGCGATTGCAATTGAAATACACGAGTGGAGTATAGCTAGCTTGTGGGGTCCATCCAAAGATAAGGCTAAGAACAGGTTTGATCCAAGTAAATTAATCTAAAGCTAAAGAGGAAAGGAAAGCACCGTGACACACACACACACACACACACACACACACACACACACACACATATATATAAAATGATACATACAGATCTCCAATATGTGGATAGCAATGCATCGCATCGGAAGATAGAACAAGTTCAGCGAGTGGGCCCGTAAGGGCATTCTAATTATTAAAATGTCTCATTATTTGTATAAAGCCGAGAGTTGAATTGCACAGTCACACGTATGCAGCAGTTGCACCACGACAGAAATCAGGAGAGCTAGCAGAGTTGAAAGGGACAAAACACAATCACAGAAAAGATAGACACAGTCAAAGAAAAGAAAAATGCGCAGCAAGCCAAAAGACTGAATGAGTTGTGCTGGAATTCTCATTGGATTTTACTGTAAATGTTGTTATTCATTTTATATTGTTTTTGATGCATTGGCAAGTCTCCGGAAGAGAACAAATTCCCACTGTAATATTAAAATTAGTACCTACAGATATATTTTTCTGAGTGAGCTAAAACGAAATGAGAAGGCAGAAGACCAAGAGGTATAACTATCCATTTCGAATTCCTTAAGGAATACAGACAGTCACAAGAAAATCTTTATAAATAATATCATCTTGATATGCACGAGAGGTTAGAGAGAGTGAGAATAGAGAATGCAGAGTTTTGAAAATTGAGGCAGAGAAGATAAGGAAGAGAGGAGCAGAAAGAGATGCTACAGAACAGAGCTGATATCTGAGGTAAATCAACAAACATTTATTTTGATAAATTGAGGAAGTTGGAGCTTCCCTATCAATTTGAAGCTTGATAGCTGTTAGTTGTAGCTGACTGAGGTTGGAGCCTCCTGTAGGTTGGTGCCTGCAAAAAATTGAAGGGAGTTGGAGCTTCCTTGCAAGTTGTAGCTTGCAGAATTGAGGTCGGCGCCTCCTGTAGGTTGGTGCCTGCAAAAAAACAGTGGTGAGAGGGAGTTGGAGCTTGCCTTTGCATCACAACAATAGTAAGATGTGGTTTTCTCCCTTTATGGGTTTCCACTTATATCTGTTGTCTCTATCTCTGTTAGTTCGTAAAGCGAGAGGACTTACCAAATCTGCTTAATGTTTGTTGCTCTCATAACAAGGTTGATATCACATTAATTTAATACTTGCTGCAACTTATTAAGACTGTTCATATATTAAGGTTGTCATATATTAAGCTTGGTTATAAAAGTAAGATGTAAATAAGTTTTATGAAAATTTTAAAAAAGCTCATGTATGTGTTAAACCTCCATTCACCGTTTTCGCCTTTAACTAAGAATTCAACAGGTTCATCTCACTCAACCTCTTTGAAATGATTTCGAACCATAAAATCCTTCCAATTATCCCCTTTACTCCTTAAATGTTCTTCAATCAAAATCTTTACTAACCCATAATGATAGATAGCACTATCAATAAACTATATTTTCCTTTGGATATTAGCAGCCATTTGTCTTAAACTACAGAATATGAAGTATGGTAAATTGATTTCGTTTCCACTTGTGAAATGCATCAACAACCAACCATGATAAAATAACATATTCCCAAACCTATCCTCATAGGTTATAAAGTTTTGAATGATAAACAATAGATTTCTCCATTTACTATTTAGTGTTGTTACTAGCATTCCTTTCTTGAAAACAAATATTTCCATACCTGGGTTTTTAAGGAAGACATCCCACTCTTTTTCCCTGACCTTCTAGTTTTTTAACCAACTTTCCCCATTTCTTGGTAATAATGTAGCTTTCGCCATGAACGATTCTTTCAATATCAACTTGATAACTCCAATTTTTGCTTTTATCCCATCATAGTCCAAATCAAATGATTTAGTGACCTCCTTCTCGTACCCATTGAACTTCTCAAAGAAATGTAACCATTGTGTATGTTGCAATTATTTCTTCACTTGTGGGCAGGCTTCAAGAAACTTGGTCCCATTTGGCTCAGAACGCACAATAAATCCCATGTTGAGTAAGTCTCAATCCCTAATTTCCCTTTGTGATAGGATTATCGATTTTTTTATGGCAAAGGCAATATTTGGGTAGTAGTTGAGATTTTTTCAACGAAGAAGAAGAAAATAGAGTCGAAGGAAGTGGGATATGATGCGAAGAAAATGTGATGGATGCTGAAGAAATGGGATGAAATATTGAGGCAATGGAGTGAATTCAAATTATGGCAAGGTTTTTAATAATTTTTAGATACCTTTTTGATAAGACATGTAGATATTTCATAAATTAGATCGTGAGAACTAATGTCATGTCATAACAAGGGTAATTATTATTTGATATGGTGGAGGCAATGGTTATAATCATCAATTTATATCATAACACATTATTTCATTTAATATTTGACTAATATTTACATGCCTTTTACTTTGCCTTACTGATTTGTTATGTTGTAGATTTGTTCTTTTGTAGGTTGCTCAGGTTATTCTGCCTATGATATCTCCCTCCATGTTGCTTTGGCTATGATATTTCCATGTTTAATTGGTTGTAATATGTCAATTCAGCTGAAGAATTTCATGAGAGCTGTAGATTATTGACAATTCTGTAGTTGTTTTATTTATGCAAAAAAGAAATAAAATAAATGGGACAAGAATAGGAAAATTAAAGAAAATCTAGGCTACTAATAATTATTGGTTTTCAACTTAGATTTTTTGTATTAATATGCCAACAATGTTGATTTTCATGGTTATACAATTTTTTTTCTTCTATATATATATATATATATATATAAGAAAATAGAAAGAAATTTGCAATCTAAGTTGGAGATGAAGAATAATCTTTCCTAACCAACTTCAACTCAAGATTATCTTGCAGATTTATAACGAACTCTTCCTTTGTCAATGGTTTATGATATATTTGTAATATATGACCATTTAGAAGGAAAATCACTTTTTCTTCATCATTGGTTTTAATTCTGACTTC
This sequence comes from Pinus albicaulis, assembly GCA_034641835.2. Taxonomy (NCBI): domain Eukaryota; kingdom Viridiplantae; phylum Streptophyta; class Pinopsida; order Pinales; family Pinaceae; genus Pinus; species Pinus albicaulis. Next base: position 820,111,532 of record CM076579.1, on the reverse strand, counting down.
TCCATTGTCAAAGACAGTTTCAACCTCATAAGGACCAGGCCAATGAGTTTGAAATTTTCCTTGAAAATATTTAAATTTAGAATAAAAAAGTAATGCCCAATCACCTAGCTAGAACTTCCTCTCTTTGATAAAAGTATCATGCCATATGGACCTTTGTCGTTGAACTATGTTGGTTCTGTGAATGACATCTTTTTGTATCTCATCAAGTTCATTCGATTGCTCCATTCTTTGTTTTTGGACTTCTAACAAATCAAGACCCAATTTGACTATTGTTTGAAGAACTTTATTTGGAACTCAATAAGAAATAGGACTTGCTTCCCATAAAAAATTTCATAAGGAGTATTCCATGTTGTGTTTCCCCATGTGGTATGATATGCCCAAAATCTTATGGAATATTCTTCCCAATCATTTATATGTAGATGCACAATTTTGGTAAGAATTTCTTCGAGTACTTTATTAGTCGCTTCAACTTGTCCATTTCCTTAGGGATGATATGGAGTAGATTTCTGATGTTTGATTTTTTATTCTTCCATTATCTATTGCACCAACTTGGATGTAAATCAAGTACCTTTATCTCTCATCATTTCCCTTGGGACACCAAAACGAGTGAATATATCCTCAAAAATAAATGAAACTACAACATTTTCAGTAGCGAAAGGAAGTGATTTAGCTTCTACCAATTTTGTGACATAATCTGTACAAACAAGAATGTAATTTTTTTGTCTTGAAGCTGGATTGATTGGACCAACAAAATCCAAAGCCCAGTTTTCAAAAGATCCATTAAGTACTTGGGGTTGTAGAGGCATCTCTTCTGAAGGAACAAGATTTCCCATTCTCTGACAACTATCACATCTCTTAACGTATTCTTTGGCATATCTAAATAGAGAAGGCCAATAATATCTTAAGAGAAGGATTTTATTGGAATTCCTTTTGTCAGAAAAATGTCCTCCACATGGTTCATCATGATAATATTTTAATATTTATGGTACTTAATTCTCTTTGACACGTCTTCAAATGATTAAATCATGTATTTTTTTGTACAATTCTCCATTTATCCATGAATAAGATGCATTGGTTTGAATAAATTTCCTTTTATCTCGAGGAGACAAATATGAAGGTAACTTCCCTATGGCCAAATAGCTAACAATATATGCAAACCAAGGAGATTTAATAGATCCTGCAAAAAGATGTTCGTCAGGAAAATTATCTTTTACAAGAGCATCTGTATTATCATTTTGGATTCTAGAGAGAAATTCAACAACTGTATTCTACTTTCTATGTCTATCCAAAATAACAATATTGAATTCTTGTAATAACAATAACCATCTTGTAACTCTGCCATTAGTAATTTATTTATTCATTAAGTATCTAATTGCATAATGATATGTGTGAAAAAAAGTTTCATAACCAGTGATATAATGTCAAAACTTATTAATGGCCTGTACAACAGCTAAAAACTCCTTTTATGTTACTGTATAATTCAAATCTGCAGGAGTTAAATTTTTATTTATGTAATAAATGGAATATGGATTCAAGTAATTTTGTCCCAATGCATCTCCTAAGGTTGTATCTAAAGCATCATTTGAAATATGAAAAGGGAGGTTCCAATTTGGTCCTCTTAAAATGGGTGCTTTAGAAATATTTTCTTTCAATGTTTCAAAATCTTTTTGTAAATCATAATTGCAAATGAATTCACAATATTTTGTAAGTAATTTGAAAAGTGGAGAGGCTATCTTGGTGAATTTGTTTATAAATATTTTGTAATAACCAGTAAAACCAAGAAAACTTCTAACATATCTTTGACAAGTAGGAACTCATAATTTGGAAATAACTTCTACTTTATATGTATCCACTTTAATTCCATCTTCGAAATGTGGTGGCCTAAAACAATTCCATTGTTGAAAATCATAAATATTTTTCATGAATTAATGAGAGGTTTGTTTATTTACACCTAATGAGAACTTTTTCCAAATTTTCGAGAGCTTCCTCAAAATAATTCCCATAGAATGTAAAATCATCCCTATAAAATTCCACACAATCATGAATTAAATAAGAAGAAATGCCTAGAACTTCCCTTTGGAATGTGTTAGGTGCATTACATAATCCAAAAGGAAGTACTCTATAAGCATAAGTTCCCCATGACAAGTGAAAATTTTTATGTCTTGATCTTCTGGAGCTACTTGGATTTGGTTATATCCACTAAAACCATCCAAGAATGAAAAATATTTTGTCCCTTATAGTGTATCAAGAACTTGATCTATAAAGGGAAGTGGAAAATTATCTTTCAAGGTGTTTTTATTCAATTCTCTATAACCGATGCATACTCTCCATTTTCCATTTTTCTTTCGAAAAATGACTAATGGTGAGACCCACAAACTATCTCATATTGGATAAATGAAATTCACATTCAACAGTTTGTGTATCTCTTCTTTAACAATTTCCCTTAGATTTGGATTCATCCTCTTATGGGGTTGTCAAATTGGTCTGTAATTTTATTCAATATATATATGATGCATACAAGTGTTAGGATCAATTCCTTTCATATTAGTGTATTCCCATGCATAAGAAGAGGAACATTCTTGTAACATCTTTATCAATTCTTTCTTTTGAGATACTTCCAAATTATTATTAATATTTAAAGTTTTTCCTGAAAATATTTCTATTAAATAATTGCCTTTTTTTCCATAGAATGTAAAGCCATTTGATTAGATGATAAATATTCAACATTGCATTGTTCTTGAAAACCTTGATATTTTTCACAATATGAGGAAGAATCAGTATTATTGATCAAATTTAAAATATGATCTTCTTCATCTATTTGTGAAGTATAAAATATTGGTTTTACATCAAAGTCTTCATTATCATCATCTATCCACACTTCACTTTCTACTTCTATTGTTGTTTTTGTAGGGGGGTATAATGTGAATTTATTTGTAGATATTCCATCAGAGATAAACATATCACCAAATCTACAACTTAGGAAAGCATCATCTATAGCTAACCATTGTCTACCTAGAAATAATGGGCGACCTCCTAAATTATTATTGGGAGTTAAAATCATAAAATAAACAGGATATTCCAAAGAATCTAAGGAGACAGATACATCTTCTGGCATACCATCTGGTTTGATAATAGATATTTCTACTAAGTATAATAATGTTGGTGTGTATTGAAGATTGGAAAGTTTTAATTGATCCACAATTTGATTACTCATGATATTGATTTCTCCTCCTAAATTGATCAATGTGTTTGGAATATCGATACCATTAATGTGTGTTTTTACAGTGGGGCGACTTGGATCTAGATATTTCCCCATCATAATATCTGCAATTTTCCTAACTAACTAGATTTTTAAAATTTCATTTTTTTTTCTTCTTGGTTTTTTAATCCTTAACTCCATGATTGTCTTTGAAAATATGGGTATTTCATTTATAGATTGTAACAAAGTAATTTCAATGAAATTTTTTTTTAGTTCATCTAACATGTCATATTCAGGCAACACAATTTTTTTCTTTATTCCTTTGTCATTTTTTATCCTTTCAGGAAAAGGTGGACTTTGAACAGAAACATAAGGTTGTTCTGCAATGGGAGCTGAGTTTATTGAAGTATCATTAGAATGTAAAGGGGTGATTTATTTCTGAGGAGTTTCTTCTTCATTAAGAGATTTTTCTTTCTCAAGAAGTTCATCATCTTCTTGAATAACAACATATGGTAACTTATTTTCCAAAACTTTACCATATCTAAGTTGGAAATTATTTAGATCTAATGGATTTATCATGAAAGCTTGGAAATTATGACCTGCTATATTGTAAATAGGTTGTGAATTTTTATTATTTGGGTTCGAAAGTGGTTGAGAAGGTAGTTGATTGGTTTTCTAAGGGTATGATGTGGATGGTAAGGGAAGTGGTTGAACAGAAGGCTGAATTTTCATTTGAGAATGTAGAAAGGAATTTGATTGAGGAGGATAATATGGAGGTTGATATGGAAGAAATTGTTGTTGAAACTCATTATACTGAGGATTCCTAGGAGGGTACTTCCAATCTTGTGTCCATAATGGATTTTGAGGTGGCCAATTTTTCCAAGGAATTGGGGTATTCCAATTGTTCTAAGGGTTGTGAATGTGATTGGTATTGTGGGTCAAGACCTTGTAGTACGTTTGGATGTTGTGGTTTCCATGGTATTTTACTAATAAAACAAAGTGACACAGATTGGCTTGTTTCAACTTCCTTTTTCAAGACTAATTTAAGTCCAGGGATTGAATGGCATAACTTTGTGTCATGGTTTTCTAAAAAAATGGCACATATTTCCACACTATCAAGAGGTAACTCTCTTAGAGCATGTTTCTTTCTGCATTTAGGACAAAAAATAGATAATGAAACATTTCATATTTTGTTTGTTTTGAATATTAAGGGTATCTGGTTGTTCACTAACACTCACTGAAATACATGTTTTGAAATTGTCAAGAAAATTGCATATGTTTTCTCTACTTGTCGTTCCAGTTGCAGATTTATTAATCCTAGACATCACAGGGTCTCTTGGATTTTTCCAGGTTCTAGCCTTACCTCTTGAAATATGTGTACAAAGTTCACAAATTTCTCTAAATGATAACTTTGAAACATCTCCTCTTCCCATTAAATTGAGAATATCTACCCACTCATATTTAATGGATTTCATGAAAAGAGCTTTTAGAGTTTCGTCATCTAGATTATGCATTTTAGCCCTTTAAATATTGTAAGCAAATCTTTCAACCAAATCTTCAAGATTTTCATATTTTTGCATCATTTTAAAGACTTTGTCTTTAAGGTTATGATGTATACAATAATCTTTATATTTTCCTAATAACACATCTTTCATTTCTTCCCATGTTCTTGTGGTATGTGTTCCTAATCCCATAAACCATTTAAGTGCTTCGTCTTTAAGAGTGGCTAAAAACAATTTCAATTTTTTAGAATAAAAAAAGTAGTCATAGGATCTACACAAGACTTCAAAATTAAAAATAAATGTTCCAAGATCCTCATGCCTTACTGCATGAAAATTAGGGAGGATTGAGGGAAATATATTCTTCATTGTGGTTGTGGTATCTTCATCTAATATGGGAAATCCAAAGCGTTATGGTTCTCCTCTACCACCTCTACCTCCTCCTCCTCTACCTCTTCCACCTCCAAGCCTAAATTCATAATTCTCATCGTGTACCTCTTCTTCTCCTTATTCTTATTCTTCCATTGTAGGTTCTTCATATTTAATATAAGGTTCTATAATTAGATTTTCTAGCTCATCCTTTGGTTCTTCTACCAATGGGATGTTAGAATAAGTCTCCCCTTTCTCTTCACTAGGGACTTCTAGCTCTTTTCCTAGAATTTTTTCTCTAGTTGAAGCTAGAAATATTGCTCTTTATGTTGGGAACTAGAGGAAATTTCAGCCTAAAAGTGGCCTCCTAAGGAAAAATAATAAAATAATAGTTATGGATTTTAGAGGGAAAAGAAGAAAACTATTTTTTTTTTCATTGTATTTTTGGCTTATCTCCTTATACAATTACTCATATTTCACGAGTAGACACCCATTGGATGTGAATTAAATTCCGCATCCAACGAGTACTCATTATGCATACTTTTGAGAAGACCCACACTGATAAAAAAATAAGATACATTAAAAAAACGTGTATGTTTCAATACCTTTTTTTAATGTATATTAAATTTTGATCAATGTGGATATTCTAAAAAGTATGCATAATTGGTAATATTTGGATGCAGAATTTATTTCCGCATCCAATGAGTGTCTACTCATGAAGTTTGAGTAAACCTATAAGGAGATAACCCCAAAAAAAAATTAAAAAAAAAAAAAAAAATTCCCTCCAAAATATTTACATGTACCTCTTTTTAAATTTAAAGGATTTTAATTGGTTTACATATTATGTACATGAAAATTTCATGGGAAATTTTAGGTTAAAATTTCCTCTAATGGATGTAGGTTCTTCTACTACGGCTTCATTAGAGGAAGTTGGTTAATTTTTCGGTTCAATCTCAGGTCTAAGTACCTCAGAAAGTCTATGTCTACCTACGAACGATGGAATACGAGTTTCAATGGATGGTGTGGAACTACGGGGTCTTGGTGGAGTGAGTGGTGATGTTGGAACTGAACTCCTACCTCTACTTATAAATCTAGCCCTAGAATCTCTTTCCCTATGCATACATATATTTTTATCATTTTTTTTTAAATTTATTCAAATGAAAATAATCTTATATCCACTTCCCCGACAACGGTGCCAAAATGTTGGTAATTTAATTGAACTTAAATTGCTTCATAAATTAACAGCCAGGACTTGTAAATTGATGAAGTATATGTGCACCATTTGTGCTAGGATTCATTATCATGTGAGTAATTTTCAAATTGAATTAGGATGTTTTTATGTTCATGTTTTATCTAAAAACCGTTCAAAGTAAAATATTTTCATTCTTGTAGGAAAGGAAAGTTTCACACTAGAAAAAAAAGATAAACTAGTTTTAAGTGCATAAATAAATATCAGACAAACAAAATCAAATCTAAATCTACTTCACGCTGATAGAAAAGGAAACTAATCTTTAAAGTGCAGAAACAAGTATCACACTAATTAAATTTAAATATACTCACACTTAACAAGAAGTAAACTAATCTTCAACAACACACAAGCAAAATTAAATATAAATATTTTTCACGCTAACAAAAGTGAAACCTTGAAATAAATTGTACTTTTAATTGCAAATCTTAAAATCAAATGATTATACTTCTATCTCTTAATCAAAATCTACATGTGCATAATAAATTATTTTCTTCATACTTCACACAACAAGATTGAATCTATGAAAGTATTCACAAAACTAAATTAAATATGTGAAAGAAATTATGCAACAAATTCTATTACAAAATCTATAATGAATTATATCTTAATGATATAACAGTCATAAGTGCTCTATGAAAATCAAAATTATAAACACTCTAATAACTAAACCAGAAAACTTAACCAAATAAAGTAAAATCTTACAACTCCCAGGGGACCCTCTCGTGAGTTTAGGTACACATAGATCAGAAGAGGTTAACCACGCATCTAAATGCATAACATAGTGGAATAAAGATCTTTAATCAATCTATTGCAAAGAGTATTTCAAACAATAACTAGACACCATATATTTGTTTCATTGTGCCGAGAGGCAGGTTTTATAACCTCCTTCATTAAACAATTTGGAGATTTCTAAGCTTATCTAATTTGACATAATGTCTTAAAATAACATGTTGAAATGAAATAACGATTCTCCACTATTTTATATCAAAGAATAAAATCATGAGGTAAAATATCAGCTTCAATCCTTTTCTCACTCGCTTGGTCTGTCTTCGGACTCTTTTTTTGTTGGGTTGACTTCCACGTTGACCTACTTATACGGCCGTCATTATCGCTTGCTAGACTAGAGGAACATGTAGATATCATTGTGGTAGCTTCCAGCTACCTGTTCATATGCTTTGTTCCTTGACTTATGTCTGAGAACCTATAGATTTTTTAAGTAAGCTGCAATATCATTTATTAGGTGCATAATTGATGCAATTAGGTAGCTTGTGTAAATACTAAATCAAATAATAAAGAAAAATGAAACTATGAATACTATATGATTAAATACCTATTTTTTCCAATAACCTTTCAATATGACACTTAATTAGGACTATTATGGTAAAAAAGGAGGAGAATGGAGTTTAAGTAGAGTGTAAAAAAGGAACAATTTTGGTCTTCAACGATATACTATATAAATGCATGTCTTTGACGTTGAAAATTGGGAAGAATTCTCAATAAAATACCATTAATAAGGTTCATCTCCTAAATTCAATTAAATCTACATATAATGAAAGAAAGTTCCAATGTTTCAATAATATTTAGGTCTATCTCCCAAAGTGATGTGTAGCACTTCATAGGAGAAAACCTATGAATGATCAAGAAACATTTTACACTGATACAATATAAAAGCATTAGATTTAAACAAATTAGAGCCACTTGACTCAAGGAGTAGTCAACATGAATTATCAAGACAATTAAGGAATAGCTAACAAAGAGGTTATCAACTTATAACTTCCCTTGAACAATAGCATGATGCAATAAATGGTTTATGCAACCATTGATGTCAAAATAGACTATATATATAAACCATCAATATAGGAGGTATTGATTTATATATACACAATAATTGGAGAGTAACCAATCCAAAGGAGTTCAAAGATGAACTCTAGACCATGGTGAAAATATTAAGGTGTCATTAAATCCTATATATAGAGATAACATATTCAAAACATGTGATTTGTTTAAGGGTGGCACGAAATACAATCAAACTTCTTAAATTAAAAATAAATATCTTGATGAAATCCCCCCCACATTTTAGATATTTATTTTTTGTATTTTTCATATTGTGAAAACCTAATGAAAGAAAAGAATGTTAAAATAAAGTGAAAGACATAAATTCCATAAGAAGCAATAAGGGATGTAAGAAAGCAAAAAAGCATAAGAAATTAAGAAATAGGGATGTAAAAAAGCAACCAAGCATAAAGCATAAAGGATAAAAAAGTGGTAAATAGACACCTAATGGAATTAGTCCTCTAATAAAACATGCTTTGGCATGAAAAACCATTGAGCAAGTGTAAGCATCAATAAGCAATGAAGTGTGAATACAAAAAAAATAATAAGTGAGAAAGTTTGGTAAACAATGTAAAACAATGTGCATTAGCAAGCAACCTATTATAGATATGGGAGCCCCCTTGATACTAGGTATAATTAGATGAAAAAAATGAATGTGATTATAACACAATCTTATATTATAAGGACTCCTAGTCCTATTAATGAAAAATATGGGCATTTTTACAACTCAAATTGTATATATGATAATTCCATCATCCATAATGCACAATATATTGGGATCCTTCAGGAAGGTTACCCACTATCACCTCATAAACATGTCCTCTCACTTTAGGCTACCTATCCTCTAATGTAAGGTAGGTTTTCATACTAGTATCACTAAGGAAAAGTAAATTAGACATAAGGTGTTCTCAACGATAGCCTCATTGAAACATATTTTGTTGGAGACTTTTAATGTTTTTGTTAAAAAAGGGAGTAAGAGTGATGGGGGATATGAATATTAGTGCCAATATCCTATTAGGGTTATGGATTCATGACTAATCAAGTGTAAATATGATATCAAGAAGAAAACCCTCTTGATTCATCCATTTTGTGCTTGTGGATTAGGTCAAGAAACTAGACTCGGATAGAAATTAATCACTTGGCTAATCAAGGAAAATTATGAAGTCATGGCCCCATTAGAAGGAATCCTTCAAAGGGGAAAGCCTCCAACCACGAATTTGACTATCACATGAAGTGGAATAAAAAACATTAATAAATAACTTGAGAGTATGACCCAGAAACTATAGTTAAGACATACCCTGAACCAACAAATGAGAGTGTGTAAGAAGGGTCTCTAGGAGTCCTCCTTCCAAGTGACAAAGTTTCCCTTCAAATGGATCAATTTTCACATTATTATGGTAGTATTAAAATTTCACAATAATTTCTTCAATGGTGTAGAAAAATTAAACAAGAATGAAAAGTTTCTAAGTCAAAAAAATTCAACACATAGATAAGCCCTTAACAACAAAATTCCTCCAATAAAGATATTTCCATTAAGCTCCAAGGAGAGGAGTGCACTTACAATCCAACCATGAATACAAATGAGGAATCTCTCCTATATATATAGAGTGATATCTACTCCCTTTACAACAATATATTGTTATTTGATTCAACTCCTTAGATCGAGCCTAACAAAACTAAATCTAACTAACTCCTAAAATAAATTAATCTATCACAACATAAAGATAAAGTGGCCAATCCATGTGTACAATGATTTGATGAGTAAAATCCTCAAAATGATGGGTCAATCCACCCAATAAGAGATAAAGTGGACCAAAATTCCAACTCCTAGCCTCCAAAATCTTCTTGAATGTTGCAAGTGATTAAGGCGCACTTAAATATGCCCCAATAATGACCCATATTTTATGTAAATGGTCCATCGTCAATCCTCAAAGCATGGTGAAGTAACTTCAAGAATGTTTCAAATCCTTCTAAAGTCAAAAATACTCCAATGACCTCAATAAAGTGTACTATTTCTCCATCAAGGGGGAAACATCAACTAACAACTCCAAAAATTTAGTGATATAATGGTCAAAGACGTCCAATTAATGATCCAAATGAATGTACATGGTTATGTATTGGGTCAAGGAACTCCATGAAGCATGATATGTGCTTCTACAAGTAAAAATTTAGGTCATTTATTCCTCATTCCACATCACTATTCTCAAAGATGGTTTTCACAAGTTATATCCACATCATCTCTAGCATGATAAGAGAGTGAAACATAAACCATGTAACCCTTCCAATTCATTCAAAGGATGAAATAAAACCCCTAGGGCTACCTTTTGTATGAATTGGTCTTCTAAATAAGTGCTAGTCAACTCATAATGTGACAAACAAGAAAATGCTCTAATCATTTCCATGTGGCGTGCAAGTATCCATGAATAGCCCTAAAATTTCCTTAGGAGGTGTGCTCAATGCCTCAAACATCATGAACTATATTGGGAGATGTGTAAGTGCCTAAAAATCAAAATGAAACTAGACCTTGGAGGAAGGAAATGGCATGCCCCAAACTATATTATTTCTAAAAAAAAATCATTATGGGTACACTACTAAAAGAAGGGGTAATATACACCATATGGAAAAAGAGTATTATACTAAAGTGGTTAATCACAAGAAAACATTGTTATTTGAATAATGCAAAATGTAGATAGAAAAGGCTAATTCACCAACATTTAGTGTGCTCGTCCCAATAGAAAGTTTGAGAGAGAAAATTTTAAGTGCATCACAACATAGGAACCTATGTGCAAGCCTTAAAATATAATAAACCAAGTCAAGCAATGTGTAAAACATTATTCCTATGCAATCAAGAATCCAACTTGAAAATCCCACACTCAAAAAATAATAATAATAAATATCATATATTAAAAATACAAATTAGAGATATTTATTCAGATTCATTGAGATAGGGGTATTACTAACCTTTATATATTCAATAATATCCTAGGTCAATGGTGAAATTTGTCAATGAAGATTCAATAATACCATAGTCCAAGGATCCACAAATAGAGAGACCATACTCAAAAGGAAAATAAATACTAAATTCAATGATCGAGTTTGTAAAATTGACCTCAATGCTACCAAGGTCTGAGGATCTACAAATAGAGAAACCAATCTCAAAGGACAAATTGATAATGGATTACATGATAGAATCATGATTAAGAATACAAAAGCCTAAAGATTTACATATATAGAGAATACAATCAAAAGGAATTCGACATGTAGTGCCATGAGATATTCTACATACTAAAAAATATCAAAGTTTAAGGATTTACAACTAAAGATATTAGAATTATAAGGATCAATGGGGTTGGATTTTATTGCAAAAATGTCTAATCCAGGGATATTTTATTTAAAAAGGAGAGGATGAAAGTTAATTTTTTGTGTTTTTGTACGTATGCATTGAAGAGTGTTTGGAATCTTGCGTGGAGAATTTTTCTATTGATGTTTCAGGATAAGTATGACATCCTGTCATCGGGAGATTTATATAAGAATATTGTATTTATTTAGATGACCCAATGTGTAAATAAATAGTAATTAATTTATATTATTAAAGTTGTTATGTCGACCAAATTAAACAAAATAGGTGAATTTAAAAAGAAGTTGATTAGAATTTAAAAATGTAATAATAAACAAGATAATGTGAAGTAATTAATGTATAGATTAAAAATGAAACAATATTATAATTAGAATAATAAGATAGATTTATAATAATATATCATAATAATAATAATAATAATAATAATAATAATCATTCCCCCGATGGGGGTGACTGGCACGCAATAGCAGGGGCATTGGGATCCCCACACTTAGTCAGATGTATTACATGTGGGGTTTAATATGACGTGATGGAGGGCTCTTCGCCAGTCAATGGAAGTCTCGGGAGAGTGGGATATTTTATTGTTCGATCTGAAAGAGGAAGGGATCATTGTATCTGTGGTGGGAAATGAGAAATAATGGGGAGAGGATGGGTGAAATTTATGCTCACTATCCAGGTCTCTAGTGAAAGCCGAACAAATGGGGCGGTAAGCTTCCAAAGGTTGCAATCAACATATGTGTTTGGTTTCATGTCTAATTTTTTGTCTCAGATCTAGGGGAGACATAAGCAGTGGAATTTTTTCGGTTTTCATTCTCCATCTTCTTGGGTTTGTGTCATCTTCACCTGTTGGTTGCTCTCTTGTTGAGTCAGTGGAAATTTTCCAATTGACAAGTTTGGGTAGCGTTCTATCGCCTAATATGGTGTTTCTGGGTTATTTTTAATTTATGTTCTACTCTTAGTGTTTGGTTTATTAGTCGAGGACGGTGGCTTTGCTAGGTCAAGTTAGTTGTCTATAAGGTGAGAAGGCCTGCAATTTGGGTGAGTTGTAACGGGCGTTACTGGAGTGGGGAGCTAATAGGTATATTTTTCTTGGTATCTTCACCCCTGGTGAGTAGAACTCTAAGCTTTCAGAGTTCCAATTGTGAGTCTCTAGCCCCTGCGATAATAGTCTCACCCGGTCCAGAGGTTGTTGTGAATTGGGATCTTGGGGGGAAGAGGAATAGAGCCTATGTGTGTTATAAAGGCTGGCATGACAAGTCCAAAGATCCCCTGCATCTTGAGGGGATCTCATTACTGAACTGTGGGTAGTATATCATTTGGTCATCGAGAGTGTGTGTAGGTGAGGGGTTAAATCATATATGTGGTGTTGGGTGGTCTAGGGTGGTGTAGATTTGGTTGGGAGATATTCATCTCATGACTCCAACATGGTTTGTAGACTCGTGGTGGGGGGAAGGGACTGAGCGAGGGAGTGGTGAGTGTCAAAAACTGTAGGAGAGTGTTTTTGTTCTACCTGTAGGATGCTGAGATAGAGAGGAAGACCCCGACGAGGGGGTGGCCAGTGTGAATGTAATGATAATAGGGGTGGTGGTGCTTATTCCTCCAGTGAAGCTCGTTTAGCTAGCATGGACAGAGAGGAGGATTTCCCCAGTTCCTTGTGATGCCTTTTGGTCGAGTCAACCAAGACACCTCTTTAGAATCCATTGTTGAACAATTAAGAAGGATCCATTCCAATTTTGACATCCTCCAGGACCATAGGTACAAGGACCGCAATGATAATGTGGCCTACTAGAATGATATACAATTCACCCAAGAGGAAAGTTTTGAGAAACTAGCTCACATCCATTAAAGCCAACACAAAATTCATGATCGTCTGCATGAGATCAAAGATCGTCTAGAGCACATTGAATTCAAACAACATGACCAGAAAATCCAAAGTAAGTATCCAACACATGCAGATATGCATGCACCATGTCCACCAACCTGAAATGCATGTGATAGGTTGTGTTTTAATTTTGTCAGCTTTTTTGGTTTGTATGGCTGAGAAGCCCTATAGAAATAAGTTGCAAATTGAGAAATATTCTAGCTCTCCTCGCCAAAAAATCTGGTCGCAGAGAGGCAGGACGAGTTGATGACCATCAATATATACTTGTTTTATCATCAATAATATAAAATATGTGTGTTGATCGACCAAAAAAAAAAATCATTGTAATGAATATAATAACTAATGATTATAATGATTAATAATTATTATAATAACAATAATTATTAAAATAACGTGATTAAAGTATTAATAATTAAAATATTGTATATTTTCAAGTCCCACTAGCACAAGCCGTTGAGGATGGGCCTCGTCAGCAAGGCGATCCAGGATCAAACCTCACGGGGGGTGGTTGTTCCTTGTGCTAGGGGGAGGAGACATTCTAAAAATCCATTCATCTAAGGGTTAGTGTGGCCTAGGCTGGGTGCGATCCTCGGGTGATTTTGATGGCTTAGATGCCCTTGGGTCGCGGCTCCTCAAGCCACTGGTCAAGCTTGGAGGATCACAAACAACTTGAAAAACAACAAATATATATTGTATATTTATTTAAGGGAAATTATAATGCTTTAATGAAAATTAGAATGAAATGTAATTAATTTACTAATAATAATTAAAAATGATACAATATTATAATTAGAGTAATAAGATATATAAATAATAATATACAATTATAATAATTCTAATTCTAATGCTTATAATATTAATCAATATAATGAATATAATAATTAATTATTATAATAATTAATCATTATAATTATTCATATTAATCATTACTATAATAATTGAAATAATGTATATTAATTTTAATGAAAATTAAAATGATGTAATTAAAATAGATTTACAAAGTATTAATTAATTAATGATATAATAATTTAATTAATGTAATTAAATTAAATTAGTAATAATTAAGTTAAATGAATTAAACTAAAATTGATTAGTGGTAATGAGGTTAATAATGGGTGGGCAATATTGACAGATTTTTTTATCCATCATCACGATTAAAGTTATTAGGGTTTTTTTATATCTTCAAGGTCACCCTGATTTTTATTTTGGAATAATTATCAATAGAGACAATAAATTAAAAATAAAGTTGGACCATTCTAAAGACCAAATTGATCCTAAAAGAAACAAAGTTGTCTATTTGATCCCTTGTGGCGAAATTTTACATTGGAAAAACTTGTTGCTCAGTCCACATAGGCTTAAGGAACATTGTGCTGATATATTTCATAATAGATTTAAGAAATATGCATTAGTTTAACACTCAAAAGTAACCAAGCATCATATATGCCTCGACAATGCAAAAGTTATCGCTTCTATTGATGATTATTCCAAAATAAAAATTAGGAAAGCCTCAAAGAGAGAAAAAACCCTAACAACTTTAATCATGATGATGAATGGAAACTCAGTAAATCTTGATCACCCATTATTAACCTCATTACCACTAATCAATTTTAATTTGCTTCATTTAGCTTCATTATTATTAATCTGTTTTACTTACATTATTTATGTTATTATATCATTAATTATATTAATACTTTATTAATCTATTTTAATTACATCATTTATTATTCTATTTTAAATATATCAATTTTAATTTGGTTCATTTAGCTTCATTATTACTAATCTAATTTAATTACATTAATTATATTATTATATCATTAATTACATTATTACTTTATTAATCTATTTTAATTACATCATTCTAATTTTCATTAAAATTAATATACATAATTTTAATTATTATTATAGTAATGATTAATATTAATCATTATAATGATTAATTATTATAATAATTATAATGATTAATTATTATAATAATTATAATAATTAATTATTATATTAATTAATAATGTAATTATTATTACAGTAATGATCATTAATATTACTTTTTATATTGATTAATGTTATAGGGTTAGAATTATTATTATTATGATGATGCATTATTATTCATTTATCTTATTATTTTAATTGTAATATTGTTTTATTTTAATCATTATTAGTACATTAAATATATTTCATTTTAATTTTCATTGTATCGTTATTTTTTTATGGTAGTTCATGGACATTGGGTGGCACTTACATCTACGTGAAAATTTGGGCAGATCGACTTCGAAAGGAATTACAAATCTCGTCAACCAAACTAGTAGAGCCTAACCTTAAAGACGTCAAGGAGAATTGACCATGTGACCTCCCGATTGGCGAGGTACTTAGCAACGAGAACTCGACCAAACAAGCTAACCCTTAGGGATTTTTTTGGTCTAACCCACATGGATTTGAACTTTGAATCTCATGTTTTACATATTACTTCATAACAAGGTGATTTCCAATTAAGCTACACCCATGTTCACATTATTTTAAGTATTATTATAATAATGATTAATTTTAATCACTATAATGATAAATTATTATAATCATTATAATAATTAAGGAAATAGTCTAACCAATTTTTTTTTTGTCCCGAAAATCATGGAAATTATGGCAATATTTTAATAAAATCAAGCATGGATTTTTGTAAATCCAGGTTATAGCTAGAAAAACTTCAAGATTTTGGGTGTCCTAGATGTTTTTGATGGTTTTGAATCCATTTCCACCATAAAAAATTTAATTCAAACACTGCTATTGCAAGATTTCATAAAAAAAAATTCATGGATTCCAACCACTTTTGGTCGTCCGAGCAATTCCTCTATCTCCGTAAAAAACTTCATAATTAATTATTATATTCATTATAGTTATTATAATTATTATTATTATAATGATATATTATTATAAATTTATCTTATTATTCTAATTATAATATTTTTTTCATTTTTAATTAGTATATTAATTGCATTACAATTTTTCAATTATTATGTTCTAATTTTAACTACATATTTAATTACTTTTTTTAAATATTTTTTAATTATTATTATGATTAATTACTTTAAATTATCTTGTTTATTATTACATTTTTAAAATTTTAATTAATTTCTTTTAAAATTTACCACTTTTATACATAACACTTTTAATATTATAAATTAATTACTATTTATTTACACATTTGGTCAAATAAATAAATAAACGAGTAGTCTTTAAGTGTGACTTTTTGGAAAGTTTTCCAGTTTATTTTCAAATCTAATTTGTCTAGAATGCGGTATGGATTCATTGAAATCACACTTTTGAAAAGTGAACTCTTCATAATTGAAGTGTCTTAAGGGTTTTTAAGGGTGATGAATCCATAGATGGAGTAAAAGAACCAGTTTAAAAATAGAAATAAATATTTGGCCACAAATGCTTTCTCCGAATTTTGGCTAAAAATCTATCGGAAACTCCAAAAAATTGCACTTAAAAGCTACTCCCTATATAAATACAGGATTATTCTATGGATCACTTGATGATGGGTTGTGATACTTATCCCAAAACTTCGATAGAAAAATTCTCCACACAGGATAAAAGGTATTATAAATAACATCAAACCAATCACGGTCACCAAGAAAGCTTCATTTGATGGGAAAGCATCATCCAAATGATAATTCAGAGGAAAAACATTCACTTGGACCAACAAAGGAGATAAAAGGCTTTAATGCCCTCATTAGATACATCACATAGTAAATTTTGATAACTAATTCCAAAGAAAGTGTGCATCAATGTAGAGGTTCCTTCTAAGTAGCACATGAACATGTGGGATGTGAGACTACATAATTCACCTGTGGTGAGGAAGTGTCCACACAAACACTAGGAACAAAGTGAACTTGAGCAATAACAAGCACTAATTGATCAAGTCAAATTAGGATAGTGATCTCCAAATGTGATATGATCAATATGGCAATGCTTCCTTTAAAAGGGAAATGCAACAATTTAAAGAGCATAGATACCATAGCATTCATGGCATATGTGTAGTCACGACAAAGGAACACATTAAAATACAATGGGCCTTACATAACTATAACACTTCCATAGAAAAACATCCTACTTATTGAAACAAGAAATTTAGGAAGAATACTTAAAGGTTCACTAGGTCTTCTATGAAAAAGCAATGGTTGATTGGTAGCTAACACAAGGTTATAAGATCCCAAACCTTTCTAACTAGTGTGAAATAAAATACTATAGGAGGCTCCTGCATCTAAGAATATATTGGAAAACTAAGCATGAATTAATTTTAAACCTCATTTGGAAGGGTGTAAAAGAAAGAAGTTGAAGCTCTATTAGTCTATTCTCAAGTCAAAGGTAATTAACCTAGAGTTTGGAGGTGTTATTCCCTTGAAGAAAAATTATATCTAGGAAACTATGCTAAGGCACCATGATGTGCATCTTTTTAAAAAGAGGGTTCCTATGGATTTGAAACTTTGCTTAGATCTAAAAGACAACCCCCTCCATATGTTTAACCAAAAAGATTATTTCCAACTATGGAAAATACTGAGTGAGTTAAAATAAATGAAAGAAAACAAAAGAAATATGACATATTCCTTTAGTATTCACCATAATATATTAGATATCTCGTATAGAAAAAAATGCATAGAATAATATTCTAATGGTTTAAGAGTATAATAGAATCTAGTCACATGAAATCAAGGCAACATTATATGTATGCAGAGATATGGTACAAGCAACCTGGTTATATCATATATTTCAATGTAAATACAAATTTTCCATAAGATAGAAGGGAAGATGATCCTCATATTAACCTCGTGGCTTTTCATAAATAAAGTGTGAAACTTACAGGATGAATGCTCCTATAAGGTTTCAAACCTTGTTTTTCCAAACTAGGTCCTGCTGGTAAAAACAATCCCGTGAGTTTATTCTTCCACTTTTTCCACTCCAAATGCATCAATATGGATGAAAAACAATATAATGATCCAATCTGGATCACACCTCCCCATTTTGGGAGTCTTTTGGTCCCCAAAATATTTAATTAAATGAGGTGAGGAAATTTTTCCTCCACTTTCTCACTGGTGTACCATTTACAACTTAATAAATGCACATAGATGGTGGTAAATTGATTCGATAGGAAATATCACCTAAATTTTCCAGTATTTTAAAGGGACTGTACCTCAGAGCCTTGATTTTATTACCAAGCCCCTGCAACCTCTCCATATTCAACTGTAGCCATACTCTGTCTCCCACCTTGAATGAATTCTCTTTTCTATTTTGATCATGCTTGGCCTTATACTTTTGTTGTGACTTTTGCATATTTTCTTGTACTTGTAATTGGATCTTCCTGATCTTATCTATAAAAAATTTCAACCCTCAAAGCATCTCCTATAAGATCTTCCCTCACTCCTCATTTTCTGTATGCAATATCCAAAGGTGAAGGTGGAAAATATCCAAAATAAGTTTCAAATGGGGACTTTCCTATAGAAGTGTGGATTTCTCTATTGTAAGAATTTCATTGTTAGGTCCCCATATTACTAGTGTAGTCCCTTATTGTTATTTTTGTACCCCTGTAACCCCCATATTGTTATTATTGTTTACTTACATCATTATTGTTAGGTCGGCTAGGTTTATATTATGACCCCATGGACCCCTATATATAGAAGGAAGTTTTGTCATTTGTATCATCCAAGAATTGTTCATTTATGTAATGTAAAGGAGGTTTCCCCCTCGAAGTGGCCTTTTATAATGCGTTTATCTCTCTTTTCTTCTATGTTTGGAGCTGGTTTCATAACATTTGGTATCATAGCTTTGGATTCTAGGGGTTCGCTGCTCCAAACAGGTCATCGTGGAAGTTTCGTTATAAATTTTTTTATACAAAGGTCCAGAAGCTGAAATGTTTACAGCGCGAAGCCGAAATCTGGAGGAACATCGTGGAAAAATTTTAGATCTTCGTTCGCAATATTTTTGGAGATATGATCTGGGGAATTAGAGATATTTGCATACTCTTGAATTTAACCTAAACAGGTCATCGTGGAATTTTCACTATAACGTTTTTTATTTGAGGGTTCCGAAGTTGAAATTTCTACAGAGTGAAGCCGAAATCCAGAGGAACTTTGTGGAAAAATTTCAGATCTTGATTCACAATATTTTTAGAGATAGGGTCTGTGGAAGTTAGGGATTTTTCAAGCTCCCGAATTTCATCTCAAAGAGGTGACCGTGGGAAAATCATCATAAATATCTCTTTGAGCATTGGATTGGAATTTTGTAAAAAGTGGTCGCAATTGCATGGATTATAGTTTCATTTTTATCAATTTTAGAGTCGAAGAAGGAAAAAGTGACATGTGGCACATCATACAAGTTCTCTCTAATAAACCAATCCATAATTAGGTCATTGTGGGAGATTGGGTATAACTTTGACTTGAAGAATAGAAATTAGGTCAGACCTCTAACATTTGAAAGAATATTCAGAGGGCTACTATAGGGACAAATTTTAGATATTTAAGATCCTAAATCACAAAGATAATTCAGTTTCAATATCAAGCTCCTCAAAATCAAGAAAAGGTGTGTATTTTTTTTCAAATTGCATAAGTCTTGTTTGAAAATTCAGTTTTAAGTGACTCGAAAGGCCTATTGAGCATATATATCAGTATAGGGTTCTAAAATGCCTCGGAAAAATAATTCAACACCCATTAATCTCTTACAGTACTCTACTATGACTCATGAAGATGAATAATTGCAATATGATCTATCAAAATTACAAGAGAAAGTGCACCAATTTTCGCTCTCGTAAAGAGCAAAAAAAAATGAAATGGAATTTTTGAAGAAAGGTGTGGAAGTGAGATGGATGGTTTGAAGAATAATATGGATGTTTTGAAGAAAGGCGTGGAAGCTAAGATGAATGGCATGGAAGCTAAGATGGACGACATGGAATAAAAATGAAAGACAACATGGAAAACATGAAGAATGATCTAAAAGTAGACATGGGAGGTTTGACAAAGTTGATACGAGAAATGTTTCCTAATGGCGAAAAGATAGTAGAGGAAACTCATGATGAGAAAAAAATAAATGTGAATCGTGATTTCATAAACTCTACTGTTGGATGGAAGAACCACCATATTCCAAATATGTATATGAGGAAGTTTTATGGCAAGGATCTTGTAACATGGATACTACAGATGGAGCAATATTTTGATCTAAATAATGTGCAAAACACACAAAAGGTACGCATTGCAACTTTACATTTAGAAAAAAATACATTTGTATGGTATCGATGGATTTTCTCCCGTAAAAAAATTGTCACTTGGTCAATTTTTATAGAGGAAATGATAGCACATTATGAGTATACAAAGAGAAACACCTTCTTTAGCCAATTGATAAATCTCAAACAAAAGGGTTCAGTAGGGGAGAACATTGAGGACTTCAAAAAATTGAATATACGGGTAACTGATATTCCAAAGGTAAACATTATTGATGTCTTCATAGGGACTTGAAAGGATAACATCCAACATGAAGTTCCTGTTTGAGAACCTGATTCATTGGAAAAGGCATTCAGATTGGCAAGAAAAATTGAATGTAAAATTATGGCGACAAGGAAGCCTACCACTCACATCTATAAAGATGGAAGTGTTGCTACTCCTAGACTTGCACAACCTACAAGGTTGAAACCACAAAAATTGGAATATAAAAGAGCAAAAGGGATTTTCTATAGTTGTGATATCAAATACACTAAAGGCCATAAGTGTGCTGAGAAGAAATTATTTTACATAGATTGTGAAGAGGAGGAAGAAAATGAACAAGAAACTTCAAAAGGAGAGGATATACTCCAGCAACCAACCCTAGAAGAAGAAGAAATGAGTCTGACCATATCATGTAATGCATTGGTAGGAATTAACACTTTTAAAACTCTCAATATAGAAGGACATATCAAGAAGAAAAATGTAATAGTGTTGATTGTTTCAAGTAGTATCCATAATTGTAAGGTAGCCAAGGAATTGAATTGTTTCCTATACCCAGCACTAGAATGTCAAGTGATGGTTGCAAATGGAGGAACTATAAATTGATCTGGAAAATGCCATAATATCAAGCTAACCATGGGGGAATATGTATTGAATATTCCAATGCTTTCAATTCCAATGGGAGGTGCTGATGTTGTACTAGGAATACAATGGTTACAATCTTTGGGGACGGTAGCTTTTAATTTTCAAGAACTTTTCTTGAATTTTTTTTCAGAAGGAAAGGAAATCAAATTACAGGGTATCGCGGGGAATCCAGGAAAAATAATAAGCTCTAATGTCATGACAAAGCTTCTGAAGAAAGAAAAACGAGGCGTAATTACACAATTATGCTCACTAGAAGTTCCAACAACAAAATCATCTATTTCTCCAGATCTCCAAAAAGTCTTGGACAATCATTCCAAGGTGTTTGAAACTCCTAAAGGACTCCCACCTATTCATGATCATGATCATGTTTGACTCCAGGAAGTGTTCCTCCAAACATCAGGCCTTACAGATATCCTTATGCCCAAAAGAGTGAAATTGAATGTATGATTGCAGACATTTTAGAGGTTGGTATGATTCAACCTAGTCAAAGTTCTTTCTCTGCTCCAGTAGTGTTGGTGCACAAGAAGGATGGATCATGGCACATATGTCTAGATTATAGAGAGCTCAATAAGCTCACTATTAAAGATAAATTTCCCATTCCTGTGATTGATGAATTATTGGATGAGTTACATGGCGCAATTTATTTTACCAAGTTGGATCTTTGTTCAGGATATCATCAAATTAGAATGAAGACTGAAGATATTCCGAAAACAACATTTAGAACTCATGAGGGTCATTATGAATTTTTCGTTATGCCTTTTGGCCTTACTAATGCACCTTCTACATTTCAAGGGTTCATGAATTCCATTTTCAAACCCTTCCTTAGAAAATTTTTTCTAGTATTTTTTTATGACATACTAATCTACAACAGTTCTTGGAAGGATCATGTTCAACATGTTGACAGGGTGTTCAAACTATTGGAGGAGAAACAATTATGTGCAAAAACATCTAAATGTTTCTTTGTAGTACAAGAAGTGGAACATCTGGGTCATATTGTATCTCACAAGGGTGTTAAGGTAGACCCTAAAATAATTAAAGCCATTAACGACTGGAAAGTCCCCACAACCATAAAGCAGTTGCGAGGATTTCTCAGGTTAACAGGGTATTATCGCAAGTTTGTTAAGAATTATGGGAACATAGCAGAACCTATAACAACATTATTGAAGAAATATGCATTTTCATGGACTCCTCGAGCAACTAAGGCCTTTGAACATCTTAAAGAGTAAATGTGCCTAGCACTGGTCTTAGTTACACCAGACTTCAAAAAACCTTTATTGTGGAATGTGATGCCTCAGGAAATTGAATTGGTGTTGTTTTAATGCAAGAAGGAAGACCCATTTCTTTTGAAAGTCTTCCAATCAAAGGAAAGTATTTACAGAAAGCTATTTATGAGAAGGAAATGTTGGCAATACTACATGCACTAAAGA
The DNA here is from genome assembly GCA_034641835.2 of Pinus albicaulis. Classification (NCBI taxonomy): domain Eukaryota; kingdom Viridiplantae; phylum Streptophyta; class Pinopsida; order Pinales; family Pinaceae; genus Pinus; species Pinus albicaulis. The sequence continues at coordinate 820,088,611 of CM076579.1, read as the reverse complement.
AATAGTGACCTTACCTAATGGGAAGGAAATTCAAGGTAAAAACTGATCATGATAGTCTTAAACACTTTTGGAACAAAGACTATCTTCAAAAGAGAAGCAAAAATGGGTCACAAAGATGTTGGGTTATGACTTGAAATAATCTACAAAAAAGGGAAGCTAAATCTTGTTGCAGATGCACTCTCAAGAAAGAATGAATATGTGGAAGCATTCTTTTGTGCAATTTCTATTATCCAACCAGATTGGATAACCGAAGCAAGGAATGAATGGAAGAAGGACGAAGAAGTGTGGAAACTCATTCAAAAGTTGAAGCAAGATCCTAGTACATCTGATACATTTAGTTGGAAAAATGATTCCTTATGGTACAAATATCGCTTATATCTTTGTAAGAATTCCCAACTAAAACAAAAGATTCTTTTGGAATTTCACACTTCTCCTTTAGGAGGACACTTAGGATTTTTAAAAACTTACCACAGGGTGAAGAAAGATTTTTTTTGGGATGGGCTTAAATTTGATATTCAAAAGTTTGTCGCAGAATGTTTGGTTTGCCAGCAAAATAAAGTTGATACAATTAAGACCTCGGGTCATCTACAACCTTTATCCATTCCAAGTCAACGTTGGGAGGATATTTTAATGGATGTTATCATAGGTTTACCTAAGTCCGAAGGAAAGAGGGTCATCATAGTGGTAGTTGATAGACTTACCAAGTATTCACACTTTTGTGCATTATCTCATCCATTTAAATCAAGTAAAATTGCTACTGCATTTATGGAAACAATTCAAAAGCTACATGGAAACCCAAAGATTAAGGTAAGCGATAGAGGTCCCATTTTTACTGGAATTTTTTGGACGAAATTATTTTCTTGTTTGGGTAATCAACTAGCTCATAGCTCATCTTATCATCCTCAATATGATAGTCAAACTGAGATAGTGACCAAATGTTTGGAAGGATATCTTAATTGTTTTGTATATGATAAACAAACACAATGGGTCAAGTGGTTACCTCTAGCTGAATGGTGGTATAACACTTCCTGCCATACTGCAGCAAAAATGACCCCATTTATGGCACTTTATGGATATCATCCATTTTCCATCACATCATCTTTAAGAGAAAATTCTAAGGTGAAAGCAGTGGAATATCACATCTAGCACCAAGAACAAGTTCTCCAACTCTTAAAGGATAACCTAAATTTGGCACAAAATCGAATGAAACAACAGGAAGGTCAACATCGCAGTGAGAGAATTTTTGATGTAGGAGACTGGGTATTTTTACGGCTACAACCATACAAACAAATGTACCTAAAGCAAACTAAGAAGGATAATAAATTATCACCAAAATACTATGGTCCTTACAAGGTGTTGCAAAATATTGGTACTATGGCATACAAATTGGAGCTTCTTGCTTCTTCACGAGTGCATCCAGTTTTCCATGTTTCATGCTTAAAGAAGGTTATAGGTGACAAAATTCTAGTTCAAACAATATTTCCAGAACTTGACGAGGAAATAAAAATCATATTGGAACCTGAAACAATCACGGAAATAAGAACTCAATAGCTACGAAATTGATCAATTTTAGAGTATCTCATCAAGTGGAAGAACTTACCCACTGAAGATTCTACATGGGAGGATGAGAATTTTATACAGAAGCATGCAGAGCTACTCAAGCATTGAGGAAAACACTTTTTTGAAGGAGAGGGGCATGTTAGGTCCCCATATTACTAGTGTAGTCCCTTCTTGTTATTAGTGTAGCCCCCTTATTGTTATTGTTGTACCCCTGTAACCCCCATATTTTTATTATTTTTTACTTACATTATTATTGTTAGGTCAACTAGGATTATATTGTGACCCCATGGACCCCTATATTTAGAAGGAGGTTTTTTCCTTTGTATCCTCCAAGAATTATCCATTTATGCAATGTAAAGGAGGTTTCCCCCTTGAAGTGGCTTATTTCTAAGGCGCTTATCTCTCTTTTCCTCTATTTTTGGAGCTGGTTTCATAACAGTCGTGTATATACCATATTTTCATCCCAAGTCTTAGATGGTTCTGGTTATATCCCCTTAGAAGCTTCATCAAAGTCCTGTTGACTACTTCTGTCTGCCCATTTGTTTGTGGATGGAATGTTGTAGATATATTCAACTTCGTGTCCATTTTATCCTACAATGTAGTCCAAAGTGCACTAAGAAATATTGTATCCCTATCTAAAATGATGCTCATTAGTATCCCAAAGTGCACCCAGAATTGTCCAAAGAACAAGTTTGTTTCTTGTCTCCCACTGATGGTATTTTTACAGGGCATTAGAACACACATCTTGTTGAACCTATCAACTACCGTGAACATGTAGTCATGTCCTTTCCTCGTTGTCGATAAACCTCCCACAAATTCCATGGAAATTATTTCCCAAGGACAAGTAGGTACAGGTGAGGGATGATATAAACCTTGTTTCAAGTTACAAGGATTGATGGTACAACGAGGCATGCATCCTCTTATGAAACTAGCTACTTGTTCTTGCATCTTAGGTGAACACATACCTCTGCAAGTTAGCCATGGTATTCCTTAAACAAAAGTTCCCTACAACCTTGGAGGTGTGAGCTTCTCTAAGAATTTACAATCACTCACCTTTAGGAACACATAGCTTATCCAACATATATAGTAACTTTTCCTGGAGATGGTAGTCAACATTGTTGTCTCCATCTTGCACATGACTTTAAATATGCAGTTGCTAATACACCTCCTTGAATTCCTCATCCTCTGAATATGCCTCTTTATATGCATCATGGGTGAATGGATATATTAACACTACAATTTTTTTAAATATTTTTGAAGTTTGGTCATCATTCTCCAAGGAATCAATCTTCCTTTTCAATTCAGTTGTAAGATGAAAGTGTCACTGTCAGAGTGTAGTGGTGAGAAAATTTCATTTCTACCTCCATTCATTTCATTTTCCCTCTTTTACCTTTCATTTTTCCAAAAAGAAAACCAAAGTCCATCATTTCATTTCTTTCAAAACCCCTTTTTAACTATTAAAATCCATTTTTTATAGTTAAAAAGCAGCTCTTCCCACCCACTAACAACCATACCATACTTCCTTCTAAAATTAACATATATTTATTTTATCACAGCTCTACCCGCACCACAGAAAAACTTTGTAATATCATATATCATATGATATAACTTACCGCACTTAATAACATTGTGGACCCCTTCGCTCATCGCACATCACGCTTCGCAAGTTTTAACCATTAACTCTCATTCCTCATAATACAAAACTCCTGATTTCGATTGTGATGTAAATGGGCCCCACCTCCACTCTCACCACACATCGCACTTCGTGAATCTTAACCTTTAACTCCCGTTCCTCATAGAAAAACTTCTGATTTGCGATTTGCGATATTTTCTGGGCCCCACCATCTATCATGCCACATCACCTCTCGTCTCATCGCACATCGCACTTCACGAGTTTTAACACTTACCTCTCGTTTCTCATAACAAAACTCCCGATTTGAGATTTTTGATATGAATTTTGACCTGCGATAACCCTGGACTTTGCGATTTGTGATATCGCACTTCGCAAATTGCAACCTTTATCCTATTTCTCATAGTAACAAACTCCTGAATTCCTAATTGCGATGTGCAGGCAACCCCACCTCCTTGCCACGTCACCACCCCCCATTGCAAATCGTGTTCTTTCCTACTTGTTTCTTATGTTTTAACGTTCCAACCCTGATCTGCGATTGCGAAATATGTATAAAGGGTTTTTCTCCTCCCACTCATCATTTATTTAATAATCTCTCCCGCTAATAAAATGAAACTCCACTATATCTTTTAATCTGCCTTCATCCCTATCATGACAAACAAGAAACCAAAGGAAAGGAACAACGATAGATTTTCTCTGAAACATATTTCTACCATTATTCTCAGCACTAACACGTTTCTGTGAGGCACCAGGCAACATTCAAGGAACAACCACATGTCACTTTCACTGTTGTTTACACTTTTTGTGGAGTTGGTTGCACCAGAATAGAGGGGGAGTCTTCCTATAGACTACCACATCATAAAACCACTTCGAATTGTTAGCCTTCATGTTTTTATTTTGATTGTCATAGAAATTTGTGTTAATTTTTTTGGATAAGCCTCATCTCTTGCACGAGATGGTAATAAAATTCAAGAACATATTTACTCCTTTTGTGGGGATGGAAGTTTTATATTTTTATATATATGTGAAAAAATGCTATGAAGTAAGGGTTCATGGTTTTAGAATCTTAACTAATATGATCAATACTCTTTTTATTGAATGAAATATAAAGAAAATTCTAAGGACTTATTACCATCTAGTGTGTGTATTGTCAATTTTTACTTGTGTTTCCATATCTTATTATCTTCAGTTGCAGTTTGCAATTCCTCATGTTGTTATGAGTTTTTATCAGTCCCTTGACATGTTCATGTGTTTTATCAAATTTTTTAGTCTCACACAGTAAGAATTCTTGGTAAAATATATATAATAACATTGGAAAGAGCATCACTCATGAAACTTATCTTTTATAATATTTCAGTGAGAATATTGTAAGACTAGAAATAGATTTCTCTTGATGAAATATTGTTAAACTTCTACTTGTGTTAATTTCTACCAAATTCAGTAGATTTATTCTTTGCAGACCTACTATTTCTTCTTTCCTTTTAAATTTTATTCTCCTCATAGGCTACAAACTTACTCTTTTCTACCACATCATGATCTAATACCATCATTAGTAGAACTGTGGATTTCACTGAAATCTCTTTTCATTGAATAAAAGTTTAAACCACCTACCAATATCATAAAAAAAATAATTAAATTTCCTTAGAGTTTAGGATGTGTCTGGTCAGGTGCTTTATGAAGTCCAAGTGTTGATTCCAGTGCCAGCATCTTTTGGTGCGTCTTCCGGGAGACGAATGTCTTGAAACGAAGTATTCTTCCGATGTCTCTCGTTCTGAATTGTTGAATGTCAATTCTTAATGGTGAATAAGAATTTATGACTTGAAGAAGACTGCAAATTAGTTCACCTGGTGACTCCACAGAGAGGAAAAGGGGATTCAAAACCTCCAACTACAGGGATAAATCAGAGATCACCTATTGTGGCCCCAGTTACAGACCTAGAGAAGATCATTAAAGATGCAAAAGGAAAAAAAAGATCAGTTGAGGCCACATCTCAGTCAATGAACAAGGTACACAAAAAATACATTCTCAAACAAAAGGTATCCTCATCCACTTTAGAATCAAAAGAATTTTTAGTTTCAAAATATCTTATTGAAAAATCTAAAATCAAAACTGCTTCCCTAGAAGATAAAGTAGATGTTGTTAATCTAAGCTCAGTTGAAATCTTTTCTCATTGCTCAATTTGTAAATCTGAAGTTAGTAAATCTTAAGTAAGCATTATTTCAGTCAAAAAGGAAAAGATAGAGTTATTAAGTATCAATAAGGAAATATAAGAGTTTGTGCTGACTGAAGGGGACTTAGAGCAAGTATTGGCTATTGCACCTTTTCTTGATAGGGATGTTTTTACTGAAGAATATTTTAAGAACATTTTAAATTTCCTCCAAAATCATCCCAAATACAAGTCTTTCATCACTCCTTAGCAAGAAAATTTTCCTTTATCTAGAAATCCAGCTGTTGGGTCATCCTCCTCTCTTCCACTAGAAGAGAGTGTTCCTGAAGGCCTCACATTCAACTATCTAACTTCTTAGCTCAGAAAAATAAATTTGAATTAACCTCATCTCCTTAAGAGACAAATTTTGAATCTGATTCTTCTGTAGAAGGTGAAGTCAACATATCCTTTGTTCATCTCTTTGAGAATCCACTATTTTCAGTCCCAAAGCCTAAATAATCAGCTCAAGATTTCCAATTTTCTACTTTCCTAAATTAGATTCTGAATCCACAAATTGTAATTCCTATTTCTCGAATAGCTACATCAACCGGTAATCCATCAAATGTACATCAAAAAAATATGGCTCAGCCCACCCTTACAAGGATGCAGCAGATAGTGGCTGCAAGATATTCTCCACTTTCTCTTCCTCAACCTTTGTAGCCACTCCCTCAAGGAGACTACTTGAAATATCTTCCAAAATACACTGGGGAGGGAGAAGGTGTTTCTGCTGAGGAACATTTTGTGGCTTTCTATAGTTATGTTGAAAACTAGAATGTTGAACATGAATATGTATGTTCAAGACTCTTTGTTCAGAGCTTGGATGGTGAAGCTCGTAAATGGTTTAGAAGTCTGTCCCCAAACTAAATAACAGGAATTGATGAATTGGACGAAATATTTGTGAATCAATGGGGTGATAGGAAATACTATGTCTATTATCTTACATAATTTGGAACTCTGAAGAAGAAAATAGATGAATCATTAACTAATTTTACCAAGAGGTTTAATAAGATTTATCAGAAAATTCCCGAACAAATTAAGACACTTGAGACTACAACTATGATAACTTTTGAAAATTCTCTAAATTCTTAGTTTTATTTATGGTTAAGGGCTAAGAAAGCACAAGATTTTATGGATATGCTTGGATGCAATTGGAGTGATGTAATATCCCATAAGGGAGAATGTCGTAATACTTAAACATAATATAAGAACTGCAGCAAGGTAAACAATAGATCTTAAGACAAAATCAGAATTTATAGAGAAGATGAGCCATTTTATTATATGGAGATGATTCAGTTAAAAAATGTACAATAATATGAGTAGATCTAGCCAAAGAGATGGTCTAGAATCTCCTAGAAAAGATGCTACAATAGGTACAACGTAACTAGAGAGGCACTGAAGCAAATACTACGCTGTCCCTTCAAAAAAATATGAATATATAACTACAAGATGAAAAGGAAAATGCAGATATACTCAAATATGGAGCTCATATGATGCCAATATTCAAGATCTGGCCAATGTGATGGTTCCCTAAGATAACCCAGAAAGGATTTTCTAGATCTGCAACTTGGGAAAATCACCTCCCTAGGATTTGATCCTTGATCTGCTGGGAAATACAGATCTAAAGCTAGATATTTCAAATATATGGCTGAAATATGTTGCAATATCAGATATAATCTTGAAGGGTTGATTCCTTCTTCAGATCTACAAGCTAGAAGCTCTAGATCTAGCTTCTCGATCCTCCAGTAATGATTTGAGCTGTTGCAACAAAATTGCCAATAGAAATTGCGCTGTGAGGGAAAGCGAGGCCTTCTGCCTACTGAAAAATGTTGCAATAAACTCCAGGCTGAAGTTAATACTGATGGCAATGTGAGGGGATGATCCCTCACAGGATTACTAGCTGAAATGCTAGTAACTTCCTTCCTCCCTTTGGATCTTCAAATTGGACAGCGTAATTCCTGAAGGAAATACTGCTACTAGGAGGTCAATAAATTTTGGCCTGATGCTAGATATAAAATGAAGCTCTGGGAATGCTGATCTATAAGCCCAAGGTGATAGGAATAAACCCTCACTAGTTCTCCAGCTGAAGTACTGAAGACAACTTCCACCTTCCAAACTGATCTTCAGAAATCTGCAATTTCTGAATATGAATGTTCTGCAGAAAGTAGGAAAAGAGATGTGGCACCAATGCCTAATGTATAATGAAGTAAAATAATATTTCTAGAGCTACTCTAAGAAAGAGGTGGGATTCCTGACCAGGAACACCCTGTGCTAAACAACACTTGCAATCTCTGCTAAACAACCCGAGAAAGCAATGGAATGTCACATGACAATTCCAGATCTGAAAAGATATTTACATCAAGAATAACCAACATGCCTTCATGCTTTCCCTCATTTTCTTTATATAATGTTTGAGAATTCCCATGCCTTGGCCCTCATCTATACTGCTCTGTGCATGTGGAAAATATCCTCCAAGTTTGACTGTGTTGTTTGACCAAATCAACCATCATGTCGAGGTGCAATGTACGCCCTCTCCATCATGTGTGCTTTAATTGAAAAACATCCAACATCACTTTATCATGAATATTCCATGATCTTCTATTTGACATCTTCAAGATCTTAGTTGACTGTGTCAACCTCCATGATCTATCTCATAAATGAGACATGATCTCCAATTCCATTCACATTAGTAGTTGCTCAACTATCTTATTATGCAGATCTAGGCTTAATTAATCCAAATTCACACACAAATAGTGGATATTTATTCATGCTGAAGATTATGGGTCCCTCCACCCTTCTATTTACTTAATTCATCAAGAAAATTAAGAACTCCAATATTCCAAATATCAGGTGAAAATTTGGGAATATTACAGTCCCCCCCAGAAAAATGTTGCTTGTCCTCAAGCAACTCAAAAGGTAGATGCAAATCCATCTATTCCCCTCCAAATGGAATCCACATAAGCAAGGCTTCCTCCATTTGCTGCAATGTGTTATGTATGTTTGGTTCAAAATTTATCTTTCAAAAACATATAGAATAACCTCTAACTGTATGGTTAGATGTCCTCCTTCCATCATGAAGTACCAAGTGACAACCATATGAGTTCCAAATTGATCATTAATACATGATATACATAAAATAAAGTGGCTCTTTCCACAAAGGAAAAGCTCCATCTCACAATACATCTCCCCATCCCATGCTTTATGAATTTGATTGAGCATTGTTATGCTCTCATACTTAGCCCTGTTGGCCTTGTTGGATCCAAGCATCATTCCAATGTTATGCAAAAGAAGAAGGAAAGGAGCTATATGGGTAGACAAATATGTCAAACCATATTCTCCTAATAGTAACCATCGGAGTAAGGTCCTTTGTTGCCATCATCCATCTCCTCCATGTAAGATGGACAAGCCAAACTCCTCAAAAAGCAACCAAAGCAACAAGAGATCTTGCTGCTTTCTCTCCTCCTCGTGTGCATCATGAAGTAAAAACATACTAATGGACATATGGAATGTCACATCAGCCCAATACAAAGAAACATCATCAATACATATCATGAGAGCATCATGCCAAGCTTTACCCAATACAAAACACATAGACGTAGGAGATGTCATGTGGTGTCCAATCTCTCTCAAGTGAAACCAAAATGAACATGCCTTCTTTTGTTGCATTCTATCATTGATATACAAGGCATGAATCAGAAAAATATGAGCTATTGGATGGTAACCATACTCACCCAAGAGCAGCCAGCGTAGCCATGCCTCCCTCTTCATTTCATAAGTGTTCTTCAAGGCATGGATCAAAGAAATAGGAGCCTTTGGGTAGTTACAAGAATCTCCCAAGGGCAACCAACGTAACCAAGCTTGCTGGCCCATCTCATAAATCTGCAAGTGGTCATGGAACCCCTTTCTTATCATCCTAATCCCATCATCCCAATGCGGAGGGTGAATGATGTGCTGCATAATCATGGTCTCCTCCCTTTATAGAATATCATCCTCTCCAAACTGATGAAGAACTTTGCACATCATGAAATGTTGAAGTGCACCTCAAATGAGATCTCTTAATGAGACCTTCTTCTCATCCATGGCCTTCCAAAACCAATGAGGTTCTGGATCTGCTGTAGGTAGAAGTCTCTCTTTGAGATATGAGATGCTCATTGAGAAAGGGTCATCTAAAAAGTATGAAAGGTTCCTCATCTCAAGATTTCTACCATTTGTCCTCTTTACCTCCCTTGCTTCATGAGTGAAGCTACCTTCAGAATGCTCCAAGAATGATGAGGCCTCTTCATTTTCACAACTACTAAGTGACAATGCTATAGATCTATAGGGTAATACATGTGTTGTCTCAAAGAAAGGCATAATACTGATCTCATAATCAGCTATTGTATGTAGGATCTCACTCATCCCATTTTATGAAACTCTACACTTCAACTCAAAAGGTTGAATGTAGCTCAACAATCATGAACTGGGATAGTTCTTAATCTCCTCCTTGATTAGATCAAGGGTCCTCTGCGCTGTGATATTTTTCTGCTTCAAATCAGCATTTGGATCTAACCCTTGGTCATGCATTGGCCCTGGTGGCATGTCCCCACAAGTTTCAATAAGATCTACTGAAACAATAGGTGATGAATGTGTATGGATACCTTGGATCAACTGATATGTGGGAACCTCTTGACAAAACACAAGATTTCTTCCAACCGGGACAATAGTGCTTCCAACTGCTGGTAATATTGATGGTTGCTCTTCTCCAAGTGTACCAGCGCTGGAATCTTCCTCCTTTCCCTCATGCATCTCTTGAATCATGCATGAGACTCTATATGTCAAGGGCTCAAGACTATCTTGCAAATATGCAAGTGTATCTTCTTTAGATGCAAGTACTTCTGCAACTGGTGGTAAATGTAGTGACTTCTTGTCCAGAGTGACAAGATTGACATCCTCCTTTATTTCCTAAGGGAACATCACTTTGTGACACATCTCTGGTATTTTCTCATCAAATTAATTCCTCAACTTGTGAAATAAATCTGAATATTTATTCACCTTTGGATGCACTATGTGACCAAACCACCAATCATTGGCTTCATATAAAAAATTAAGTGCTACAATTTGAACAACCTCTCCTTTAGCTACAGGATGTAGCCTGAAAAATGCATCAAACTCTCTCCTCCAAGCTCTAACAGTGCTTGAGGAAGATCCATCAAATGTAGGCAAATAGAATCTATTATGCCGCTTTCTTTTATTGCTGCTATAGGATCCTCTTTCTTCTTTGATTTTGAAGAATTGTTGGAGAGTTAGCTTCTCCTTGAATGCTCTAGACTATGATTTTTACTCTTCAAGATATAGACTGAGAGTCCCATGAGTCTTAGGTGTTCTTCTTTCTTCATTTCTACACCTCTCACCTTCTCCAAAGAAAGTGGGCATAGTGGATCTATGAGGAGATCTATGATTCTCCAGTTTTCTTCTTTGATAATAGGAAGTGCTTGGGCCTTCCTCTTCAAATATTATTCTTGGATCTTCTTTTTTCCTTTCCTTATTCATTAGATAGACCTCCTTGGAGAGATATTGCATGGATCTAAGGAAAGGAGTGGCAGAATTTTCATCCTCCATGATAGATCTCATCTATCTGCTTCTTCTTTTGATGTAAAAGATGAAGTGTCCACAAGTTGAGCCAAAGATCATGCTCTGATACCATTTTAATATCCCATAAGGGAGAATGCAGTAATACTTAAACATAATATAAGAACTACAACAAGGTAAACAATAGATCTTAAGACAACATCAGAATTTACAGAGAAGCTGAGCCATTTTATTATATGGAGATGATTAAGTTACACAATGTACAATAATATGAGTAGATCTAGCCAAAAACATGGTCTAGAATCTCCCAGAAAACATGCTACAATAGGTACAACGTAACCGGAGAGGCACTGAAGAAAATACTACGTTGTCCCTTCAGCAGAATATGAACATATAACTACAAGCTAAAAAGGAAAATGCAGATCTACTCAAATATGGAGCTCAGATGACACCAGTATTCAAGATCTAGCCAAAGTGATGGATTCCAAAGATAACCCATAAAGGATTTTCCAGATTTGAAACTTTGGAAAATCACCTCCCAAGGATTTGATCATTGATCTGTTGGGAAATACAGATTTGAAGCTAGATCTGTCAAATAGATGGACGAAATATGTTGCAAGATCAAATCTAAGCTTGAAGGGATGATCCCTTCTTCAGATCTATAAGCTAGAAGCTCTAGATCTAGCTTCTCAATCCTCCGGTAATGATTTCAGCTGCTGCAACACAACTGTCAATAAAAACTGCGCTGTGAGGGAAAGAGAGGCCTTTTTCCTACTGAAAAATACTGCAATAAACTCCAGGTTGATGGTAAGACTGATGGCAATGTGAGGGGATGATCCCTCATAGGATTACTAGCTGAAATGCTAGTAACTTCCTTCCTCTCTTTGGATATGCAAATTGGACAGTGTAATTCCTAAAGGAAATACTGCTACTAGGAGGTCAATAACTTTTGGCCTAATGCTTGATCTAAAATGAAGCTCTGGGAATGTTGATCTATAAGCCCAAGGTGATAGGAATAAATCCTCACCAGTTCTCTAGCTGAAGTACTGAAGACAAATTCCACCTTCCAAACTAATCTTCAGAAATCTACAATTTCTGAATATGAAAGTTCTGTAGAAAGTGGGAAAAGAGATGTGGCACCAATGCCTAATGTAGAATGAAGTACAATACTCTTTCTAGAGATACCCTAATAAAGAGGTGGGATTCTTGACCAGGAACACCTTGTGCTAAACAACACTTGCAATATCTGCTAAACAGCTCGAGAAAGCAATGGAATGTGACATGAAAATTCCAGATCTGAAACGATCTTTACATCAAGAATAACCAGCATGCCTTCATCCTTGCCTTCATCTTATTTATATAATGTTTGAGCCTTCCCATGCCTTGGCCCTCATCTAGACTACTCTGTGCATGTGGACAAGATCCTCCAAGTTTGACTACGTTGTTTGACCAAATCAACCATCATGTTGAGGTGCAATGTACACCCTCTCCATCATATGTGATTTAATTGCACAACACCCTCCATCACTTTATCATGAATGTTCCACGATATTCTGTTTGACATCTTCAAGATCTTAGTTGACTATGTCAACCTCCATGATCTATCTCATAAATGAGACATGATCTCCAATTCCATTCACATTAGTAGTTGCTCAACTACCTTATTAAGTAGATTTAGGCTTAATTAATCCACATTCACACAAAAAAGTGGATATTTATTCATACTAAAGATTATGGGTCCCTCCACCTTTTTATTTACTTAATTCATTAATAAAATTAAGAACTCCAATATTCCAAATAACAGGTGAAAATTTGGGAATATTACAAGTGCAGTTTAATCTCATGGCTTCTAATAAGTTGAAAATGGAGAAAGAAAAGGCAACAAAATACAAAAGGAAGATGAAAGAAGAAAAAACTTATTCTTCTAAGTCTCTTACAACAGAAGAAAATATTGATCAAATTTCCAATTTGATCAAGGAACTTGCCTCTAAGATGACAAAATTAGAGCTAGAAAATAAACCAGCTGCTAGAGCCAATCAAAATGAAGCCAATAGAACTTAGGATCCCTTTAGGAGCGCTTTTCAAACTCAACAAATCCTACATCGCTCAAGGAGGAATGTTGATGATCAAAATGTTCAGCCTCCTTTGAATAATTTTGCTGAATAAGAGCAACAAGAACATGAGGAGGAAAATGAAGAAATAAACCTTGTAGGAGAAACCTCACAGTCAACTTGTTTGACTTTGCAAGAATATGAAGACCAGTCAAGGATTTATTTGTTTTTAGATGATGATAATGTTCAAATTCATGCACAAAATGATAAAAAACAACAAGAAGCTCAAAACAAAAATTATCCTTTTAGGTCTAAAGGCCATGTTCAATAACCTCAACAAAAATCAGATTCAGAGAAACAAGGTGCCAAACAGAAGGACAAAGTCAATGAGGTTCCTCCACTCCACAATTCTGCCCCAATTGTAAAAATAACTATAGAAAATAAGGAATTAGTTCCAATTTATTTTAGTTTCAAATATGAATTGAATAAAATCAAAATTTTGGTCCCACTTTTGGAATTGTTGAAAAATCCAACATATACAGAGTCTTTTAAAACTCTGCTACAACCACCTCTTGCTCCTGATTCAGTCAACCTTGAGGATGGACATCCCGCTATTTATCTATACTATCATGTCCAAGACCAAAATGATGATAACTCACCACCTTTCTATCTGTCACTCAATATACATGAAAAATTGCTACATAATTGTTTGTTGGATTCTGGGGCTTCTCACAATCCCATGGCAGAGAAAGTGATGGATGAATTGGGATTATAGATCACCTAGTGATACCATGAACTCTACACCTTTGATTCCAAAAAATTCAAGTGCCTAGGAGTAATTAAGGACTTGGTTTTTTCTCTTACCCAACTACCTATGAAAATCTTAGTGATGGGCATTGTAGTTGTGGACATTCCTTCTAGATTTTGGATGCTACTTTCCATATCTTGGTCTAAAAAATTGGAAGGTACCCTTCAGATGGACATGTCATATACCACCATCCTAGTATTTGGAGGGGAATTTAGAAGGTTGTATAGGGAAACCAAAATGACCTACATCATTAGTGATCAACATAATCCTTCAAACCATCCCATATATGCTGAAGAAAATGAATTGGGGTCATCAATACTACACCTTACTGCCGATGATAATAATTTTCAGCCTGAAATAAGTAAAAAACAACACTTTTAAGGTAAAAATGAGCAACATTTAGAGGGAGGACAGATCTGGAAATTGTACTTTGATGGAGCCTCATCAAGAGAAGGTTTAGGAGTCGATGTACTCTTCTTTTCTCCCACTCAACAAAGGTTAACTATATCATATAAATTGCAATTTTCTACCACTCACAACACTGTTGAGTATGAGGTGCTTGTGCTAGGTATGAAGGAAGAAAAATATTTGGGAGCGGAGAAGTTAATTTCTTTTGGTGATTCAGAGTTGGTGATAAAGAAGGTGAGAAACAACTACCAAATGAAAAATTCCATGTTGAAAAATTATAGGAATGAATTATGGGACTTGATTGAGCATTATTTTTCAGTATTTAATATAAATTTTGTCACTGGAGGGGAAAATCAAATGGATGATTCAATAGCTATTACTACTAGTAATTTCAAAGTCCCTCTAGGTGTCAAGGCAAACTATGATGTTCAAATAAAAAACAGGCCTTCAATTCCTGATAACATCAAATATTGGAAAGTATTTGAGGATGACAAGGAGATTCAGAAAATTTTAGAGTGTGTTGAAGAGTTTGCAGATGTACAAATTGATGATGAGCAGGACATTGTTGAAAATCAAAATAGCAAGCCTTTTAAGAAAACCATGGCTGGGAAGAACATTATAGATTTGAAAACTAACTATATTCCTAAAGGCTTAGTTCCTTTAGAAAGATTGTTCTATAATAATGATGTTTTTCTCAAGCCTGAAAGAAAGTTTATGGAGAGAGTACAATAGAATGTAACATTGGCACAAAAGATCAGCCAAAATTGTTCAAAGTGTCCAAATTCCTTTCTCTTGAAACCAAAACAAAATACATCAAGCTGCTGAAAGAATTTGCTGATATTTTTGCATGGTCTGATAGTGAGCTGAAAACTTATGATAGAAGCATAATGAAGCACAAAATTCCTTTGAAAACAAATGCAAAGCCTGTAGCACAAAAAATCAGACATATCAATCCCATGTTGCTCCCAATCATTAAGAAAGAAATCAGAAAATTATGGGAAGAAAAAATAGTTATGCCTTTGATATTTTCTACCTGGGTAGCTAATATAGTCCCAGTTTAGAAAAGAATGGAGAGATGAGAATTTGTGTCGATTTTTCGCAACCTGAACCACTGTTCATTAAAATATAACTATCCACTACCCAAGATGGATTATATTTTGCAAAAGGTTGTAGGATCCAAAATATTGTCAATGATTGATGGCTTTTCAGGCTATAATCATATTTCAGTTGACAGGAAAGACAGAGAAAATACAACATTTACCACACCCTGAGGTACATTCATGTACAAAAAAATGCCATTTGGACCGATTAATGCAGGTGCAAATTTTCAGCGGGCAATGGATATTTCCTTTGTGGGAGAAAAATATAAATTTTTAGTCATCTATTTGGATGACATCACATTCTATTCAAAATCTGATGAAGACCTCTTGAAACATTTGAAACAAGCTTTTTACAAATGTAGAAAGTTTTGTTTGTCTTTGAACCCAAAAAAATCATCCTTTGTTGTCCACGAAGGGAAATCATTGGGACATATTGTAACATAAAGTGGCATTTGTATTGATCCAGGAGGATTAGAAGCTATTCAGAAGATTGGTTTTCCAAGGAATAAAAAATAATTACAGTCATTTTTAGGGAAAATCAATTTCTGAGGCATGTTGTTCCTAAATTTGTAGAGCTGATCAAACACATAAATGTCTTGCTGAAAAAAGATGCAAAATTTAAATGGTGAGATGAAGAAAATAATTCATTTTCAATAATCAATTCTGCCTTGACTGAAGCTCCAGTTTTGATTAGTCCTGATTTTGAAAAATATTTTGTAATGTTCCAAACTTGGAATTTTCTACAACAATAAGAATACCTTAAGGTATTCCAAAGTTGGAGAACAAAAATTAATCAAATCATGTGATGTTTTTTAACACATATCCATCATAATAACAATCACAACAACAAACTATGCATTTATATAGTTCACCAAGTGGGGAAAAACAACTATTTTTGCCTCAAAAATGCTAATTTCTGAATATTGAGTTAAAACAATGGAAAATAATGGTTGTGTCCCTTAGAATGGAAATATAGTACATGCATGCAAAATAATTTCAGAAACAAATTCCTTTAGCTTAGTTAAACATGCCTCCCATGCTGAAGACAACTTAAAATTGCCAAAACCCCAAGATTGCCAGAATGCCGGAGCAGTTGCACAAGTGACTGCACAGTATAAAGAGAGGTTAACTCAGAAAATAGAGAAATATGACTGATAATTTTATTATAATTCTCAATGATGTACAAAATCATAGATCTAATCTCTTTTACACAAATCCAAGAAGACCCGACAAGGATTTCTTGAAAAAAAATATATACAAGAGAAGCTACTACAAAATATGTGGCTGAATAACGCTGTATGGCTAAGCTCTGCAATATATGGCCAAAAATTCAAAGAAATGGATGTAGATTCTCCCTCTAGCTTTCCCAAAGAAAGGCTGGCCCTCCTCTTGGGAAACTAGCTCCTCAAAATTGGGTTTCAACCCCTTCCACTGCACACCTTAAGAAATAACACAGTTTTCTGAAGGGACTGTGTTTTTGCTGAGGGTAAATGCCTGGCCCAAAGCCAGGTAGTGGAAAATTCATATCATAAATCTCCTCTTAAATTTATTGAACAAGATTTCCAAGGAAGAGTAGGGAATCCCCACCCGCGTAAACCCTTCCACTAAGCAGTGCAACAACTTAGCTAAACAACTAAGTATGTCAGAAGTATAAGTAGACCTCATGAAAATATAATCTCTAATATATCCATAAGCTTTCCATCTCCTTCATTATATAATTGATGAGCTTCCTCACCAAGGGTCCCACCCATTATGAGGTTGCTTCCATGCAAAGGCTGCTCCACAAAAGCTGCGTTGTCCAACAAGATGGTGCAATGTATCTAGATAGCTTTGTTGACTTGGTCAAACTTGAATGATTCTTCATGCCCTGTCCCTTTTCACACTCAAGGTGCCTTCATTTTATCTAGCTGGATTGATCTCTATTCACATTGAGCTGGCTTTATGTAGGATCCACTTCTTTGACAATAAATCATTTTGACTTGGTCAAACTTGACCTTTCCCACATAGTTTAGGCCTTGTTCCCACATGTGGATTCTTGAACTAGTTATTACATGATCCCCTTTCATATTAGGAAGGATTTTTATTCATATTTGAGCAAATTATGAGCCTCCTTTCCCATTTATTCATCAATCAAAGTTTTAAGAGAAAAATTAATATTCCCATTAGCTGAAGCTAAATTGGGAACATTATAGTCTCCCCCTCCCAAATGTTTCTTGTCCTCAAGCAATTGCAAGGGTGCTGCAAAATCTCCCCTCTTCCTCTTGTGACCCTCTCATCCCATAGTCTCCTCCATTGCTTCAGAATTTCTGCAAAAATTCCACCTCCCAATGGCTCCTCCCAAGTGTGCAAGTTGGCCTTTGGTGAATAAACCCAATGGCTCTCACCATGAAATAATCGAAGGTTGTTATGGAAACCTTCTTGCTGATCCATGGCCTCCTCAAGAAAGAAGTGATGATAATCATGGGGAATTTCATCATCAATGGAGGTCTTCCTCCTCCATGCTATCATAAAAATAAAATAAATCACCCTCCAGCATGGTAATTCATAGGAAAGCTCCTCCCAAGTGCTCATGAGAGGCATGGCCCAAGTGCTCCAACAAAACATATGGTCCACATCATAAAGAAACAAGGGATAGCCAATGGTGGCCATATAGTTTATCATGCTCCCCTTGGAACATGTAGTGCAGAAAAAGTGGGGACTTCTTTCCCCAAAAGACACACCCAACAAATGTGTCTCTCCTCTACCCATGCCCCCAACAAGGATAAGATCCTCTTCAGCATGTGGGATCATAAGTAAGATCATGCTAGCTGCCATATACAATAAGGGAGAAGGAAAATGGTCCCTCATGTGCAACCAGTGCAGTTTTCCTCCTAACTGCCATAGGATATGATATGCCAAGTGTTCTCCCCAACACTTGTTTGCTTCCCCATCCTTCTTCCATGCTTGGAGAAGGTGTATGATGGTTGGTGTTAAGGAATCACACCATGAAGAGTACATCACCTCTCCAAGATCTCCCAAGGAATGGCCAACATCATCATTGTTCATGGCCCAAAGTGGCTCATGAAGCCCATCAAAAAAAGTGCCCCCTCTTGGAGCCAAGACCTGCACATGAGTGTTAAGAAAAGGTAAGTATATAATTAATACATCATGAGATTCGGCAATAGAATGTCTATCATACACTTGTTTAAAATCAGCAAGGTAGCTGATGGATGAGCTCCCTCTCATACTCAATGTATAAATAGGTGATAATGATAACTCTTCCCAAGAGCTATGTTCCTTCTCAACCAGAAAATGATTCATGCACTTACTCATATGATAGTGCATCTCCTCCTTGAAATTTTCCCACATAAATCCATCTAAGATGATATGATATGTTTTAATGAAACTAGTGGGATTTGAAAGCAAGACCTCATAAGTTGTATCAAGTAATTTATTCATGAGTTTGGAATATTTGGTTAAATAGATCTGATCATGAACATAAATGATTCCATTAACTACCTCATACTCTTCATCCATTTCCTGCCCATCAATAACCTTACATGTGAATAGGTCCTTAGAATATTCCAGCAAGAGTTGGGACTCCCAATAAGGGTTTAGGCTTCCCAACATTGACAACGTTGTAGACATCTGAAATGATGCATTTGTCACATGATGGCTCTCCACCTTCACATGTTGGATAGAAAAGTCGCATGTTGGAGTATTCCCAAATTTCTTTTGCTACCCCTCTTGCAGCTTATCTTGTTTAAGACAAGATTGAAGTTTAGGAAAGTCACCCCTCCCTTGAAAGGTTCTCTTTCTCAAAAAATTCCACCTCTTTTCTCCTGCATGCAGAAATGAAATTATTTTTTTGTTATGTTCAGAAATATTCATTATATATTGGAGTATCCTTTTCTGTCCCAAAGCTACAGAGTAGCCTCTTGATACTATGCTCATATCAGCACAATTTTCTGAATCTATCCCCTCCAACGCAAATAGATGAATGGAAGAAAACAAGGTCAATTTTAGAAATTTGCCTAGCCTTCCATCAATGGTTTGTAGCGCTGTAGTGCCTCCTCCCAAAGTTCCCTCTTTAAACAAATATGTTGCTGCTGCATATAGTTGAGAGAGCGCTTCAGTTTCCCTCCAATCAGGAGGTCTTCCTGTTGAAATGCCTCTTTGCAAAGAGGCATCAAGGCATAGAGTAGGATGTGAATGTAGGTGGACAGATTTTCCCCTACCTTTGTTGCATGGGTCCTCTTGCCTTCTCTATTATTTCAAACTCTAAAATAGAGAAGGGTTCATGCTCTTTATCTCTTGATGCCATTCCTTCTCTTTTCCTCCCCCTATCTTCAAGATCCCATCACTTGGCAATGAAAGTGCATGCTGCTCATGTGTTATGCCAAGAGCTCTATGTGTGAGACCTTTTGGAATTCCTTGCAAGAGTGAAAGAGTTTATTTTATTGGATCAAGTGATCCATCCTCTTCTTCATGAGGTGCTTGAGGAGCCCTTGTCATGACTGCGTTATTCTCCCCTGCCTTCCCTTTCTCCTCTTCAATAGTTGAAGTTACCTTATCTTCAACAAGAGACCTCAAATCTTGGTATTCTTTTGAAGAAGAAATATTCATGTATTTCCTTTGAGAAGAAAGCCATTTATCCAAAGGATATCTTGCGCTTGGAAAATAATCAAACAAGCTCACCTCCTCTTCATTGGTTTTTAGAAATGGAGTTGGATTTATAACCCCTCCCAACTCATGCAAAAGTTTTGTTTGATGTGGTTTGGTAATTGCAATAGAATATGTTTCACATGAAATATCATCAAACCTCTATACTAATATTCTAATGAATTTTGAATAAGTATATGTATTTGCATTCTTTAAGAAAAATGATTCAAACAACCACCACGCATAGGCCTTACCCTCAAAATGCACCGCTGCTACTTTGATGGCCTCAAATTCTAAAACTTGATGTTGCTGCACAAAGGTGTCTAGCTCCTTCACCCAAGTCCTAGCTGGACATAGAGGTGATCCATCAAAAGTGGATAGAAAGAATCTACCCTCACCCTACTTCTTGCCCCTTGTGATATTTTCCTCCTTAATTTGGAAAAACCCTTGGAAGTTCAAGTGATCTTTGAACTCCTCGGATTGATCTTCATATTGCTACAAATAATCACCAAGAGTATCTTTCCTTGGCACATCTCCTATCTTCCTCTTCATGAAGAAATTTCTGATAAAACGTGGTAGATATGATGATATGGCTGAGTGATCATAACCAAAATATGAGGACTTAGAATCTTCCTCCTGTATATATTTTTTTGAGGGATCTTCATGTGTTTCCCTCCTCATTTCTTTGATGCCCTTGCTTTTGCCCTGCGGATTTGTTAAGAGATTTTTTGAGAACCTCCTTTCTCTATATAACAAGGGTTTTCTTTGATTTCTTTTGCAAATCTCCTCCTCCCCATGAGAATACTCCATAATTCTTGAGCTCACAGGCTGAGCCAATATTTTTGCTCCGATACCACTGTCACATGTTCCAAACTTGGAATTTTCTACAACAATAAGAATACCTTAAGGTATTCCAAAGTTTGAGAAAAAAAAATAATCAACTCATGTGATGTGTTTGAACACATAGCCATCATAATAAAAATCACAACAATAAACTATGCATTTATACAGTTCACCAAGTGGGGAAAAACAACTATTTTTGTCTCAAAAACGTTATTTTATGAATATTGAGTTAAAATAGTGGAAATTAATGGTTGTGTCCCTTATAATGGACAATATAGGACATGCATGCAAAATATTTTCAGAAACGAATGCCTTTAGCTTAGTTAAACATGCCTCCCATGCTCAAGACAACTTAAAATTGCCAAAACCCTAAGACTGCCAGAATGTCGGAGCAGCTGCACAAGTGATTGTGCAGTCTAAAGAGAGGTTAACTTAGAAAATAGAGAAATATGAATGATAATTTTATTATAATACTCAATGATGTACAAAATCAGAGATCTAATCTCTTTTACACAAATCCAAGAAGACTTGGCAAGGATATCTTGACAGAAAAGATATACAAGAGAAGATGCTGCAAAATCTGTGGCTGAATAATGCTGTATGGCTGAAGCTCTGAAATATATGGCTTAACATGCAAATAAATGGCTGTATATTCTCCCTCTAGCTTTCCCAAAGAAAGGTTGATCCTCCTCTTGGGAAACTAGCTCCTCAAAATGGGGTTTCAACCCCTTCCACTGCACACCTTAATAAATAATGTAGTTTTTTGAAGGGAATGTGTTTTTGCTGAAGGTGAATGCTTGGACCAACACCAGGTAGTGGAAAATTCAGATCATAAGCCTCCTCTTATATTTCTTGAACATGATCTCCAAGGAAGAGTAGGAAATCCCCACCGTGGTAAACCCTTGCACTAAGCAGTGCAGAAACTTAGCTAAACAACTAAGTATGCCGGAAGTCTAAGTAGACCTCATAAAAATATAATATCTAATATATCCATATGCTTTCCATCTCCTTCATTATATAATTGATGAGCTTCCTCACCAAGGGTCCCAACCATTATGAGGTTGCTTCCATGCAAAGGCTCCTCTACAAAAACTGTGTTGTCCAACAAGATGGTGCAATGTATCTAGATAACTTTGTTGACTTGGTCAACCTTGAATGATTCTTCATGCCTTGTCCCTTTTCACACTCAAGGTGCCTTCATTTTATTAAGCTGGATTGATCTCTATTCACATTGAGCTGGCTTTATGTCGGATCCACTTCTTTTAGAATAAATCATGTTGACTTGGTCAAAATTGACCTTGCCCACATAGTTTAGGCCTTGTTCACACATGTGGATGCTTGAACTGGTTATTACATCATCCCTTTTCACATTAGGAAGGATTTTTATTCATATTTGAGCAAATTATGAGCCTCCTTGCCCATTTATTCATCAATCAAAGTTTTAAGAGAAAAATTAATATCCCCATTAGCTGAAGCTAAATTGGGAACATTACATATTTTATGATTTTTTCGTATGCTTCAAAAGAAAAAATTGCAGCAGTCTTGTTACAAAAGAACAAATAAGGTTTAGAGAAACCTATTTCATTTTTCATACGTGCTTTAAGGGATGCTAAATTAAAGTACAACTTGACTGAAAAACAAGCATATGCACTAGTTAAGGATTTGAAGTCTTTTTGAGTTTATGTGCTGCATTCAAAAATAGTTGCTTTTGTGCCCAATATCACTGCTAAAGATGTTTTTACACAGCTAGATATAGATGGAAGAAGGGGACAATGGCTGACCAAAATTCTGTAATTTGAGATTGAAATCAGACCAACTAAATTGATAAAACATCAAGGCTTGGCTCGCTTGATGGCTAAATTTAACTGCAAGGATTTAAATATGAATGTAGGGGCAGCTGAAGGAGAAGATGGAGAAGGTATTTCTAATTATCCTAAAATTTCATTCAGATTGGTATAAGGATATAGTATAATTTTTTTAAAATTTCAATTGTCCCCTTGAAATGGAGAAGTAACTTAATGAGAGCTTTCAAATTGAGAGTTGTGAAGTATTGCATTTTGGAAGACCATATTTACTGGAAAGACCCTGTTGGAGTCTTATTAAGATGTGTAAATGGAGTTGAATCTCAAGATATTATGACATAGATACATGAAGGAGTGTGTGGAGTCATCCAATAAAAGTTTGGTGAGGATCATTAAGAAGATATTGCCTGAAAATAAGAGAAATTGGGACACTCAGCTGGTACATGCTCTTTGGGAAGATAGGGTAAGTGGTAAAAAATCAATTGGAATGTCTCCATTTCATCTTGTATATGGTACTGATGCCGTAATGCCTTTGAAATTATCTCTTCCTATGATGAAGTTCCTCCAAGATGAAGTTGATGATGAAAATCCAATCCAAAGAAGAATGTTGTAGTTGATAGAGGCACACCAAATCAAAGAATCACTGATGGATAAAACACATAAGTATCGTACTAAAGTCAAATCTGTTTTTGACAAAAGAGAAAATCAGCAGTTGTTTCAGGAGAATGACCTAGTGCTGCGCTGGGATTCTAGGAGAGAATACCATGGAAATAATGTTAATTTTGACAATTTATGGTTTGGACCATTTAGAATTGCTAAAGTTTTGGAAAACAATACTTTTCTGCTCAAACATTTGGATGATGACCAGCTGACTGGAGGCCCCCAGTCAATGGAAATTTTCTCAATAAGTTCTTTGTTTAGTAAGTCAGTTGAGTCATTCCATTGTAAATACCTGGTGTGATGTGTCAATAAAATTCCATGCCCAATGATACTTGTGTCTGTATATATGGTCAGTCTTGAGAACAGTTAGTCAATGTTCAATCCTAGTCATAATTTCCAAGAAGTCTTATAAGATTAAAGAATTTTTAAGGCAATGATCCCACAGTCCTTGAAGCCTCACAGGGAGGACTTCATCCCCAATAGGATCCACTATTAACGCTGCAATTTTTTCAAATATTTCCAAAGTCTGGTCATCATTCTCCAAGGAATCAATCTACCTTTTTAATTCGGTTGTAAGATGAAAGTGTCACTTTCAGAGTGTAGTGGTGAGAAAATTTCATTTTTACCTTCCTTCATTTCATTTTACCTCTTTTAACTTTCAATTTTCCAAAATAACCCAAAGTCCAGTGTTTCATTTCTTTCAAAACCCCTTTTTAACTATTAAAATCCATTTTTTATAGTTAAAAAGCAGCTCTGCCCACCCATAGCAGCCATACCATACTTTCTTCTAAACTTACCATATATTTCTTTTATCACAGCTCTACCCGCACCACAACAAACCTTTGTAATATCATATATCATATGATAGAACTTACCGCACTTAATAACATTGTGGACCCCTCCGCTCATCACACATCATGCTTCGCAAGTTTTAACCTTTAAGTATCATTCCTCGTAATACAAAACTCCTGATTCCTGATTGCGATGTAAATGGGCCCCACCTCCATTCTCATCGCACATCGCACTTCATGAATCTTAACCTTTAACTCTCATTCCTCATAACAAAACTTCTGATTTGAAATTTGCAATATTGTTTGGGCCCCACCGTCTATCATGCCACGCCACCTCTCGTCTCATCGCACATCGCACTTCGCGAGTTTTAACACTTACCTCTTGTTTCTCATAACAAAACTCCCGATTTGAGATTTGTGATATGAATTTTGACCTACGATAACCTTTGACTTTGCGATTTGCAATATTGCACTTTTTAAATCACAACCTTTATCCTGTTTCTCATAGTAAAAAACTCTTGAATTCTCGATTGTGATGTGTGAGCAACCGCACCTCCTTGCCATGTCATCACCCCCCATCGCAAATCGTGTTCCTTCTCGCTTGTGTCTTATGTTTAAACGTTCTGACCCTAATCTGCGATTTCGATATATGTATAAAGGGTTTTTCTCCTGCCGCTCATCATTTATTTAATAATCTCTCCCACTAATAAAGTGAAACCCTGGTATCTCTTTTAATTTGCCTTCATCCCTATCACGAAAAACAAGAAACCAAAGGAAAGGAACAACATTAGAGTTTCTTTGAAATAAATTTCTACCATTACTCTCAGCACCAACACGTTTCTGCGAGGCACCAAGGAACATTCAAGGAACAACCACATGTCACTTTCACTGTTGTTTACACTTTTTGCGGAGTTAGTTGCACCAGAACAGAGGAGGAGTCTTCCTATAGACCGCCACATTATACAACCACTTCAAATTGTTAGCCTTGATGTTGTTTATTTTGATTATGTCATAGCACTTTGTATTAAAGTTTTTGGAGAAGCCTCATCTCTTGCACAAGATGGTAATAAATTTCAGGAACATATTTACTCCTTTTGTGGCGATGACAATTTTATATTTTTGTATATATGTGAAAAACTGCCATGAAGTAAGGGTTTGTGGTTTTAGAATCTTATCTAATATGATCAATACTCTTTTTAGTGAATGAAATAGACAAAAAATTATGATGACTTATTACCATATGGTGTGTGTATTGTCAATTTCCACTTGTGTTTCCATATCTTATCATCTTCAGTTGCAGTTTACAATTCCTCATGTTGTTATGAGTTTTTATCAGTGTCTTGACATGTTCATGTGTTTTATCAATTTTTGTTAGTCTCACATAGTGAGCCTTCTTGGTAAAATATATATAATAACAGTGGAAATAGCATCACTCATGGCAATTATCTTTTATAATATTTCAGTGAGAATATTGTAAGACTAGAAATAGCTTTCTCTTTATGAAATATTTTTAAACTTCTACTTGTGTTAATTTCTACCAAATTCAATAGATTTTTGCTTTGCACACCTACTGTTTCTTCTTTCCTTTTACATTTTCTTCTCCTCATAGGCTACAAATTCACTCTTTGCTACCACATCATGATCCAATACCCTCATTAGTAAAACTATGGACTTGACCGAAATCTCTTTTTAGTGAGTAAGAGTTTAAACCACCTACCAATCTCATAAAACAAATCATTAAATTGCCTTAGAGTTTAGGATGTGTCTGGTTAGACGCTTGATGTAGTCCAATTGATGATTCTAGCGCCAACAGGCTCCATGTGCATAAGAGTACCCAAAGTTGTAATATTTGATGTGGATGGTCTTGAAATCATGTCAACCAACTTTTTTTGCTTCCCTTCTTATACTTGATCACCAAATGAAATTGTTGTAAAAACCCCATCCACTTGTAATGCATGGTTTGTTGTAGCTTACTCTGGGCCTACAAACTATAATTTCTGGTGATATGTGTGGATTAATTTCTCCTTTTCCATCATATAGTGTGTTGAGCTGCATCTTTGTCCAAATTTTTACGATTTTTATCAAATAAATACATACTTGTACATGGTGTTTTTAATCATTATTAATCCATTTTTTTGTTAATTAGAGGAATTTAGAAACAATAGCTATTATTATTGTTATTAGTTAATTTTATGAGTGTTTTTAATAAATTCCTTCCTGGTTTCAGGAAGGCTTGGTGCAGAAATGCATTTGAGTATGAATTCACCAAATGCATAAAAGCAGCAACTGGGTAGTTGAATTGCTGTAGGTGAAAATATCAAATTTGCGACCAAATGGAGTAGAATCTCTAAATTCTGAGACATGGATTGTGTTCATAGCACCATGTTTCATATAACCCAGAAACCGTTTGGAAAAATTTGGCTTCGTGAAGGAGTTATCGTCAGGGGAATATTCCACTGAAAACCATTTCTGAACATGAACGTATTGGGTCTCTATGAATATTGCTACTCTGGTTATGTTTGGGGATTAAAAAAAATCTTAGTTTACCCATCATTTTATGAAGAGCACAAATTAAGTGCGCAATCATATATGTTATCTATATAAAAATCCATTGAAGTGGACTACATTTCTTCGCCCGAGGTTGGGCTTTTACAAGCCATAGCACTGCAAATTACGAGGAGCAAGAAAAAGATAATACTAAGGATTATGGGAAAACAAGATGTCGACCCATCGATAAATCAAACATATGGTTCTTTTTTTAAAACAATTTAACATTTGTGAAGACATTTTTTGATGTAATATTAGTTCACAAGGATTACATTTGGCCTGTTGATAAAAATTTATATCTACAACCTCCTACAAGTCTTATAGAAGATGCACACAATGCTGGGCTGGTAATTGTGGAAGTTTTTTTGGTACTCTGTTGCTGAGAAGTTTAGATCATGGCTCTTAGACTATTGGATTAGGAGTGCATTAATGAGAATGTGAACAAGGTCGCTTATGCTATCAGAGGGGAGCTCTATATGTGTGCTTCAGAGCTTCAGAAGGAAGGAAAAAAAGGATTATTTTTACAAATGTTGGTAACCCACATGCTTTGGGTCAAATGCCTTTGACATTCCCACGTCAAGTTATGGCATTGTGTCAAGCACCGATGCTAATGGAGGATCCTAATGTGAGCATTATGTTCCCATCTGATGCAATAGAAAGAGCCAAGCATTATCTTGCAATGAAATTAGGTGGTCTTGGTGCATACAGTGATTCACAGGGTCTTCCAGGTATCCGAAAGGAAGTGGCTGGATCTATTGAAAGGTGTGATGGATATCCTAGTGATCCAGATCTTATTTTCTTCACAGATGGTGCTAGAAAAGGAGTCATGCATATTCTTAACACTATTATTCGTGATGAAAATATGGGATTTTATTTCCAGCTCCACAGTATCCGCTTTACTCAACAGCCATCTCCCTATTTGGTGGTAGTCTTGTACCATACTACCTGGAAGAGAGTGTAAATTGGGGTCTAGATGTTGGGGAATTAAGAAAATCGGTTTGGGAAGCCCGTCATAAAGGAATAATTGTTCGAGCCATGGTGATTATAAATCCAGGAAATCCAATTGGTTAGTGTCTAAGAAGAGATGGTCTTAAATAAATACTTGAATTTTTTTACGTTGAGAATCTGGTATTGTTAGCAGATGAGGTTTATCAACAAAATATTTATCGGGATGAGAAACCCACCTCAAATTCTCCCCAACCACATTATAATAAAATCCACCACAAATTTATATTCAATTTAGGGATGATATTAAACAAATCACTGAAACTACTAGCTGAGGAAGGAGAAGTCGAGGCGAAACCATAGAAGCTTCGAAAATTAGGTCACTTCTTTGGAGCTGGATTATAATGTTGTAGATAAGAGAATAAGGAATGCACCTTCCAGCAATAGCAACATCCCACAAAAAGAGGATTGATTTCTCCAATTTGACATTCTGTTTCAAAATCAATTCTCATTCCGGCAAATAATAAAACCAATAATCTTCTCTATTTCTTGGTTGAAGCTCTAGTTTGCAATTAAAAATGTATATATATCAGTTGTTGTAGTCGATGAGAGGAGTCGATCAATTAGATGGATAGGGAGCCCATCCATCAATTATCAAAGAGAGTAGAGGAATTTATGGGATGTAATGGGCGTAAGTCCGTCAATTAGACAAACTGGGCTCGATAGGAGTAAAAGTGAAGTTTCTGAGATGTAGAGAGCGCAGGATCAATCAATCTCTTCTGATATGTAGAACCAGCATCGAATTGTTTAGATTTTTCAGATGTAGAACTGATATCAAATTTGCAGGGAATGTAATAGCGATAGGGACTGCTTTGTAATTGTTGTGCTGGACCTTTGTAAATCGATTTCCAAATGCTATTTTAAATATATACAATCTCCTTCAATTCATGAGTAGTAGCGTTGTGCCATGATTCATTGTGCATCCCAGTCTTTCATGTTTTAAATATCTCTCCGGCTGTAGTAACTCAACTTACTCCAGGCGTGGGAGGGCCCACCACATCTGGAGTCAAGCTTTATCAATCAGCGAAAGGTAATTAAATGTGTGCTTGATTTCATAGTGGAGTTTATTATTTCTGGTTCTGTATGAATGTGTGAATGTTTGGTAGGTGTGGTTTAACTCCAAAGAATTTCAGTCACCATAGCATCGTGCCCATTAATGAACTAAACAATTATTATATGTGCTTGAATTTTAATATAGAGTTATACTCTATTACTGTTGTTAAAATTGAATACAATGGGCACATCCAATTTCTGAGTTTAAATATGGAACTAGAATAGAATGTAATGTTTTGGAATTTGAGTATGTTAGCCTTGCCCATTTAAAATATTAAACCAAGGGTTTGCATTATGTAATTTCTTTGAAGGTTGCAGGATTTAATGTGCATTTAGTTTGTATATATATATTTCGAGACTGCAACTAGTAATTAGAGTTTCTCTTATTTTTCATAGTATAATCATTTATTTATAAGTTTGAAGTGCAGATTTAATTGTGCATGTAGCAGTGATTTAAGTTTTCATTATTGAGTGGCATGAGTGTAACTTAGTTTTCATTATGAGTTGCATGTTTTTGAAGAGTGATTTGTTTTTGAATAATTTGTTTCACCTAGATTAAAATATTTAAATTGCAAGTTTCTCATAATTTATTTGTAATGCGATTTTTAATAGGATTTTTGAAGGTGTTATTTTATATGAAGCAAAGTAGTTTTCTTCTAAGAATAGACAATTTGAATCTTGAATTTGTTATTAAGAGTAGTTTAGATAGTTAGTTTCAAGTGTGAGTTTTCATTAGGATAATGTGTGTCTTTTTATTATCTCAAGCTTAGTTTCAAGTGTTAGTTTTTAAATTGATGAGAGGAATAAATAGAATAGGGTTTTCAAGATATCATAGGAGATTTAATTGAGTGCGAGAATGTTACATGATTGAGGATTGCTTTGTAGTTTAATTGCAGTATGGAGTTTTATTGATAGGAATTAGTTCAGTGAATTTCATTTTCAAGATTGTTTACTTGCGAGCAAATGTGTGTTTCATTCCAGTATCTAATTTATCATTACAAAGGAAAATATTTATACTCTGACCATTAAGCTGAACCAATATGCAGTACAACTCGCGTTTATGACTCCTGGATTGATAATTAATATTGAGAGGTTTAATCTGACAATTAAGCTGCCCAACATAGTGCTCCCACTTCTTCACATATTGTACCATGGCATAAATCTCCTTGTCATGGGTAGGTTAGTTAAGGACTGCCCCGTGAAATAATTCAAAATGGTAGTATACAGGCATTCCTCCCTGCATCAAGATAACCCCCATAACATACCCACTCGCATTTTTCTCCACTTCAAAGGGTCACTGAAAGTTTGGTAATGCCAAAACTGGTGCTTGGCTAATATTCTTCTTTAGCTTTTCAAAAGCCTTATGCTGACCGTTTCCCCACTAGAAACTCTTGCCACTTTATCTTATCGCATGGAGTTGAGCTGCTACCGCTGAAAATGAGGCTATGAATTTCCTCAGGTAGTGTGTTTCCAAAATGAAAATCCTGACCTTAGGAACATTAGTAAGCATAATTCATTTCATGATGGCCTCCATCTTGGAAGGATCTATCTTCAACTCTCCTCCACCGATCACATACCCCAGATACACCAAATATTGTTGTGAAAACTCTCATTTCTTGAGATTTTCTATCAGTTGGTGCTTCTTCAATGTTTCTAGAAACTACGTCAAATATGACATATTCTCCTCCTAGGTAGCACTATATACCAGTATATCATCCAAATAAACAATAACAAATGAATCTGTAAAAAGGTGCAGTACATCATTCATTAATATCATAAATGTAGTTAGTGCATTACATAGGCCAAATGGCATGACTAACCACTCATACAAACCTTCCCTGGTTTTGAAGGTGGTTTCCAGGTATCTTCTTCTTTCACTCAAACCTAGTGATATCTAGACTTCAATTCCATATTGGTAAAGTATTTTTCTTGCTGCAACTGATCCAAAAAATCATCTATCCTGGACAGGGGGTAAAGGTTCTTGAGCATGATTTTTTCAATTCTTTGTAATATATACACATCTGCCAAGTCATGTCATTCTTCAGCACAATGATGATGGGTGACCCACATGGTGATGTACTCGATTGAATGACACCTGATTCTAGTAGTTTCTGCAAATTTTTATTAACCTAACTTTCTTATATAACATATTGCTTGTATGTGCCAATATTTGGAAATGGGGAGTCTGGCAATAGTTGGATTGCATGCTCCACTTCTCTATTAGGTGGTAACACTTTAGGATCTTGGAACACATCCTTGTATTCCTGTAAAAAATCCTCCAATTGTTGATTTTGTTTCTTATTACATCCCTCCAGGGATGCCTTTCCTCTTATTGACTCCTCTACATACTGAATTTATCTTAAAAACAATAAAACATACTTCTTGTTGGAATTGATTAATTTCTTGGCTTGGTTGGCACTTACCAGCAAAAATTTCACTTACCTTTGTGGGCATTGATGATGAATTATTTTCCATACTTGACAAGACGGTATTGCTTAGCTCTCCTCATAAATATTTCATCACACATGTACATGTATGGACTCCAAAACATGACTCTGCATACATCACAGGGAACAACATATAGATCTACTTCATCAATAATATGAGCAATGATAGAAAATCTAATTTTATATTTATTTTCTACCTTTAGATTTGCATCCTTATTTACCCATACCAATGGATATGGGTCTGCATGGTCACTAACTTATAGCTCCAACTTCTTAACCAGCTCTACTACAATGATATTTTCCTGTGATCCCGAGTCAAACATAGCGTCAATCTTTCTCTTCTTGACCTATATCTTTATATCGAAGAGTTTTTTCATTTATTTCATTTCATGTTGTTGAAGGCTACTAAAATTCACCTCCTTTTGTACTGATGTATATATGATCTTCTCATCCAAATCCAAGCTTCTTTCTACTTGGTTTCTTGAATCTGTGGCCATAAGATTCTTCTTCTTGTTCTTCGGGCTATCTATGGATGCAACTTCCAACACTTCTCCTATGTATGGCCCAATGGTTGCAGTGGTTGTTGGGATCTTTACACTGGTGCATTTTGGTTGTCATATTTTTATCTTCCCCCTTTTGGCTTCTTCTTCCCCTCCTTATAAGCATAATGTTGCTCCTTTTTCTTTGATCCACTTGATTAGGCTCTCTTTAGGCCTATGTTTTCCAAATATTGTGCCTGTACACAAGCCTCGTCCACCAATTTGGGCTTGAACAACATCACTTGCTTGTGTATATGGTGGTGCATACCCCCAAAATAATTGAGGAGTACATATGGTTTCTTTGGAGAGATACCCAACATTATAGCCATCTTTATGAATTTCGTGGTGTACTCCTGCATGCTTTGGCCCAGATTTTTCCTAAAGCCATCAAATCCACTGTTCCTCCACGTACCAATGGCAAAAAATTGTGACTTAATGAGGTCTTTAAAATCTTCCCACTTAGTCACTAGATTTTTTCCCTCCAACCTTAAGGTTTTTGTGTGGATCTCCCACCAAGTCAGTGCATGGCCCTCCAATTTCAATCCCGCTAATGAGATTTTTTGTCCTTCTTCAATCTGATGGATGCTGAAATAGAATTTCAATTGTTGCAACCAATGGTTTAGCTTCAAAGAATTGATCTTGTCGTGGTACGACTTGATATCGACTTTTTCTTCCATTTTAAACAGGGACTATGATTGGTTCATGAAACTCGAACTGGGTTCATTTTTCGGGTATATGTTTGTGGAAAAACATGAAATGGTGTTGCACTAAATCAAAAAAGTTTTACCCCCAAAAAACATTGTTTGATGCCTCAAAATTCTCCCGTAAGGTCTCAAACCTTGTTTTTTCCAAACTAGTTTTCACTGATAAAAACGGTCCCATGAGCTCATTCCTCCAGTTTTTCCACTCTGTAGGCATCGATATGGATGAAAACAAATATAATGATCCAATATAGATCAAATATTTTGATTAAAACTTTCTAAAAGTAATGTCTTTAAATAAAAAAGACAAGATTTTCCTCTCCAAAAGTGAACCCTTTTCATGAGTTCTTTATGAGTTTTCTACAAAATACACATAACAAATATACTGTTACAAAAAACTATTTTATATAATCTAAATATTAAAAATTGAAAATGGGTTCCACAGTACAATCACAAGTTGTAATTTGTCCTCCTTTGGCTCAATTTTGTTGTAGAGGTTGAGAAACTTCTGGAGCATATTTGATCAACCATTCCCATTCTGATCGAGTTGGATAACTACAAGATAACATCTTCCTTTAGGGAACATCCAACTTGTTAGCCATCTATAATTCCAGTTATAACTGATGATGGCTAGATCAGTTCATGGATTTCCCAAACGAGCTTTTTATGAGAAAATTGTGAGTTTAGAAATCTCACTGTGTTCATTATCCCTCAAGATTCCATTTCTATGAAGAATCCTCACTCAAAACCTCCAAATTAGTCTTGTTGATACAAAGAAAACTACTTTAAGGCCTTATTTTCATCATTAAACCCTCATAAAATCTTTCAAAATCCTTCAATTTTCACTCACTTTTTCCTTCATTCGAATTCCCCTTTCGTCCGCCTTTTCCCCTTCTTTTTTCTTCGTTTCCCCAAAAAAATCCCTTTAAAACTGTGAAAAACCTCTTTTTTCATGGTTTTAAAACTCTTATTCTCCCTATCGGAACCCCTCAAAATGATCAAAAAATCCCTCTTTTGGTCTAAAAAGAACCTTTTACATTATAAGGGCTTAAGCCCCTGTGGGCTTAAGGACCCAGCTCCTACTCCTCTACGTGACCCAACGCTATAATCAAGCGCTTAAACTTCTTCAACCCCTTTTTATCTCTGCCCTCGGTCCCCTGTCTCCTCCATAGGACTGCCCCCGAGAGTTTTCCCTCTACCCAGGGGACCCACCTTTCCCACTCCCATTTCCTTCACAAAAACCCCTTTTCCCATTTATAAACCTTCTCTCGACCATTTTTCTCCGACACGATCTTAGCCGTCGATCTTTAGGATTTGACGGCTAGATCTGCCTCTTCCAACATATATCTCCTTTCCTCTGTCGCATCCAATCTTGATCGTCAATCTGTTTTCCCCCAGATCCGATGGCTACCTTATAACCCAAACATTTAACCTGGAAATTCCTCTCCTCCCATCCCTTCATCTCCTGGACCATTCTTAACTGTGGATCTTCGAGATCCAACGGTCCTCGTTTAAAGCCCCACTCATAACACTCGTACTACCAAACAAATTAACTGACGTCATACTCCGGACCCACCTCCCACTACCCAACCGCCCCTCCAATCCCATCTTAACACCTGGCTTCCATTATTTTCTTTTCCCGTGCACCTCTCTCCATCGCGCTCCTCCCCCACCGTTGGATCTATGCCACCAGATCCAATAGTTCACACTGTGTTTCGCGCAAATTTTGCAGTCGGGGTTTAAACACCAAAATTCACTTGAAACCGCTAGTTTTGTATAAGCCACGCGTCGCCTTCCGATTGCATCGCATTTGATACATGAAAAACTGTTTACCGCCTAAATGTCACGCGAAAACTGCCGACGATTTTCACAAAACCACTCTCTTCCATTTTTCGCGCCCAAATCCATTTTAAAACCTATTTTTCATGGTTTTCTCCATTTCCTCCCTCTGCAACATTCCTCCACTGCTCCTCCGCCACTCCTCAGCCTCTGCATGTATTTTTTCCAACCCCGTAGGGTTTTATAACATGTTTGTTGGTTTTTTACAGGTTCTATGGCGATTTTAGGGCCAAAACCCTCCTACAGTCCATAAAAAGACAGACCAGAAGGTGAAGACCTTTATGGTCCAAATAGAGGCCAAATCACGAAGAAAGGGACTGCCAGGGTTCATTTCATGGTTTGATCAGTGCTTTATGAGCACGATTTATACAATCAAACCCTCAGCGCACCAAAAGAAACCCTGCACACAAAAAAACAAAGAAGAATCAGTGAAGTAAGAAGAAAGGAAAAGACAGAGTTTAAAGCTTAAATAAAAATGGGATAAAGGCCAAAGAAAACAAGATTAAAGGCTTAAAGGACGATTAAATAATAAAAATGCAGTGAAAGACATATGAACGAAAGTTCAAAAGAATCTGAAAGGTTTCAAAGACATAAAGATGATGATAAAGGCAGACAGAGGGTAAAAGGTTTAATTGGAAGATTAAGGAAGAATAACATAGTTAAAGACAGGTGAAAGAAGTCTAAAAAGGTTCAGAAGGAGATAAAGGAATAGAACAAATGATTTAAGAAGTGATAAAGAAAAAGACAACAAAGAAGATTAATTAAAAAAGCAGATCAACACTAAAAGGCCTTAAAACACAATTTTATGATGAAATCAAGGAAAAATAGGCTTAAAGACAGCCTCGAATACATCAAAGGAGCAGTTATTCACTTGATAAATCAAAATTGACACCTTTCATTTACTTTATACCTCAAAAGACAAATAAACAATTATTATACTAAAGAAGATATTATAAACTGTCAGAACAATTAATGTAAAGACAGAAAAAGGCCTCAAAGTCAATCTTTTCAGCTATTTCATCCTCAGGAAGTAAAGGCAGATTTATTACACAGATAATTAGTTGAGAGACATTCCTCCCTTATGTCTTGCATGGTTTTTAAGGATAGGAGTGCATTTACTATGTCATTAATAACATTTTGAACCCTAGATAGTTCCACCTCCTCATTTGTGGCATAAATACTACATTTACACTCATTATATGTTGGGCATTTGATAACTCTTTGAAGTAATACATAGTTCTGTTGAAATTGAAAGAAATTTGATGTTCTGGAACCTGTGGATGTTTTGACCTGTTTGTGGATGGAGAAAGATCTGTCATTAGATCCCTGAGCTTGCCTATTGGTGAAGTATTCTAAATTTTTGATGTTTTTCCTGTTTTCCATTCTGTTTTCATCATTTTCTTTGTTGTGTAACTAGCTCCAAAAATAGAAGAAAAGACATATCAACGCCTTAGAAATAAGCCACTTCGAGGGGGAAACCTCCAATACATTACATAAATGAACAATTCTTGGATTTTACAATTTACAAAACCTCCTTTCTATATATAGAAGTCCATGGGGCCGTAATGTAATCCTAGTGGGCCACAATGTAATCCTAGCTAACCTAACAATAATAATTTAAGGGCACAATAATAACAAAATGGGGGTTGCAAGGGTACAATAATAACAATAAGGGGGTTACACTAATAAAAATAAGGGACTATACTAGTAATATAGGGAACTAACATGCCCCTCTCTTTCAAAAAAGTGTTGTCTTCAATGCTTGAGTAGCTCTGGGTGCTTTTGTATAAAATTCTCATCCTCCCATGTAGAATCTTCAGTGGGTAAGTTCTTCCACTTGATGAGATACTCTGAAATTGATCGATTATGTAGCTATCGAGTTCTTGTTTCCATGACCGCTTCAGGTTCCAATATGATTTTTCCTTCCTCATCAAGTTCTGGAAATATTGTTTGAACTGGAATATTTTCACCTATAACCTTCTTTAAGCATGAAACATGGAAAATTGGATGTACTCGCGAAGAAGTAGGAAGATCCAATTTGTATGCCATAGTACCAATATTTTGCAACACCTTGTAAGGACCATAGTATTTTGGCGATAATTTATTATCCTTCTTAGCTTGTTTGAGGGACATTTTTTTGTATGGTTGTAGCCGTAAAAAGACCCAATCTCCTACATAAAAAATTCTCTCGCTGCGATGTTGATCTACCTGTTGTTTCATTCGATTTTGTGCCAAATTCGGTTATCCTTTAAGAGTTGGAGAACTTCTTGTTGATGCTCAATGTGATCTTCCACTGCTTGAACCTTTGAATTTTCCCTTAAAGATGATGTGATGGATGGCGGATGATATCCATAAAGTGCCATAAATTGGGTCATTTTTGCTGCAGTATGGAAGGAAGTGTTATACCACCATTCAGCGAGAGGTAACCACTTGACCCATTGCATTTGTTTATCAGATACAAAACAACGAAGATATCCTTCCAAACATTTATTTACTATCTTAGTTTGACCACCAGATTGAGGATGATAGAATGAGCTATGAGCTAATTGAGTACCCAAACAAGAAAATAACTCCATCCAAAAATTTCCAGTAAAAATGGGATCTTTGTCTCTGACAATAACCCTTGGGCTTCCATGTAGCTTTTGAATTCTGCGCATAAATGTAGCAGCAACTGTACTTGCTTTAAATGGATGAGATAATGCACAAAAGTGTGCATACTTGGTAAGTCTATCAACCACCGCCATGATGACACTCTTTCCTTCATACTTAAGTAAACCTGTGATAAAATCCATTGAAATATCCTCCCAACGTTGACTTGGAATGGATAAAGGCTGTAGAAGTCCCGGGGTCTTAATTGTCTCAACTTTATTCTGCTGGAAAACCAAACATTCCGCCACAAACATTTGAATATCAGATTTAAGGCCATCCAAAAAAAATTCTTTCTTCACCCTGTGGTAAGTTTTTAAAAATCCTGAGTGTCCTCCTAAAGAAGAAGTGTGCATTTCCAGAAGAATATTTTGTTTTAGTTGGGAATTCTTACAAAGATATAAGCGATATTTGTACCATAAGGAATCATTTTTCCAACTAAATGTATCAGATGTACTAGGATCTTGCTGCAACTTTTGAATGAGTGTCCATACATCTTTTTTCTTCTTCCATTCATCTCTTGCTTCAGTTATCCAATCTGGTTGGATAATAGAAATGGCACAAAGCAATGCTTCCACCTCTTCATTCTTTCTTGAGAGTGCATCTGCAACAACATTAAGCTTTCCTTTTTGTAGATTATTTCAAAGTCATAACCCAACATCTTTGTGACCCATTTTTGTTGCTCTTCTGAAGATAGTCTTTGTTCCAAAAAGTGTTTAAGACTATCATGATCAGTTTTTACCTTGATGTGTCTTCCCATTAGGTAAGTTCTCCATTTCTTTAGTGCATGCGGTATTGCTAACATTTCCTTCTCATAAATAGGTTTCTGTAAATACTTTCCTTTGATTGGACGACTTTCAAAAGCAATGGGTCTTCCTTCCTGCATTAAAACTGCACCAATTCCATTTCCGGAGGCATCACATTCCACAATAAAGGTTTTTGTGAAGTCTGGCGTAGCTAAGACCGGTGCTAGGCACATTGCCTCTTTAAGATGTTCAAAGGCCTTAGTTGCTTCAGGAGTCGATGAAAATGCATCTTTCTTCAATAATGTTGTTAGAGGTGCTGCTATTCTCCCATAATTCTTAACAAACTTGCGATAATACCCTGTTAACCCGAGAAATCCTCACAACTTCTTTATGGTTGTGGGGACTTTCCATTCCTTAATGGCTTTAATTTTGTTAGGGTCTACTTTAACACCCTCGTGAGGTACAATATGACCCAGATATTCCACCTCTTGTACTCCAAAGAAACATTTGGATGTTTTTGCATATAATTGTTTCTCCTGCAATAGTTTGAGCACCCTGTCAACATGTTCAACATGATCCTTCCAAGACCTCTTGTAGATTAGTATATCATCAAAAAATACTAGCACAAATTTTCTAAGGAAGGGTTTGAAAATGGAATTCATCAACCCTTGAAATGTAGAAGGTGCATTGGTAAGGCCAAAAGGCATGACCAAAAATTCATAATGACCCTCATGAGTTCGAAATATTTTTTTTGGAATATCTTCAGTCTTCATTCTAATTTGATGATATCCTGAACGAAGATCCAACTTGGTAAAATAAATTTCTCCATGTAATTCATCCAATAATTCATCAATCACAGGAATGGGAAATTTATCTTTGATGGTGAGCTTATTGAGCTCCCTATAATCCGGACACATTCGCCATGATCCATCCTTCTTGTGTACCAATACTACAGGAGCAGAGAAAGAACTTTGACTAGGTTGAATTATACCCACCTCTAACATTTTTGCAATCATACGTTCAATTTCGCTCTTTTGGACATAAGGATATCTATAAGGCCTGATGTTTGGAGGAACACTTCCTGGAATCAAATGAATAGCATGATCATGATCATGAATAGGTGGGAGTCCTTTGGGAGTTCAAACACCTTGGAATGATTGTCCAAGACTTGTTGGAGATCTGCAGAAATAGATGATTTTGATGTTGGAACTTCTAGTGAGCATAATTGTGCAATTACGCCTCGTTGTTATTTATTTAGAAGCTTTGTCATGACATTAGAGCTTATTATCCTTCCTGGCTTCCCTTCAATACCCCGTAATTCGACTTCCTTTCCTTCTGAAAAAAATTTCAAGAAAAGTTCTTGAGAATTAAAAGCTATCGTCCCCAAAGATTGTAACCATTGTACTCCTAGTACAACATCAGCACCTCCCATAGGAATGGAAAGCATTGGACTAGTCAATACATATTCCCACATGGTTAGCTTGATATTATGGCATTTTCCAGAGCAATTTATAGTTCCTCCATTTGCAACCATCACTTGACATTCTGGTGCTGGGTATAGGAAACAATTTAATTCCTTGGCTACCTTACAATGAATAAAATTATGGGTGCTACCTGAATCAATCAACACTATTACCTTTTTCTTCTTTATTTGTCCTTCTATCTTGAGAGTTTGAAGAGTGGTAATTCCTGCCAGTGCATTACACGATATGGTAGAATTCATTTCTTCCTCTTCTAGGGCTGGTTCCTGGTGTATATCCTCTTCTTGTTCATTTTCTTCTTCCTCTTCACAATCTATGTAAAATAATTTCTTCTCAGCACACTTATGACCTTTAGTGTATTTGCTATTACAACTATAGCAAAGCCCTTTTTATCTTTTTTCTTCCAATTGTTGTGGTGTCAACCTTGTAGGTTGTGGAAATCTAGGCGTAGCCACACTTCCTTCTTTATATAATTGAGTGGTAGGCTTCCTTGTTGCCATAATTTTACATTCAAATTTTCTTGCCAACCTGAATGCCTTCTCCAATGAATCAGGTTCCAGAACGCGAACTTCATGTTGAATGTTATCCTTTAAAGTGCCTATGAAGATATCAATCCTGTGTTCCTCTGGAATATCAGTTACCCTTATATTCAATTTTTGGAAGTCCTCAATGTGCTGCCCCACTAAACCCTTTTGTTTGAGATTTATCAATTGGCTAAGAAGGTGTTGCTCTTTGTATCCTCATAATGTGCTATCATTTCCTCCGTAAAAATTGACCAAGTGACAATTTTTTTACGGGAGCAAAGCCATCGATACCATACAAATGTATTTTGTTCTAAATGTAAAGTTGCAATGCGTACCTTTTGTGTGTTTTGCACGTTATGGAGATCAAAATATTGCTCCATCTGTAGTATCCATGTTATAGGATCCTTTCCATCAAAATTCCTCATATCCATCTTTGGAATATGGTGGTTCTTCCCGCCAAAATTAGAGTTTATGAAATCACGATTAACATTTATTTTGTTCTCATCATGAGGTTCTTCTACTATCTTTTCACCATTAGGAAACATTTCTTGTATCAACTTTGTCAAACCTTCCATGTCTGCTTTTAGATCATTCTTCATGTTTTCCATGTTGTCTTTCATGTCATCCATCTTAGCTTCCATGTAAGCTTCCATGCCATCCATCTTAGCTTCCATGCCTTTCTTCAAACCGTCCGTCTTCGCTTCCACACCTTTCTTCAAAAATTCCATTTCATTTTTTGTTGCTCTTTGCGAGAGCGAAATTTGGTGCACTTGCTCTTGTAATTTTGATAGATCATGTTGCAATTCTTCATCTTCATGAGTCATCGTAGAGCCTTCTGAAGGCTTAATGGGTGTTGAATTATTTTTATGGGGCATATTTTAGAACCCAATACTGATATCTATTCTACAATATTCCCTTGGAATCAATTCAAATTGATTCTTCAAACAAGACTTATGCAATTCGGGAAAAAAAATACACACCTTTTTCTTGCTTTTGAGGAGCTCGATATTGAAATTGGATTATCTCTATGATTGCAGCACTTAAATATTTTAATTTAAGCACCAACGTAGCCCTATAAATTATCTTTTGAATTCCACAGGTCTGACCTGATTTGGATTCTCCAAGACAAATTTGTGTCCAATCTCCCACAATGACCTAATTATGGACTGGTTTAGTAGAACGAACTTGTACGACTTTCCACGTGTCATTGTTTCATCCTTCGGCTCTGAAATTGATAGAAAATAAACTAAAGTCTGTTTAATTGCGACCACTTTTTACGACACTCCAATTTGATGCTCATAGAGAGAGTTATGAATATTTTCCCACGATCACCTCTTTGAGATGCAATTGAGGAGCCTGAAAAAGAACTACCTTCCACAGATCATATCTCCAAAAATATTGTGAACCAAGCTCTAATTTTTTTTGACGAATTTCCTCAGGCTTTCAGCTTCGTACCCTAAAAATTTCAGCTTCTGAAACTTCGTAGAAAAAAAGTTATAGCGAAAATGCCACGATGACCTGTTTGGAGCAGCGAAACCCTAGAATCCAAACCTCTGATACCAAATGTTGTGTAACCGGCTCCAAAAAGAGAAGAAAAGAGATATCAACGCCTTAGAAATAAGCCACTTCGAGGGGGCAACCTCCAATACATTACATGAATGAACAATTCTTGGATGATACAATTTACAAAACCTCCTTTCTATATATAGGAGTCCATGGGGCCATAATGTAATCTTAGTGGGCCACAATGTAATCCTAGCTGACCTAACAATAATAATTTAAGGGCACAATAATAACAAAATGGGGGTTACAAGGGTAAAATAATAACAATAAGGGGGTTACACTAACAACAATAAGGGACTATACTAGTAATATAGGGACCTAACATTATTCTAAATTGTTGATGTTTTTCCTGTTTTCCATTATGTTTTCATCATTTTCTTACTTACAATAGAGTAAAAAGTTTAGGCTAAGAAATATCTCCTAGAAGCACCTTATACCTGTTTACTCTTCACTGTCTTTATGTTTTCATCTGCTGAAGGTTTTATTAAGTAGTTTGACTGCTTTTCAACCCTTATGCTTGTTTATTTCTTAAATAGTTCAATACAGTGGCCTCAAGAATGATTTATGGTTTTCCCTGCTTGCTTGTTGCTATTTAAAAATTGTTTTTGAAGTCTCCCTTTAAAGTACCATTGTCCAAAGTCTGCCAAAGAGGTCTGTTTTGATCATACCCTTTGTACTTGCTCAAATAATTGTTTTGAAGGTCTTTCTAGCTATAATCACAGATGTTTAGGAGTTCCCTCTTCTATGAATGCAATTATTTGTGAATCTTGAATGTTTTCTTATCCTTGAAAGTGAAATCTTTGATGAAATACAACGTTCCTCGACTCTTAGTTTTCATTTTGAAAGTTTGTCTTGAAATTGTTATTTGCTGAAGTGTGATTTGTAGAATTCATGGTTAGCCATGTCTATAAAATACTTCTTCATGTTCAAATGATGCTTTAAGTCCCTGTGTTGAAGAGTACATATAATTAAGGATTCTTAACTTCCCTTAGTTTTAATTTTCATTCTAAAACCTTAATGTTCATTTCATTTCACCTAAGAACTTTGTAGATCCAATATTCAAGTTAGATTTTCCCTTTGATACCCCTAATTCATCTGCAAAATTGTTACAAAATTCTACATGACTCCATTTCCTAATGACTTAGAGATTTCCCCTTTTTATCTATGCTGCCTAGATCATCATGTCCCACAAAACAATCAAACAAACTCATGCTTAATAACTAGCCTAAAATCAACCTTTTTCAAGAAAACAAGTCATATATTTGCAAACATATTGAGAGATCCCTCTCTGAGACTAGGGGGGCTAGATCCTAGAGCTCTAAAGACTGGTTTATAATTTTCCTTGTCATTTAGTATGCCAATCTGCTAAATCACAGGATCCCAACATTCTGGCGATCACGGTGGGACCTTTTTAAGTAAAAGTCCCTAAACAAGACACTCAGTATTCATTTAAGTGAAATATAGCTTTTTCAAGCACTACCAGCATAATGGTAATCATAATAGGATCTGTATGAATCAGTGGAAATCTAAGTAAACCTTAGGATTCTAAGAGACCCTTATCAAACCTTGAATAAATTAGCGAATAAGCCATAGAGTAGACTCTGTTTGTTTCACCACCTTAGCTAAGTGTTGAATCAGGTATAGGACACTCTCATAACCAGTGAACCACATAAAAACTCAGAAAAACCTAAAACATTTTAGATTGGTTTTCAAATAAACCATTGGTGGTGGACCATAAAACATTTTACCTTCAGAAAATCTAAAAATTTCCACCTGGCAACTCCACTAGCCCCAGTAGGCCTATTACCTCACTAGTATTCCAGATTTCCTTGAAACTATGTTAACCATCCTTGAGGAAGTTTAGAAACCTAGTCCCCTATTATAGAAATCACTGTGAGAGGAAAAATCTTGAAAAACAGTCCTAAAAATTTCAAACCTCTCTAAATTTTGGAAACTGAAATATGGCTTCACATAGGGTCCATATTAGATCCCATCCAGATCCTAATCCCCCTACCATAGTTGAAAATCCAAAGATGATTTTGTGGCAAACTTCTAGACCTGGAAAACCGACTACTGATAAGACCATCCTAAGAATAAGATCTGTCCCTAAAAATATTATAGTCTTAGAAGATCCTCACTTTGACTTACCTTACACAAAGAACCTATTCAGAAATAAATCTCAAAATGATTTAAATCAAGCTGACCTTGAAACCACAGATTTGCAACAGAGCTTTAGCAGAGAAGCTTCACCTTCTACTCCACTTGATTCTAAGCTTCTTCATCATTTCATCTCCTTCCATAAAAAATCTGCTCATCATCAGTTTGTTGGCCCAAGTGTTTCTTCTACTCCTATCCACACATCCACTGTTCAAAACACTCCATTTCAGCCTACTTTCCCTCTTGTTAATCCACCTCTTGTAAATCCCCCATTATTTCCTATCATGGTAGCATGGTATGCTCCACTAGTGTTACCACAACCTTTGGTTCCCCTACCCAATGATTACTAATCCAAAATTCCCCATTTCACTGGAAATGAACCTACTACTGCCCAACAACACGTAGATAAAATGAATGATGCCTTTGATTACATGGTAATAGAAGAAGAGACAATTAAGATGAGATTTTTGCTCAAAGTTTAGGAGGAGAAGCCAAGAAATGGTTTAACGGCTTAACTACTCACAACATAAATGATCTCCCTTATTTATATCAAACATTCATAAATAAATGGAAAATTAGGAAGAACCCTCTCCAACTC
Source organism: Pinus albicaulis (assembly GCA_034641835.2). NCBI lineage: Eukaryota > Viridiplantae > Streptophyta > Pinopsida > Pinales > Pinaceae > Pinus > Pinus albicaulis. Next base: position 820,044,700 of record CM076579.1, on the reverse strand, counting down.
CTTTCAGAATATACCAATCTCAAAAGAAATAGTGGGGAAGGTGTCCAAGAGTATTGCACTAGATTCAATAGTGTTTATAATACACTCCCTCCAGACATGAAACCTCCATTAGGCTTAGCCTTGGCTAAATTTCCAGAGGGCTTTGATCCTGAAATGGCCTACCATCTAAGAGAAAGAGACCCCTCAACTTTAGAAGATATGTAGAGGGGAGCCTTAAGTGTAGAAGAAAATTTGATTGAGAAAAGATTTAGGTTGAGAGCAGAGAAAAGAGTTACATACAGAGATGATACAATAGCATCAACCTCATCATCAGATACTAAAATTTATAACTTAGTGAAGGTAATGGAGATAATGCTTGAAAAGATAAACCTGAATGATAGAGTGCCCCCTAGAGAAAACCAGAATAACCCCCAAAAAAGAAATAGAAATACAAATTTCAGAAGAGACTCTAATCAAGATAGGCAAAGAGATAATGACCAACAGATTAGGCCTCCCTTTCAACAAAACTATATTGATCAAGAAGAAGGGGAAGTTGAAAGGTTGGAATAAAATCATGTAAATCTGATAGGATCTAACAGTGAGACAGATGTTTTTCTCACTGAAGAAGAACAAGGATTCTTCTCTTCAGAAAAAATTGAAAACAAGCATGAAGATTCTGAAGATTACATAATGGGGTTTGAAAATTCAATCATGGAGGTACATAAACAATATAATCTTAGAAGCAAAGGGAGCCCAGATATTTCTAATGACAAAAACACTAGTACTGCTGCTAAGAAACTTCAGAAAATCAGGCTAAAAGACAGCCAGTAACATCAACAATGTGGCCAAGAAAACTGATATAAATAAAGACAAAAACAGTTAGCAAAGTGTTGAACACAGATTCCCTAGTACTTCTGCTAGTGGTCCTAACAAATCTATCCCAAACAGTAGTCCAAATAAAAATTAGCAAATCAGAATTGTTGAAAGAATTGTAAATGACAAAACAGATGTAAATATGTCAAGAACAATAGTTCCTTTCAACCTTGAAGGGGAAATTGCCAAGATTAAATTCACCATACCCTTAGTTGAACTAGTAACTCAGGATGTACATAAAAACCAAGTTTTGAAAGCTTTGAATATAGGCAGTGACATTGATACTTTAAACTTGACATATGATAAACTAGAGTTATTATTTGGTCCTGAAGTTGAAGGAAAATACCAAGAAGGAGTTGTCCCTCCCTTCTATGTCAGCCTGAATATACATGAAAAAATCTTACATAATACCATGCTAGACTCAAGTGCTTCACACAATCTTATGCCCAAAGTAGTAATGGAAAGCCTAGGCTTAGAAATTACTAAACCATACAAAGACCTTTACTCCTTTGATTCAAGCAAGGTCAAATGTTTAGGCCTAATCAAAGATTTGTGTGTCAAGTTGGCACAAATTCCTGCTAAGAGTCTAGTAATGGACATAGTAGTAGCTAACATTCCCCCTAAGTATGGAATGCTTCTATCTAGATCATGGGGAGCCAAACTTCAGGGGAGCCTTCAAATGGACATGTCTTATGCCACCATCCTAGTATTTAACCAAACTAGAAGACTATATAGGGAATCCCACATGAAATACATGGTGAGAAACATAGATAGACCAAACAATTCTCCTATCTAATCCATCCATTCAAATTTGGATTCCTTTATCTTATATAATGAAGATGAAATCAGCCAACAAGAAAAGGAAAAGGAGAAATTAGTCTACCAGAACAGTCAAATCTACCATTAACTCAAGAAAAGAACAGTCCAGATTTTAGCAGCCTTGAACAGCAGAAAGAAAATGAAAATGAGATTGAAATACCTTGGAAAATAAACTTTGATGGCTCTTGTAGAAAATTAAGTGCAGGGGCTAGTGTATGGATACAAAACATAAACAAAGGATTTTCCTATAAACTAGATTTTCCATGCACAAATAACATTGCTGAATATGAAGCCCTCCTTATTGGCCTACACTTACTCAAAGATTTAGGAGCCAAAATAATATCAGTCCAAGGGGATTCTGAACTAATTATCAGACAGATCAAAGGGGAGTACTCAACCAAAAACCCAAAATTCAGAGAATATAGAAATTCTACCCTTGATCTCCTAAAAACATTTGAAAAATATGAACTCATTTTCATCCCAAGAGCTCAAAATCATCTAGCAAATGAACTTTCATTTGCTGCTAGTAATTTCCAAATACCATAGACAAATGAACAATTTAAGATCAAGGTAAAAAACAGACCTGCAATACCTGACAATGAATATTATTGGCAAGTATTTGAAGGAGACAAACACATAGATGATTTTCTGCAATCAAAGAATGATTTTTCCATAACAACACCTTTTTCAAGCCATGAGGAAAATTGTTTTAATGAAGAACAAAACCCTAAAACAGAGCTATCTTTTTCTGCTGATATACACCATTTTGAACATCCTTTTAGAGCAGAAATAATTGACAATGCAGACTAGAAAGACCTGGAAGTTTTATAATGTAAAAATGATACAAATCTAAGAGGTCTTACACTATTAGAACAACTTTTTGATTTCAATGATGTAGCCAAAGAACCAAGAATGGAGCCTATGCAAACAAACATAGAAGAACATAACATAGGCAGCCTAGTAGAACCCAAGATGATAAAATTATCCAACACTCTCCCAGCTCATATCAAACATAAATACATAGAAATTTTCAAATAATTTAAAGATGTGTTTGCATGGGGATACAAGGATCTAAAATCATATGATACCAGCATCATTCAACACAAAATTCCTCTTAAGAAAAATCAGAAAAATTTCAAACAAAAACTCATAAGGATAAACCCTGTTTTATTGCCTTTAGTTGAGAAAGAGATTAAGAAGATGTATGATGCTGGGATCATAGTTCCCATTAGGTATTCATAATGGGTTTCTAACTTAGTATCTGTTAAGAAAAAGACTGTGGAAATTAGAATTTGCATTGATTTCATAAATCTAAATAGAGGCTCTCTTAAAGATAACTATCCCTTGCCAAAAATAGATCATATACTTCAAAGGGTGGTTGGGTCTAAAATAATTTCACTGGTGGATGGGTTCTCAGGTTACAATCAGGTTTTAGTACTCCCAAGTGACCAACATAAAACTGCTTTTACTACACCTTGGGGTACATTCATGTATGTCAAAATGCCATTTGGTTTAATGAATGCGGGGGAGACCTTCCAAAGGGCCATGTACATAGCATTTTCAGAAGACACAGGCCATTTTATAATCATTTACCTCGATGAAATTACTGTTTTCTCTAAAACTGATGAAGAACACTTGATTAATTTAAGAAATTTTTTTGCAAAATGTAGGAAATATGGCTTATCTTTGAATCCCAAAAAGACACTCTTTGGTCTCCAAGAAGGAAAGCTTCTTGGCCACATAATTTCTGAAGAGGGAATCAAAGTAGACCCTAAAAGGATTGATGGCATATTGAAAATCAACCATCCTATAAACCTCAAAGAATTACAATCTTTCATTGGGAAGATAAATTTTTTAAGGAGAGTCATCCCCAACCTTGTTGAGCTATTAAGAAATATCACAAACATGCTAAAGAAAGAGATAGGTGTTAAATGGACAATACAAGCTAAACAATCATTTGAACTAGTAAAGCAATCTCTTACTCAAACACCATTTCTCATAAGTCCTGATTTCACCAAAGATTTTTATATCTTTTCCTTTGCATCTGAACATACAATAACTGCAGTGTTACTGCAAAAGAATGACATGGGGCATGAACAACCAATATCATTTTTTAGTAGGGCCTTAAGAGATGCTCCACTCAAGTATAATATCATGGAGAAACAAGCCTTAGCCTTGGTAAAAGCATTGAAAGACTTTAGAGTCTATATCTTGCATTCTCACATCATTGATTTTGTCCCACATACTGTTGTCAAAGATATTCTAAGTCAATACCCTGATGGTAAAAGGGGAAAATGGATTGCTATTATTCTAGAATATGAATTAGAAATCAAGCCTACCAAACTAATCAAAGGGCAGGGATTAGAAAAACTCATTGCTGAATCAAACTTCCAAGCACTAGATATGAATATGGTTGATGTCTTAGAAGAAACAGAAGAATTTACAGCTCCATTATTAAAGAAATTTTTGGGAATTCACCTTGGTATGCTGATATCATATATGTGCTACTTTATCTGAATATCCCTCCTTCTCTGTCTAAAACTAAAGATAGATTTTTGAATCAGAAGGCTTTAAATTATTGCATACTAGATGGGGTTTTATATTGGAAGAATTTTGTTGGAATATTTATTAAATGTTTGCTTGAGGTTGATGTGGGAAAAATCATGCATAAGCTGCATGAGGGATAATGTGGAGAACATCTTTATTGGAAGACTACAACAAATAAAATCCTCAGATCTGGTTACTATTGGCCCACCCTTTTCCTAGATACTCAGAAACTTGTCATGTCTTGCCATAAGTGTCAAATTTTTTATGGAAAGAGGAAACTCCTACCCTTACCCTTACATCCCATCAGTGTTGAGGCTCCTTTCCAACAATGGGGCTTGGAATTAATTGGGGAAATTCACCCATCTTCATCAGCCCAACATAAGTGGATCCTCACTGCCACTGATTATTTTACCAAATGGATAGAAGCCATACCTTCTAGGAATGCTACTGACTCTGTCATTATCAAATTACTTGAAACCAACATATTATCCAGATTTGGTTGTCCTAGAAAAATTATCACAGATAATGTTGCTGCCTTCAAGTCTAAAAGAATGGTTGACTTTTTCCATATGTTGTGAAACTAGCTCCAAAAAGAGAATAAAAGAGATATCAATGCCTTAGAAATAAGCCACTTCGAGGGGGAAACCTCCAATACATTACATGAATGAAAAATTCTTGGATGATTGAAATTACAAAACCTCCTTTCTATATATAGGAGTCCATGGGGCCATAATGTAATCCTAGCCGACCTAACAATAATAATTTAAGGGCACAATAATAACAATATGGGGGTTACATGGGTACAACAGTAACAATAAGGGGGGCTACACTAACATAATAAGGGACTAAACTATTAATATAGGGACTTAACATGCCCCTCTCCTTCAAACAAGCGTTGTCCTCAACGCTTGATTATTTCTTGATGCTTCTATATACCATTTTCATCCTCCCATGTGGAATCTTCTATAGGAAAATTATTCCACTTGCTAAAATACTCTGAAATTGATCATACTTGTCGAGTTCTTGTTTCTGTGACTACTTCAAAACTTCTTTCGATGTGATGTTGATCTTCCTGTTGTTTCATTAGATTCTGCACCAAATTTAGGTTATCTTTTGAGAGTTGGAGAACTTGTTGTTGATGCTCGATGTGATCTTCCACTAATTTATCACCCATATTAGCTATTGTTTGATCCTTAAAACCATCCAACTTAGTCTCCATTTCTGGTTTTAAACCATCTATGTCATCTTCGGTTTCTCTTCGTAAGATCGAAATTTGTTGCACTTGGTACAGTAATTTTGATATCTCATATTGCAATTCTTCCTCTTCATGCTTCATAGTATAGCTTTTTGAGGGCTTAATGGGTATGGAATTATTTTTTTGAGGCATTATAGAACCCAATATTGATAAAAATTCTAAAATATGCCCTTGGAATCACTTCAAACTATTTTTTCAAACAAACGTTATGCAATTTTAAAAACCAAGTACACACCTTTTTCTTGCCTTTGAGGAGCTCAATATTGAAATTGGATTATCTTTGTGATTGCGGCTCTTAAATATCTGAAATTTGTCATTCAGGTAGCCCTCTAAATCCTCTTTCAAATGCCACAAGTCTAATCTAATTTGGATTCTTCAAGACAAATTTATGTCCAATCTCCCACAATGACCCAATTTTCGACTGGTTCAGTAGAGTGAACTTGTACGACTTGACATGTGTCACTATTTCCTCCTTTGGCTATGAAATTGATAGAACAAAAACTACAGTCCATGTACTTGCGGCCACTGTTTACATAAATCCAATCCGATGCTCAAAGAGAGAGCTATGAATATTTTCCCACGATCACCTCTTTGAGATGAAATTCAGAAACCTCAAAAAGCCCTAACTTCCATAGATCATATCTCTGAAAATATTTTGAACCAATTTCTGAAATTTTGCGACAATGTTCCTCAAGATTGCGGCTTTGTACTCTAAAAATTTCAGTGTTTGAACCTTCGTAGAAAACAAGTTATTACGAAAATACCACGATGACCTGTTTAGGTTAATTTCAGGAGCGTACAAAATGACCTAACTTGCACAGATCATATCTCCGAAAATATTGCGAACCAAGCTCTAAAATTTTGCGACGATGTTCCTCAGGATTTTGGCTTCGCACCTTAAAAATTTCAGATTCTGAACCTTTGTAGGAAAAAAAGTATAGCGAAAATTCCACGATGACCTGTTTGGAGTAGCGAAACCCTAGAATCTCAAAGCTCTGATACCAAATGTTGTGAAACCAACTCCAAAAAGAGAAGAAAAGAGATATCAACACCTTAGAAATAAGCCAATTTGAGGGGGAAACCTCCAATACATTACATGAATGAAAAATTCTTGGATGATTGAAATTAAAAAACCTCCTTTCTATATATAGGAGTCCATGGGGCCACAATGTAATCCTAGCCGACCTAACAATAATAATTTAAGGGAACAATAATAACAATATGGGGGTTATAGGGGTACAAAAATAAAAATAAGGGGGGCTACACTAACATAATAAGAGACTACACTATTAATATAGGGACTTAACACCATAAGTATCATATTACCTTGGGTCATTCCACTGCCTACTATCCTCAAGGAAATGGATTGGTTGAATTCTCCAATAAGAGCCTTGTCAATATTATCAAAACATTGTTGGAACAGAATCAGAAATCATGGCATGGTAAGCTTATTCATGCTTTATGGGCTGATAGATTAACCACCAAAAGGTCAATAAATATGTCTCCCTATCAGCTGGTTTATGGCATGGATGTTGTCTTCCCAACATCTTTAGGAGTTCTAGTCATGAAACTCCTACAAGAAGTACAATCTGAGGAAAATGATATACAGAGAAGAATCAATCAAACCATTCATTTACATCAGTAATGAGAGGAAGTGTACAAGAGAACACAAACAATCCAAGAAAGCATCAAGAAGTTATTTGACAAGAGGACTAAAGAAAATGATTTCCAAGTTGGAAATGTAGTTCTAAAGTGGGATTATAGAAGGGAAGAAAAGGGAAAACATGGAAAATTTGAGAATCTATGGAAAGGAACCTACATTATTCATTCCATCAGGGGTCATAATGCATTCCTTCTGCAAGAGTTGAATGGAGAATATTTATTTGGAGGTCCTGTCAATGCTGGATGCTCAAAAACTATTTCTTCCAAGAGTCCTAAATTTCAAAGCTTTTATTTTTTACTATATATAACATTGCTTCTCAAACTTGGAAAAAAGAAAAAAAAAACACAAAAACAATAGAAAAAGAAAAGAGGGCAGATTCAAAAGAGGTACAACCCCATGCCCAGAAAATAGAATTTTCTGAAAGTGAGCAAATCTAAGTGCCACTACTGATTAAGAAATGATATATTGTTCAGTCATCTAGCTTAAACATGGCTGAACATACATTCAATTTACTGTTGATAGGTTAGTGAATCAGATTTTCCAAACAATCTAATCTTGGCTTATCAGTAGAATAGATTACGATAGAAGAAAAATGGTTCAAACATGCTCAAAATATGAACCAAGAAAAGGAAAAATATAGCTTTGTTGAAGCCTAGAAAATCTCTGCTTCAAACATTGGGGAAAACCACCCGGTCGGGACCTTAAGACAACTCCTTTTCCATTTGGAATGGTGGCTCCGACTGGATTTAAAGGACCAATTTCCTTATAACTAAGTGGATTGGATTGGATGGATGGAAATGGGACTAAATTAACAGAAATAAAACTATCTAATCTAAGCTAAATACTGATAAAGAAATTCTAATACTAACCCGGGTAATTATATGTGAATACAACTTAAGATTGTTTCAATCTAATAATAACCATGAAAATGTATTATTAATCAATTTGAAATGTGCAGAAACAAATAAAGATAACTCTGTTTAAGAAATTAAACAGAGTTATATTAGCATATTGCATTCATCATTTTTATACCATCTATATATGCTTTATAAAAGATAACATTTCAATTATACTCAGAAATGATATATAAAAGGAAACGTTATGAAAACCAAATACATAAATGATAGCAAATTCTTCAAACGAATACCATATAACAAAGAAAATCAACAGTGAACAGATAGAAATACCTCATTCATCTTGAAGACTGTCAAATGAAATGTGATACTCTGATCTAGTAACTCTGATGTAAAATTAAATCCAAAGGTACAGAAATGCAACACTTCAAAGATAATTTCAGCACAAAAATCACCAGATGTGATCCTTCATAAAATATAATAAGGAATGGAGTACAGAAATGTTAGCTCCAAGTCCAAAAAATATTACAACTTCAGATCCTTCTCTAAATGCATGAGAGGGATTTAAATAAGAAATTACATAACAAAATCCTACTACTACTGCTACAATCTATCAAATTAAAAACAGAAATTCTATCTTAAATGAAACTGATTCATTGCTTCTCTTTCTCGCATGATGTAGCCAAGTTACAAATCTTCAACATATCTTGGAGCCTTGGTGGATGACTCATCTCGGAATGCAGCTGTCCAGCATAGGTGGCATTGGAAAATTCTGGAATTAAACAATCGACGACATTTGAAAGGAATTTAATAGCCATTTGTTGATTATTTGGCTTTATAAAATAGGTCCACATATTTTCCCAAGATATTGCTTGAAGTTTGTTGATTTGTTGACTTTTATTCACCATTTCTTCTTTCCACCTGTTTTCTGTTTCTTTCACTTTAGGCAAACTTCCAGGAACACAGTCTGAAATAAGATTGATTGAATACAAGTTGTCATTGATAAACTACGTGATATTACTCATCATGCTCCTAGCCCTTGATATTTCTCTCTCAGCTTTCATTATCTGATGTTCCCATTCTGTAAACATGATTTCTTTATGTCTTTCCTCTATTCTAGGAAGATTAGCTTCTCTTCCTTTTTCTGTATCTTGCCAATTGAGAAATTCAGAAATATTTTCATCAGCATCATCAATTTCTTGTCTGAGAGTAATAATGTTCTGGATCAAGGATGAGGTAATATCACAAAATGGTTCTGCCTGTGACATTTTTGCACAAAATTCATTCAATTTTTGAGACAGCAGTTTATTAGCTTCAAGAGCTTCCGATTTGAATTCACTTAACTTAGGGGAATATTTGAACCTATCTAAAGCTGTTTGAAACTCCTTTTCTTGTACAATCTTTGCATTCTTCTCATTTTGTAATAAACCTTGTAACCTGGAAATTTCTTCATTCAATTGTTGTTGTTTGCCTAAGACCTGCTCATCAACTTTCTTCTTTTCTTCGGCAAGCTGTTCTTCTAACTCTTTGGACCTGAGTTCTTGATCTTGTAGTTGTTGTTGCAATTGAGTAATCTTTTGCTGACTTTCCTTAGCTTGCTCTCCAAGTGAAGCTATATGGAGATCTTTCTGAGTCATCATCTGAGAAACTTCTACATCTTTATCAACTGTTGCAGCACTATAAGCTCCTGCATATTGGGACAATTTAGTGAGATCCTCAGAAGGATTCACTTCAGTATTCTTGTAAACAATATTCATAAATTCTTCTTGTGGAGTAGAAAACATGTCCTGATCCATCTTCCTTCTTTTTCTTTGTCTTCTAACAACAGCCTTATGTTTAGGGCTGTAAAATACATCTAAAGGAGGGATCTCCTCGATCTTCAATACAATCTGCCCTGTAGGATGTTCAGGAATGATTTCGACATCCTGCTCTATTTGCTCTTTATCTTTATCTTGCAGTCCCAATTGCTGAGCGAATTGATCATATTGTTTCAATAATTGAGAGGAAACATTAAGATCAGTAGAATCTACAATCTTCTCAGTAGTTTCTTTTTCTCCCAATTGCATGTCTGCTTTCCCTGTATCTGTTTTCTGCTCAATGGTTTTGCTATCCGATCCTCCTTTTTGATTATGCACATCAGCATCAGTACTTGTGCATTTTTCTGTTGTTTGAGCAGTGGATTGTTGACCAGTATTTTGATCGGATTTATCATCAGTATTTCCTTTCTGAGCATCAGGTTTGCCAACAGTGACCACCTTTGCAGTATGTACAGTTGGCTGGTTAATAGCCGATTGTGTAAGGACTTTACCGACAGATGTTTCTCCTGGCATTTTGCTAGATGTACCTTCTGTCTCTGACCCTTGTATTGGAATTCTTAGTTGGTCTAGAGGAACTCTTAACAATCTCTGACTTCTGAATAACATAAATTTATTCATTTCCTCCTTCTGGAATTTAGACTTAGCTAAATCATAAATTTGAGGAAAATCATTCAACGAAACAAACAAATCATCAAACTCATCTGGTTCGTGCTCAAATCAAGCAATTGAAACTGAAGCAGTAACATTAAAGGCTATCTGTCACGGATCATACTGTCTCCCTGGAATGGTTGAAAATTTACAACCCTTTATTTTGGTGACTTCCTTTTCAGCATGTTTGAAGTCATTTAAAGTAAACTGACCACAATTGAATGGGAATTGAGGCCACATTCTCTTCTTACTGTTGTTTAAAGATCTGGATATTCCTTCAACTGTTAATTGATAGGAAATTTCCTGAGCGAGAATTTTGTCTGGAACAATAAGAGGAAGAACATGTGGTTCCACAATACTACCAAAAATCCTGATGTATGTAAATTTCTCCTCCCCAAACCAATCTCCTATTGCAGATAAGTCGGCCTTAGCTTTATCAGAGAATCTAGGAGGGAAGCGATTAAAAATGGTTTTGAAAACAGGGATAAGGAAACCATGGCAGATTCTATATACATTATCTTGGAAATGAACCTTCCAAAGTAGTTTATGATAAATATGAATTGGGGTAGGGTCTTTGGGAGTCCATTTCCATCCAAATAAGGAAACTCGGAATTAAAACAAAGAGCATCAAGAATATAGGCACAAAAGAAAAAGGGAGTGGAATTTCCAGCGGTTTTTTCTTGTCTGTACTCAAGTATCCTATTGGCCATTCTATCAGACAGAATAACAGCCCAATCCATGATGTCGGAATTGACAGCAACTAGGATTAATGGGACCATTTGTATAGAAAACCTAGCTGGATTATCATTGCCAAATAATCTACACATCATGGCAGCGGCATAGCAATATGGAGGTAAAAGGGAATCTACAGAATACATACCGGACGCTTCATTTCGATGCTTCTCTGGATTTTTCTTCCAATCTCTGATAGGGTCAGATTGGAATTTGTTATTATCAGCAAAGTCTTTGATAAACTCCTTGTTATACACCTTCTGCGGGTCTGGAAGGTGATACATTGCCTTTAGGTCTTCTGCTTTAAACGAGCCAAAAGACACTCCAGATGCTGAAACAAACGTTCTGTCTTGTATCTTCACACTGTCAATAACCCATCGAATTGCATCATAATAAGGCATGATGCTCGCTCTGGCTGCAATTCGATGCAAAAATGAATTTGCAAGTGATTTTTCAGTGATCTCAGAGTCGGAATCTCAGCTATCTTCGTCTGGAACCAATGCCTTTTCCACTGTGACCTTGGGGTTTTCTCTTTCCAATAGGTTGTAGAATCCTTCCCACATCATTCTCCCAAGCCCCTGGCATGATGTATCTGTGACTAATATTAGGTTTGTGGGCTTTTCTTTTGAAACCGTAGGAGTCTCAACAAACTTAACTGGAACGACAGTCTTGTTTCTTCTCGCTCTCTTCGACATTTCTGCGTTTGCTATTGCTTCCCTTTGTCTGTGAATGAAAGGGCTTAGTGTTCTTTGGCTCTGCAAGACAATAAACTCTCAGTCGTGACAAACAAGCAACTCAAACGGGATGATTTATGAACTTATGATTTTTATTTATTTGTTTCGTATACCGCGTAAATGCTCCTTTTGGGTCACACTCACGTATTAAAAACCAAATCATTAACAATATTCATTCGATTTGTTATTGAATGCCCTCGTACAAACAGAGATTTGGCGCTTGTGAAATATTAAAATATTCATCCATTTTGAACTTTTCGCATGTAATAAATGACATTTATCAATCGCATCGAAAGTTTTCGAATGGCACATAAACATCACAATACGTTTTTCTCGATTGGCCGATTCCGATTGAAAACTTTTCCGATTTCTAATGGTGGGGTCTACCATATAAAATTTAAACGAACAAATGTTTGATTTTCTTTTGAAAGCGTTTATTGTAATAACGCGCGTCGGATCGGGGAATTTTAATTGACCGTAAAGAGTTTATTAAATAATATCCCGATTATTCGATTGCGACTGGCCGCATCGCATCGGAAGTTATACAAATAAACAATTTAAACTCTTAGCGATTGAAGATTTCCGATCGAACTAATCGCATCGAAGGATTTGAAATAAGTATATGAAACTTCTTTTAAGAGTTTTCTCCGATTCTCCGATTGTGATTGGACTTTTAAACTTGATTTGTTTTTTATGATAAGGCCTTCTATATTGGATCGAATCAGAAGTTTTGAATGTTGTATTTGATTAGTAAACAAAAGATGAGTTTTTTCAAAACAATGAATCTTTGTTTCTAAGTCTTTTATTTCTATAAAAAGAGAAAGGGACCCTATTTCTAAATGAATTTTATTCTTAAATTTTTAGGAAAAAGGGAGGGTTGTTGTATAGTACAACAATTGGCGATTCACTGAAAGAACCAGTTATCTCTGAAAAGTAAAATGAATACTATATTTTAAGTAAGTAAAGATTTTTAAAGATAATGAAAACTATCCTAGGATAATCAAAAATAAAATTTAACTTATGAAAAAGAATAAAAATTATTAACAATTTCTTTCTAGTTTCTTGAGAATAAAAACATTTTTGGTTATCTTAAGCTTTGATTGGTATTAATAATGAAGTAAGTGGATTTCTCCAAGTTTGGTTTTATAATATACTCTATTGTCATAGGTATTGCCTCTGCTGCCTGCAAACGTTCATAGTCTCAACAGGGTTACCTTTTAACCATTAACTATTCATTGTCCCATTCAACTAAGATTATGACTTTTTAAAAGATAAATTCATAAGACATATTATCTCATGTTTTTGTCTTTTATTTATTTTTATTTTTTATTTTTAAGAGCCATTGTTCTGGTTTGGTAACCAGTTGATAACAATGTCATTCAATAGTTATAATTAAACTGAACAAGCTGGCTCGTGATGAGACCCCTTGTCTTATATTTATAAGCCATTACCCTGTTTTGATATGCAGTATTGGTAATGTGAGTTTTATTATTTCTTATGAATATGGTAAGTCGGCTCATGATGAGACCTCTTATCTCTTAAAAAATTTTAACATAATTTCTTAGAATTATATTCTAAAAAATCACAACCTAAATGAATGGGGTGAACTAGTTTTATCCTTAAGAATCAATGGATGAAAATTTTCTGAGTTTTTTGAATACCAAGACTTGAATAATCTTTACTTTTATAGATAACCTCTCTTTGCTTAATAAACTTATAATGATTTACATTTCCCTCAAGTTTTTCAAAAAGATCATGCAAATAATTGGTATAATCTTTCAAAGTTTAACATCTTATTTAAAACTATCAAAAGAATATAATCATTTCTTTAAAAATTCTCATTTACACCAAATAAATATTTATAATATTCTTCTTAAGAATTTTTCTATCAAGTAAACAATCAATTAGAGACTTACTAACAAATTTTATTTGCAAAAACAATTTTAAACTTTGCAGAAAGGAATATGTACAGTTTAAGAAGGGGTTACCTCCTTATGAAAATAATTTCTTCAAGATAAGCCCATTTACAGGAAGAGATTCTCTCTTACCTGTTAGATCTTGGAGCATGAATGTATTTGAGCCTATCTTTTCAATGATCTGAAATGGTCCAAGCCACATTTTCTGAAATTTGGTATGCTTACATTTTTCTTCATGTGCCTTATCCCATTTTAGAACAAGATCACCAATTGACAAAATTTTTGAGCTGGTAGAACTTGCATCAAAAGAAGATTTTACAAGCTGCTGATGTTTTTCATGAACAATTTTAGCTTTATCTCTATCTTCTTCTAGTTTAAGGATTTGATCATATCTCAATTGAATGGATGAAGAAGGATTTTCTTCAATAAATTGTACTAGGGCTAATGATGGAAGAGTTAAATTTGATGGTATCACAGCTTCTTTTCCATAAACTAAATTAAAAGGTGAAGTTCCTATTGAAGCTTTTTCAGTAATACGATCAGCCCATATGCAAAGATTAAAGATTTCTTTTGATTTTGATCAATAGTCCTTTTAATAATTTTGATGATATTTTTGTTAGTGGATTCAGCCAAACCATTACCTTGTGGGTAATAATTTGCTGAATATTTGAGTTTAAAACCTCTTTTGACTGCAAATTCTATTAAACTGTTTCCAGAAAAATAAGATGCATTATCAAAGACAAGAGCTTGAGGTACTCCAAACATGGTTATGATAAATTGATCTATGAAATCAATAATTGCATCAGAATTGGCTACCTTCAAAGGGATTGCCTCTACCCATTTTGTAAAGTAATCGGTTGCAGTAAGAATGTACTTGTGCTGTTTGGAAGAATGAGGTACTATCTCACTAATAATGTCAAGCCCCCATTGTTCAAACGGTTGCTCAATACTTACTGGTTGCAAATGAAAAGCTGGTTTCCTTTGTCTTCCACTTGCAGTTTGACAGATTCTGCACTTCCTTACATAGTCATGTGTATCTTTAAAAAGGGTAGGCCAATAATAGCCAGCACGAATTATTTTGTGAGCTGTGGTATCACCTCCAAAATGACCTCCTGCTGGTCCATCATGCAACTCCTGCAAAACCTTTTCAGCGTTAGTCTTTTCAAGACATCTTAATAAAATTGAATCATAATTTTTTCTAAATAACACATTATCAATGATCTCATATTTAATAGCTTTTAATCTTAAAGCACGTTTTTTCTTATAGTTGAGATCAGAAGGAGCATACCCATTTTTCAAGTAATAGATGAGATCATCATACTGAGATTCAGAATCCGTAATACTTATCTGATTTACTTGAATATCTTGATTTGAATCTTCATTTTTTGGTATGTTATGAGCTCCTGCTAATAATCTGCAAAAACCTTGTCCTCTAACAATCTTAGCTGGTTTAATATCAACATCATATTCTTGTAAAGCTGTTACCTAGTTAGCTCGTTTTTCTCCTACTTCTCTCTGAATTAATAATTGTCTCACTGCAGAGAATGGGACAATGATTTTTGTATGAGTTTTTAAGAGAAAAGGTCTGAAATGCTTGATTGATTTGAACACAACAAAGGCTTGTTTTTCAACATCGAAATAATTCAGTTCAGCTCCTTGCAGATTTGAGCTAAAGAAAGAAATTGGTGCTTCAATTTTCTGATCATTGAGCTGTGTTAAAACAGCTGCATAAGATGTCTCTGTGGCTAATGTATACAAAATAAAATCTTTAGAAAAATCCGGGGTACTCAATGCTAGTGCATTAATGATTTCTTGTTTGATTGCCTCAAAGGCTTCTTTCTCTTTATGCCCCCATTTGAATACTGAATTCTTCTTGATCATATTTTGCATAGGTAAAACAATTAAAGAAAAATCAGGAATGAATCTTTTAACAAAATTGATCTGTCCAAGAAATGATTGCATGGATTTTTTGTTATGAGGTAAAGAAATATCAGAGATCTCTTTTACTCTATCTGGATCAATGTATATACCATCTTTTGACACAACAAATCCTAAAAGTTTTCCTTCATCCAAAGCAAAGAAATATTTCTTTGGATTTAAGGAAATACCAAACCTTTTACATCTTTCAAATATTTGCTTTAGATCATGTAGATGATTGGTTCTCTTTTTTGAGAATACTGTTATTTCATCAAGGTAAACAACAACTGACTTATTGATCAGACCTTTAAATGCTATGTCCATGGCTCTTTGGAAAGTTGCTCCTGCATTTATTAATCCAAAAGGCATTTTTTGATAAGCATAAGTTCCCCATTTTGTTCTGAAAGTTGTTTTCAATCTGTCATCTGGATGAACTAAGACTTGATTATAGCCCGAAAATCCATCAAGAAAGGACATAAGTTCAGAACCAGCTACCTTTTGAAGTATCTGTTCCATGGTTGGAAATGGGAAATTGTCTTTTAAACATGCCTTGTTTAAATTTCTGAAATCAATATAGATTCTTATATCACCATTTTTCTTCCTTACAGGTACCATATTGGAAACCCAATTGGAGTGCCTGACAGGAAAAATGATTTTGGCTTTTAAAAGTTTATTAAGTTGTGATTTGATTTGTCCTTCGAGATTTGGATGAACTTTCC
The DNA here is from genome assembly GCA_034641835.2 of Pinus albicaulis. Taxonomy (NCBI): domain Eukaryota; kingdom Viridiplantae; phylum Streptophyta; class Pinopsida; order Pinales; family Pinaceae; genus Pinus; species Pinus albicaulis. The sequence goes on along the minus strand of CM076579.1, from coordinate 820,028,227 downwards.
TTAGTTTTTGTTGAACAGGTTTAATATCAGGAAGCATTGGAATTGTGTGTTGAATAACCGAAGTGTTATATGTTTTTAAATCATCATAATTCCAAGAGAAAACATTTTTATATTTGTTCAAGAGTTTAATGAAAGCATTCCTTTCCTCTGATGTTAAATTAAGTCCTAAATCAACATTTTGAGGTTTGGAATCAGAACCAAGATTCACTAATTCAAACTTCAAAGTGGAACTTTGAAGCTTGGTATTAGTGACTTTCTTGAATCTGTCTTTAATATCATATAAGTCCTCCAATTTAACAACAGATTTCGGAATGGGATTTTCATTACTTTTTGAAGCAATTTGTAAATCATGATCTTCTTCATCAATAATTTGATCATCATATGATTTCTCTGAAGTCATGAAATTTAAAATATCTTGATCATGATAGAAAAATCTCCAATTTGTGACATTGTCTGGGACAGATGGACGAAAAATTAATTCTACAGAAAACCTATCAGGACTGCAGTCTTCAGCAGGTAGGAGTTTAGATGCAACATTAGCTAACAAGTCAGCCGATGTATTTTGATTCCTAGGAATAGGAGAAATATTAAATGCTAAAAAATGAGTGGTGAGATCTTGTACTAGGGTTTGATAGTGTTTAAGATGTCCTGAAAGGCAATGAATAGTATTCCTAACTTATTTTATGACAATTTCGGAATCACCAAAGACTTTCAAGTATTTAACATCTAACCCTATGGCTTTATAAAGTACTTGAACCAAGGCTTCATATTCTACAGTATTGTTAGTACACTCAAATTCTAGCCTACATGACAGCATGGTTTTCTCTCCATCCGGATCGATTAAAATGCATCCTGCTCCAGCTCCATCACTAGACTTTGATCCATCAAAATATAATGACCAAAACAAAGATTTATCTATTGACTTATCTACAATTACATCAGAAGTATTTACAATTCTGGAAGAATCGGATTGTGAAAAATTTTCTACTTGAGAAACAAAAGTATTTACAGAAAAAGGTGATTGGGGTGCTTTGAAGTTTCCAAGAAATGATTCAGCAGAATAACCTCCAAGAATATTGTTGTTGAATGCCACAGGTTCATTAGGTTTTTCAAATTCAGTGACAGTATGCCTCATATGTTTTTCTCGTTCAATTTTGATTTGATTTGGTTTCCCTTTGTAGGGAAGCCACATATGAGAATAATCAGTCGAGATATAACCATTGAGTTTCGCAGACCAGTCCCTACTTAAAACTAATCCATAGAATTCAGGAATATCAGCAATCAAAATATCAATTCTTTGGACAATTCTAGGATCGGAAGCTAATCTGATAGTTACTGAATTGATTTCTCCCACAACTAGAACTTTGGATCGATCTAATTGAACAATATGTACTGCTGATTTCTGTGGTTCGATATTCAATTTGGCACACACAGAAGTAGGCATTATATTGGAAGAAGCTCCAGAATCAATCAAACAATTGTGCAGATTTTTATTGTACATCTCATAAGTCAAAAGAAAAGGAGGAGTTTGAGAATTTGACTTTTCCCCAATGAGTACAGTATCAGTAGCATCTACCTTATCAAGTGGCTTACCAGTTCCTCTTGCTGCTTTTGCAACTACACCACTTGGTAAAGGAGCAATTGGTGTAGCATTTAATTCTTTCAATAACAACTTCTGCTGGTGTTTCAATTTGCTGAGTTCATGTAAGGAAGTGTTAGCTTTGATCTTTTTCATGTCTTCAACAATGTTGTACTCCATAGGATCTGACACTACTAAAGTCTTTGTTGTCGATGTGGGAGGGTTAAAAGAAGATGGCTGATTCTGAGTAGGTAATGGAGAAGCTTTCTTTGCAGGGGATTTGTCTTTGATATTTGGAGTTGTGTTTTTCTTTTTAGGAGCTGTTTGTATAGGCTCTGCTGTAGATTTACTCTTAGTACTTACAGGCATAGCTTCTTGTTCTACCTCATTGTCAGAATTAGGGAGAATAAAATCCCACATTCCATGTAATTCAGCGATTTCTTCATTCTCATCTTCCTCATCTGATATTAAAGATGTATCTTCTTCTTCTTCTTCTTCCTCTGATTCTGCATTAGAGATTGCATTAGGAGGTTTAGATTCAACTTGGTTTCTTCTAAAATTTCGGAATGGTTTTTTGGTAGAAGTTTCAGCTACTTGTTTTTTTAATTTCAACCATTTCATTTGACATGGTTTTAAGAACTTTTTGTAAACCTTCCATGTCATATGGATCTTTGGCCTTTTTCTTTGAATCATCTTTGAAGCTAACTTTCTTTGATTTTCTTTCCTCAAGAGCGTTTTTCTTTTCCAGAGAAGTAATTCATTTTTCCACTGCAATAGCTTCTTTCATACTTTCAGCTAATGTAGGCTTTGCAGCTCTGTCTACGAAAATGGCTATGTTTGAGGGTAAGGCAGTTATGTACCATTCTATTCTGACCTGTTCACTGGGCTGTGAATCTGTGTGGATTTTGTTCAAGAGTTTGTTGAATCTAGTGTTGAAATCTTTAATGGGTTCTCTGGGCTCTATTTTCAAATTTGAGAGGTCATTGAGTAAAGTAGCTATTGATCGGTCATCTCCAAATTTGGTTAAGAAATTATCTACAAAAATGTCCCAAATTGTTATGGATCCCGAAGGTAATGAGAAGTACCATGATCCTGCCGCTCCTTGAAGAGTATAAGGGAACAGTCTGACTACAACATCTTCATGTGTGACTCCATTCAAATTAACAGCCAACATAAAGTTATTAATATGTTCTTCGACTTGAATGTTAAGATCTGGACTAAATTTCGGAAGCCATTTTCCAGGATTGTCTGGTAAATCATGTAAAGGTGCAGCCATGTTGACTGCTCCTGGAGTAGCCCATGGTCTAGCCATTATCGGAACGACTATTGGAGGAGTAGTAGTAACTAGTGGTGTTTGAATAGAAGTTGTTGGAATAGATGATGTTTGAGAGGAAGATGATGTTTGAGGTGATGATGATGTTTGAGAGGAAGATGATGTTTGAGGTGATGATGAAACAACTGCACTTTGTTGAGTTGTGGTTTTAGAAACAGGTGATTGAATATGGGATGATGAACTTGAATCACTTTCTGTTTCCGATTGAACTCTTTTTGTTTTGCCCTTACTAGGTAAAGGAAATTCTTTCGGATGAATACCAAGTTTTTCACTTTGCAATCTAGTAAGAGGTTTCGAAGGAATAAATTTTGAGCTTACACTACCTTCAAATATTTCAGATTCTTCAATAGATAATGAGAATCCTTTTAATTTATGGATTAAATCTTGAACTTCAGGAGACTCAAGAGATTGATCGTCTGAACGTTTTGAAATTTTGGTAGTGGGTGTCTGAATATTTTCTGCAATTTCTTCTCTAGGATTTTGAATTTCAGAAGAAATTGAAGAAGTTAATGAGGGTGTTTTTCTCTCATAATGGCTTTTGGATAGAGATTTACTTGCCATTCACAGCTCAGGCCCTCCTTCTAGCACCAAAAATGTTGAAGCCTAGAAAATCTCTGCTTCAAACATTGGGGAAAACCACCCGGTCGGGACCTTAAGACAACTCCTTTTCCATTTGGAATGGTGGCTCCGACTGGATTTAAAGGACCAGTTTCCTTATAACTAAGTGGATTGGATTGGATGGGTGGAAATAGGACTAAATTAACAGAAATATAACTATCTAATCTAAACTAAATACTGATAAAGAAATTCTAATACTAACCCGGGTAATTATATGTGAATACAACTTAAGATTGTTTCAATCTAATAATAACCATGAAAATGTATTATTAATCAAATTGAAATATGTAGAAACAAATAAAGATAACTCTATTTAAGAAATTAAACAGAGTTATAATAACATATTGCATTCATCATGTATACCATTTATATATGCTTATAAAAGATAACATTCCAATTATACTCAGAAATGATATATAAAAAGAAACGTTATGAAAACCAAATATATAAATGATAGCAAATTCTTCAAATGAATACCATATAACAGAGAAAATCAACAGTGAACAGATAGAAATACCTCATTCATCTTGAAGACTGTCAAATGAAATGTGATACTCTGATCTAGTAACTCTGATGTAAAATTAAATCCAAAGGTACAGAAATGCAACACTTCAAAGATAATTTCAGCACAAAAATCACTAGATGTGATCCTTCATAAAATATAATAAGAAATGGAGTACAGAAATGTTAGCTCCAAGTCCAAAAAATATTACAACTTCAGATCCCTCTCTAAATGCATGAGAGGGATTTAAATAAGAAATTACATAACAAAATCCTACTACTGCTGCTATAATCTATCAAATTAAAAACTGAAAGGCTATCTTAAATGAAACTGATTCATTGTTTTTCTCTCTCGCTTGATGAAGCCAAGTTGCAAATCTTCAACATATCTTGGAGTCTCGGTGGATGACTCATCTCGGAATGCAGCTGTCCAGCATAGGTGGCGTCGGAAAATTCTAGAATTAAACAATCGACAGCACTTGAAAGGAATTTGATAGCCATTTGTTGATTGTTTGGTTTGATTAAATGAGTCCACATACTGTCCCAGGATATTGTTTGAAGTTTGTTGATTTGTTGACTTTTCTTCTCCATTTCTTCTCTCCATCTGTTTTCAGTTTCTTTCACTTTAGGCAAACTGCTAGGAACACAGTCTGAAATGAGATTGATTGAGTACAAGCTGTCATTTATGAATTGCGTGATATTATTCATCATACTCCCGGCCCTTGATATTGCTCTCTCAGCTTTCATTATTTGATGTTCTCATTCTGTAAACAAGACTTCTTTGTGTCTTTCCTCTATTCTAGGAAGATTGGCTTCTTTTCCTTTTTCTGTATCTTGCCAATTGAGAAATTCGGAAATCTTTTCATCAACATCATCTATTTCTTGTCTGAGAGTAATAACATTTTGGATCAAAGATGAGGTAATATCACAAAAAGGTTATGCCTGTGATAGATTTGCACAAAATTCATTCAATTGCTGAGACAATAGTTTATTAGCCTCAAGGGCTTCTGATTTGAATTCACTTAACTTCGGGAAATCTTTAAACTTATCCAAAGTTGTTTGAAATTCCTTTTCTTGTACCGTCTTTGCATTTTTCTCATTTTGTAACAGATTTTGTAAGTTGGAAATTTCTTCATTCAGTTGTTTTTGTTTGCCTAAGAGCTGCTCATCAACTTTCTTCTTTTCTTCAGCAAGCTTTTTTTCCAACTCTTTGGACCTGAGTGTCTGATTTTGTAGTTGTTGTTGCAATTGGGTAATCTGTTGCTGACTTTCCTTAGCTTGCTCTTCAAGTGAAGCTATGTGGAGATCTTTCTGAGTTATCATCTAAGAAACTTCTACAACTTTATCCACTGTCGCAGCACTATAAGCTCCTGCATACTGGGACAATTTTGTGAGGTCTTCGGATGGATTCACCTCATTGTTTTTGTAAACAATATTCATAAACTCTTCCGATGGAGTAGAAAACATGTCCTGTTCTGTCTTTCTTCTTTTTCTTTGTCTTCTAACAACAGCCTTATGTTTGGGGCTGTAAAATACATCTAAAGGAGGGATCTACTCGACCTTCAATACAATCTGCCCTGTCAGATGTTCAGGAATGATTTCAACATCCTGCTCTATTTGCTCTTTATCTTTATCTTGCAGTCCCAGCTGTTGAGCGAATTGATCATATTGTTTCAATAACTGAGAAGAAACATTAAGATCAGCAGAAACTATAATCTCCTTATTTGTTTCTTTTCCTTTTCTGTATCTGTTTTCTGCTCAATGGTTTTGCTATCCCATCCACCTTTTTGATTATGCACATCATCATCAGTACTTGTGCATTTTTCTGTTGTTTGAGCAGTAGACTGCTAACCAGTATTTTGATCGGATTTATCATCAGTATTTCCCTTTTTAGCATCAGGCTTGCCAACAGTGACCACCTTTTGAGTATGTACAATTGGCTGGTTAACAACCGATTGTGTAATGACTTTGCCAGTAGATGTTTCTACTGGCGTTTTGCTAGATGTACCTTCTGTCTCTGACCCTTGTGTTGGAATTCTTAGTTGGTCCAGAGGAACTCTTAACAATCTCTGGCTTCTGAATAACAAAAATTTATTCATTTCCTCCTTTTGGAATTTAGACTTGGCTAAGTCATAAATTTGAGGAAAATTATCTAATGAAACAAACAAATCATCAAACGGATCTGGCTCATGCTCAAATCGAGAAATTGAAACTGAAGCAGTAACATTAAATGCTATCTATCTCAGATCATATTGTCTTCCAGGAATGGTTGCAAATTTACAACCTTTTATCTTGGAGACTTCTTTTTCAGCATGCTTGAAATCATTTAAAGTAAACTGACCACAATTGAGTGGGAATTGAGGCCACATTCTCTTCTTACTGTTATTCAAAGACCTAGATATTCCTTCAACTATCAATTGATAGGAAATTTCTTGAGCAAGAAGTTTGTCTGGAACAAAAAGCGGAAGAACATGCGGTTCCACAATACTACCAAAAACCCTGATGTATGTAAATTTTTCCTCCCCAAACCAATCTCCAATTGTAGACAGGTCGGCCTTAGCTTTATCAGAAAATCTAGGAGGAAAGCGATTAAAAATGGTTTGGAAAACAGGGATGAGGAAACCATGACAGATTCTATATACATTATCTTGGAAATGAATCTTCCAAAGCAGTTTATGATAAATATGAATTGGGATAGGTTCTTTGGGAGTCCATTTCCATCCAAATAAGGGAAACTCGGAATTGAAACAAAGAGCATCAAGAATATAGGCACAAAAGAAAAAGGGAGTGGAATTTCCAGCGGTTTTTTCTTGTCTGTACTCAAGTATCCTATTGGCCATTCTATCAGAAAGAATAACAGCCCAATCCATGATGTCGGAATTGACAGCGGCTAGGATTAATGGGACCATTTGTATAGAAAACCTAGCTGAATTATCATTGCCAAATAATCTACACATCATGGCAGCGGCATAGCAATACGGAGGTAAAAGGGAATCTATAGAATACATACCGGACGCTTCATTTCGGTGCTTCTCTGGATTTTTCTTCCAATCTCTGATAGGGTCAGATTGGACTTTGTTATTATCAGCAAAGTCTTTGATAAAATCCTTGTTATACACCTTCTGCGGGTCTGGAAGGTGATACATTGCCTTTAGGTCTTCTGCTTTAAACGAGCCAAAAGACACTCCAGATGCTGAAACAAACGTTCTGTCTTGTATCTTCACACTGTCAATAACCCATCGAACTGCATCATAATAAGGCATGATGCTCACTCTGGCTGCAATTCGATGCAAAAATGAATTTGCAAGTGATTTTTCAGTGATCTCAGAGTCGGAATCTGAGCTATCTTCGTCTGGAACCGATGCCTTTTCCACTGTGACCTTGGGGTTTTCTCTTTCCAATAGGTTGTAGACTCCTTCCCATGTCATTCTCCCAAGCTCCTGGCATGATGTATTTGTGACTAATCTTAGTTTTGTGGGCTTTTCTTTTGAAACCGTAGGAGTCTCAACAAACTTCACTGGAACGGCAGTCTTGTTTCTTCTCGCTCTCTTCGACATTTCTGCGTTTTCTATTGCTTCCCTTTGTCTGTGAATGAAAGGGCTTAGTGTTCTTTGGCTCTGCAAGACAATAAAATCTCAGTCGTGACAAACAAGCAACTCAAACGGGATGATTTATGAACTTGTGATTTTTTATTTATTTGTTTCGTATACTGCGTAAATGCTCCTTTTGGGTCACACTCACGTATTAAAAACCAAATCATTAACAATATTCATTCGATTTGTTATTGAATGCCCTCGTACAAACAGAGATTTGGCGCTTGTGAAATATTAAAATATTCATCCATTCTGAAGTTTTCGCATGTAATAAATGACATTTATCAATCGCATCGAAAGTTTTCGAATGGCACATAAACATCACAATACGTTTTTCTCGATTGACCGATTCTGATTGAAAACTTTTCCGATTTCTAATGGTGGGGTCTACCATATAAAATTTAAACGAACAAATGTTTGATTTTCTTTTGAAAGCGTTTATTGTAATAACGCGTGTCGGATCGGGGAATTTTAATTTACCATAAAGAGTTTATTAAAGAATATCCCGATTATTCGATTGCGACTGGCCGCATCGCATCAGAAGTTATACAAATAAACAATTTAAACTCTTAGCGATTGAAGATTTCCGATCGAACTAATCGCATCGAAGGATTTGAAATAAGTATATGAAACTTCTTTTAAGGGTTTTCTCCGATTCTCCGATTGCGATTGGACTTTTAAACTTGATTTGTTTTTATGATAAGGCCTTCTATATTGGATCGGATCAGAAGTTTTGAATGTTGTATTTGGTTAGTAAACAAAAGATGAGTTTTTTCAAAACAATGAATCTTTGTTTCTAAGTCTTTTATTTCTATAAAAAGAGAAAGGGACCCTATTTCTAAATGAATTTTATTCTTAAATTTTTAGGAAAAAGGGAGGGTTTTTGTATAGTACAACAAGCTCTAAATAGATCAAAACCATAGTTGGAAAAGGAATAGAAGGATGTTTTTAATTTTCAAATCTTAAACCTTCACAATTTTATTTTATTTTTCCGCAAATAAAGTCTATGTGCAGCTTATACATACAACCATAGACACCATAGCAGATCAAACAGTCTAATTCTGATTTGACCATGTTTAAATTTCCTGTTTTAGAAATAGAGAATAAAATTTGTCAAAAAGCTTAATCTTGACAAATAGTAGCTTAGGTAGAAAATAAAGAGTTCGACAATTTAATCTGGACTCTTTGAAGAAATAAGGATAGGATTAGATAGTTTGTTTCATTTTTCAAAAATAAAATGTCAAAGAGTTTGCTAGTTCAACTGCACTCAAAAAGGAATAAAAAATGCTAGGAAAAGTAGGTTTGGGTAGGAAGAAATGTTGTTTGAATAAGTTACATGTTGCAGATTGATAAAAGTTGTCCTTTTTAGAGAAAGATCAACAAGAAAAGAAGAAATCTGCCCAATGGACTAGGGCACTAGTTTACTGAAAGCCAGAGATTGACAAGCTGAGGTTCTAGACACCTTAAAGAGCAAGCTGTCCTCCCCAAGTGGAGCCACTATTAGCCATCTATAATTCCAGTTATACCTGATGATGACTAAAACAGTTCATGGATTTCCCAAACAAGCTTTTTATGAGAAAAATGTGAGTTTGGAAATCTCACTGTGTTCATTATCCCTCAAGATTCCATTTCTCTGAAGAATCCTCACTCCAAATTAGTCTTGTTGATACAAAGAAAACTGCTTTAAGGCCTTCTTTTCATCATTAAACCCTCATAAAATCTTTCAAAATCCTTCAGTTTTCACTCACTTTTTCCTTCATTCGAATTCCCCTTTCTTCCACCTTTTTCCCTTCTTTTTTCCTCATTTCCCCAAAAAAATCCCTTTAAAACTGTGAAAAACCTCTTTTTCATGGTTTGAAAACTCTTCTTCTCCCTATCGGAACCCCTCAAAATGATCTAAAAATCCCTCTTTTGGTCTAAAAAGCACCTTTTACATTATATGGGCTTATGCCCCTGTGGGCTTAAGGACCCAGCTCCTGCTCCTCTATGTGACCCAGCGCTATAATCAAGCGCTTAAACCCCTTCAGCCCCTTTTTTTATCCGCCCTCGGCCCCCTGTCTCCTCCATAGGACAAAGCCCGAGAGTTTTCCCTCTACCCAGGGGATCCACCTTTCCTGCTCCCATTTCCTTCGCAAAAACCCCTTTTCCCATTTATAAGCCTTCCCTCGATCATTTTTCTCCAACATGATCTTAGCCGTCGATCTGCAAGATCTGACGGCTAGATCTACCTCTTCCACCATCTATCTTCTTTCCTCCTTCACATCCAATCTCGATCTTCAATCTGGTTTCCCCCCAGATCTGATGGCTACCATATAACCTGAACATTTAACCCCACAATTCATCTCCTCCCATCCCTTCATCTCCTGGACCATTCTCAACCGTGCATCTTCGAGATCCAGCAACCCTCATTTAAAGCCCTGCTCATAACACTCGTGCTACCAAATAAATTAACTGACGTCATACTTCGAACCCACCTCCCACTACCCAACCGCCCCTCGAATCCCCTCTTAACACCTGGCTTCCACTATTTTCTTTGCCCGTGCACCTCTCTCCATTGCGCTCTTCCCCCACCGTTGGATCTATGCCATCAGATCCAATGGTTCACACTGTGTTTTGCATAACTTTTGTAGTTGGGGTTTAAACATCAAAATTCATGCGAAACCGCTGGTTTTATAGAAGCCACGCGTTGCCTTCTGATTTTGTCTCATTCGATATGCGCAAAACCATTTACCACCTAAGTGTTGTGCGAAAACCGTCGATGGTTTTTACAAAACCACTCTCGTCCATTTTTCGCGCCCAAATCCATTTTAAACCCTATTTTTCGCGGTTTTCTCCATTTCCTCCCTCTGTAGCATTCCTCCACTTCTCCTTCACCCCTCCTCAGCCTCTACATGTAGTTTTTCCAACCCTGTAGGGTTTTATAACATGTTTGTTGGTTTTTTGCAGGTTCTATGGCGGTTTTAGGGCCAAAACCCTCTTACAGTCCATAAAAATATGGGCCAGAAGGTGAATAACTTTATGGTCCAAATAGAGGCCAAATCACAAAGAAAGGGACTTCCAGGGTTCATTTCATGGTTTGATTAGTGCTTTATGAGCACAAATTATACAATCAAACCCTCAGCACACTAAAAGAAACCTTGCACACAACAAAACAAAGAAGAATCAGTGAAGTAAGAAGAAATGAAAAGACATAGTTTAAAGCTTAAATAAAAAGGGGATAAAGGCCAAAGAAATAGAGATTAAAGGCTTAAAGGACGATTAAAGAATAAAAATGCAGTTAAAGGACAAATGAACAAAATTTCAAAAGAATCCGAAAGGTTTCAAAGACATAAAGATGATGATAAAGGCAGACAAAGGGTTAAATGTTTAATTGGAAGATTAAGGAAGAAAAACACAGTTAAAGACAGGTGAAAGAAGTTTAAAAAGGTCTGGAAGGAGATAAAGGAATAGAAAAAATGATTTAAGAAGTGATAAAGCAAAAGACAACAAATAATATTAATTAAAAAAGAAGATCAAGGCTAAAAGGCCTTAAAACATAGTTTTATGATGAAATTAAGGCAAAATAGGCTTAAAGACAGGCTCAGATACATCAAAGGAGCAATTATTCACTTGATAAATCAAAATTGACACCTTTCATTTACTTTATACCTCAAAAGTCAAATAAACAGTTATTATACTAAAGAAGATATTATAAACTATCAGAACAATTAATGTAAAGACATAAAAAGGCCTCAAAGTCAATCTTTTCAGCTATTTCATCCTCAGGAAGTAAAGACAGATTTATTACACAGAGAAGTAGTTGAGAGACATTCCTACCTTATGCCTTGCATGGTTTTTAAGGATAGGAGTGCATTTACTACGTAATTGATAACATTTTGAACCCTAGATAGTTCCACCTCCTCATTTACAGCATAAATACTGCATTCGCACTCATTATATGTTGGGAATTTGATAACTTTTTGAAGTAATACGTAGTTTTGTTGAAATTGAAAGAAATTTGATGTTCTGGAACATGTGGATGTTTTGACTTATTTGTGGATGGAGAAAGCTTTGTCATTGGATCCCTGAGCTTGGCTGTTGGTGAAGTATTCTAAATTGTTGATGTTTTTCCTGTTTTCCATTTTGTTTTCATAATTTTCTTACTTACAGTAAAGTAAAAGGTTTAGGATAAGAAATGTCTCCTAGAAGCACCTTAGACCTGTTTACTCTTCACTGTCTTTATGTTTTCATCTCCTGAAGGTTTTATTAAGTAGTTTGACTGCTTTTCAACCCTTACGCTTGTTTATTTCTTAAATAATTCAGTACAGTGGCCTCAAGAATGATTTATGGTTTTCCCTGCTTGCTTGTTGCTATTTAAAAACCGTTTTTGAAGTCTCCCTTTAAAGTACCATTGTCCAACGTCTCCCAAAGAGGTCTGTTTTGATCATACCCTTTGTACTTACTCAAATAATTGTTTTGAAGGTCTTTATAGCTGTAATCACAGATGTTTAGGATTTCCCTCTTCTATGAATGTAGTTATTTGTGAATCTTGAATGTTTTCTTATCCTTGAAAGTGAAATCTTTTATGAAATAGAGCATTCCTCGACTCTTAGTTTTCATTTTGAAAGTTTGTCTTGAAATTGTTATTTGCTGAAGTGTGATTTGTAGAATTCATGGTTAGACCTGTTTATAAAATACTTCTTCATGTTCAAATGATTCTTTAAGTCCCTGTGTTGAAGAGTACATATAATTAAGGATTCTTAACTGCCCTTAGTTCTACTTTTCATTCTAAAACCTTAATGTTCATTTCATTTCACCTGAGAACTTTGTAGATCAAATAGCCAATTTAGATTTTCCCTTTGATACCCCTAATTCATCTACAAACTTGTTACAAACTTCTACTTGACTCCATTTCCCAATGACTTAGAGATTTCCCCTTTCTATCTATGCTTCCTAGATCATCATGTCCCACAAAACAATCAAACAAATTCATGCTTAATAACTAGCCTAAAATCAACCTTTTTCAAGCAAACAAGTCATATCTTTGCAAACATATTGAGAGATCCCTCTATGAGACTAGGAGGGCTAGATCCTAGAGCTCTAAAGATTGGTTTATAAGTTGCCTTTTCATTTAGTATGCCAATCTGCTAAATCACAGGATCCCAAAACAACTCCATATATTTTTAATTTGTTGGTGCGAAGGAAACAACATCTGAATCTGACAATGAATGTAAAAATCATTCCTCATTTTATCCACTAATAAATTTCCACTAAAATTGCCAGACATATTTAAAAAATCACTTGAATCTTCCATGAATTCAAGTAAAAAATTTATGTAAACATCTAGAATTCCCATTTCTTCCAAAATGTGAAGTTTTTATTTAAAAGCATCAACCTCCTTTTTTACCAACTTCAATTTTTCTTGCACCTTTTTTATAAAATTCCTTTTTGTAATTAATTTATTGGCCTCCATAACCACCATAGTTTTGACTTGCACACCTTTTTTTCTAAGTTGTTATTTAATCCTAGAATTCAAATATTTTACGAGTTTAGTAGCAATTTTTAGTTTGTCTCCTAACTAAGCATAAACTTGTTTTATTGAGCACTCTGTATTATGTAATGATTTCACTTATGCAATCAAAGGAATGGATTACCACTGTTGAGCAACATTAATAATTATTTTATCCCAAAATAACTTCCTGGCTTCAATCAATGACTATGTGCATATTAATTTATTTTTGAACCAGTCAATTTCTCTTTTTATTTTAGCCTGTATTTCCTACTTTTTTACTAATGATTGAATTAATGACTATGTGCATATTAATTTATTTTTGAACCAGTCAATTTCTCTTTTCATTTTAGCCTTTATTTCCTACTCTCTACTATTTACTAATGATTGCATTCTTCTCTACCAAATCCTCCATAAGCTCCCTTATTTCGGTATTCTTTATTGAAAGAATATTTTTAAGATTTTAGTTGTTGGTATTTAATGCTTAGAGCTGAAAAAGTCTCTGTAAACTTCTCTTATGGATCCACCTCTATGGTCATTGCTTCAGTTGTGATTACTGCACAAACATATTCACTCTTCTCATTTACCAAGATTTCAATTTGTTGCTCATATTTTTCTATCTATTTATGTTGCTCAATTATCAAGGATAAGAATTGCTCCTTCTCTTTCTGAATTTTTTCTAACTCTGGTGTTTAGACATGTTTCAAAGCTGGAATTTTGAGCTTTCTCCTAAGCCCATAAATATTTGTATCTCTTGATTTAATCTAGGCTTTTTTATAGAAGAAGAGTCATTTTGATATGCATCCAATTTAGTTATAATATGTTCCAAATTACCTATTTTCGTCTGCTTTGTTCTAGTGGAGATATTCTCTTGTTTCAACGAGGTTGCTTTGGCTAACATGTTTTATAATTTTGAAGCATTATTAGTTATATTGGATAAGCTTATACATAAAATTTCTCATGTCTATTTGTGAAGATCCATTTGACAAACTAGATGAATTTGTTTCAAATCCATAGTGAACTTGGTTTCTTTATAGTCTTCTATAGTTTTAATAACCTGAAATTTAGGTTCTAAAACTGTCATCTTTAGTTTTCCCTTCTCAGAGTATTGGGCTTAGATTAATCTTGTGTATGATATTGAGCGCTTCTTCCATAACTCACCATAGGAATCCTATTTTAACTTCATATTCTTATCTTTATTTCCATGAATTAAGAAAAAATATTATCCTTCTTACTATTTATAGCAAGTGAAACACCAAAAGATGATGTTTCTTGTGCAATAGAGGCTAATGATAAAAGCTCCAGGGTGTGCAATAGAGGCCAATGATAAAAGCTCCAGGGTGTGCAATAGAGGCTGATGATAAAAGCTCCCGGGTAAAAGAAAGCTCACTTGATGTAATTTCTTGAGTATTCACCGTGGGAGTTGAAACCTTTTTTTTTCCAATCTCTACCGTTCTTGTACTCTATGCTCCACATTCTTTGATTATGAAGTTGATGTTGAAAATAATATTTTATATTTTTTCTCCTTTTGACAAGGAGTCTCAATAATGAATAATACTGATTATTGGAATATTTCACTTTGTACTTGAATAACTGGTTCAAGATCTTGCTCTCGTACTTATTTATTGGAAAACTACTCAATTTCAGGCCTTGGCGCATGCTTATAAGGATCCAAACCTTGTTCTACTCTTTTGTTGAAATTAATGTTATGAGTATCATAGATCCAAATCTCTCCCTATGAGAACTTCATTTCTTTCAACATTTCCTCAACCTTTTTCATATTTTCTCTTGTATCAACAAAAAAATGTTCCCTCTTTTGCCTTTAATTTGAACATTGTAGAATGTTTTTTTATACAAAATGGATTTTATAAACATCGAGGATCTTCCTTATGAACTTTAATACAGAACATTTTTCTGGTAGGAAAATAATAATCCTATATGAATCTAATTCATGGCCATAGACTATGCCTGCTTTGAAATATCTATACAAGTACCAATCTCCAACTTTAGTTCCTTCACTAAGTTGTAAAATCCTTTTAATTTCTAGAAATATTCTTGGAGGAGAATGGTGATATAACAAGTTGAAAGAGACTAATATGACCTGAATGACAAAATATTAAAAAGAAAAGTTTAGAGAAAGTTTTTTCACAATTTATAT
Organism: Pinus albicaulis; assembly: GCA_034641835.2. NCBI lineage: Eukaryota > Viridiplantae > Streptophyta > Pinopsida > Pinales > Pinaceae > Pinus > Pinus albicaulis. The sequence goes on along the minus strand of CM076579.1, from coordinate 820,012,957 downwards.
CCAAAGAATTACAAAGAGAACATTTCCACTTGAATCTTGAGTTTGTAGCTATAAATGGGAAAAAAATCCACTTGAAAGTAAAGGAAAAGGTAAACTATGACTAACTCATATCTAAATGACTTAGTAAGACTCTAATTTCCTATTTGGTAATTTATGACATCAACTAGATATTTACTAAAATGAAACCTGACAAAATGCTTCTTAATTGGTGATAAGGATGTCAAGAACCCTAAAATGGTTTCATCTACTCATTGGTCATCATCATACCCTAATAGATTAAAATTCATACAAATAATTTTCTTGGAAATTTCAAGAAATTTGTTGAATGAATAAGGTGGATTACTTTCATGTAATGGAGAATTTAAAGGCAAATAGGACTCGAGAAATAATATATTCGTCAAGGGTTAAATCATTACATAAATTACTTAGCAATTATTCATTCAAGGGTTGGGTTTGGTCAAGTATTACAATCTACTAGCATAGAACAATACAACTCAATTTTTTGACACAATAGCATGCTTTCTTGGGAGGTATTTCTTTGAGCACCATGAAACAAATTATGGGTATGGGTGAGTTTTTGGAATAATGAATTGGGCCTGATATGATTTCTAGACTAAAGAAATGTCATATAGGTCTTCGAAATGCTAAAAATACCATTCTCTAAGATCATATTAGTCAAATTCACATTTGGTTTCGTGTGCATAAACTTCCTTGTATATTAACGACAAATAATCAAAATTAACAGGGCAGGAAGCTTCCGATGTCAATATTTTAGCTACTTTGACCCTCATTTTAAAGGAAAGAGTATGAATTGAGTAACAAATAAGTGGTTGAGTTACCTAGAGTGAATTAATTTACTGTGTTGACTAAAGGATGAAGTCTAGGAATTATCGACCGCATAAGAGTAAATGGCACACTACAAACTTTTTTACAAAGGTCGTGTGAATATGACAAGAAAAACCCATTTTTCCTTTTATAATATGACTTAATAGTTGTGGACACATGTCACAATTTTATTGGTGTTATAAATTTTTTATGTTGTGTTAATGTTGACTGGCCCGTAGTCACATCATAGGAGCAATATTAGGAAGGTTCCTAGTGCTTTCGGAAACCACTAGGGGGAGGGGAAATATATTTTATCGAGTAGTCTTTAGTGCGACCTTTTGAAGGTTTTTCTTGTGGATTTTTTCGGTCTAATTTTTCTAAAATCCGGCAGGAATTAATTTAAAACATAAGTTTGATAGGTAACCTTGCCAGTCAAAGTGCCCTAGGGGGTTTTAGGGTGTTGAATCCATATATATAGTCAAAAAACCAGTTTAAATAACAAAAATCAATATTTTACCTCAAATTTTTTCACCAGGTTCCAGCACCAGAAATTCCAAAAAGTTGCACTAAAGAAAAATCCATACTTTATTACCTACCATATAGCATGGTAGTATTCCACCAATGAAAAAAACATGACCCCTCTTGATTTCATGAAATTTTCTCAATGCATTTTAGAATATGCACGCCATTTATTACATCGGTGCTTTATAAAAATGGAAAATTAAAATTTATACAAAATACATAATAAATTTTAAAATATTTTTTATTTTATTTGCTTACAATATTCTAAAATTTTGTAAAATAATATTTCAGCATCTTCTCCATCTAGGGACTACAACTCTTTGTGGGATGTTGAGAACTGCAACAAGTGTCTTCACCTCGGGCTATGTAGTCAAATGTTGTAGAAAATGATCACATTGGCACTGGAATATTAAATTACACTGGTATTTATAGAGAAAAAGAGATAAGAATCCTCATATTCTTCAAAACTAATGAAATGATTCAGATACTGCCCATTTTCAAGCAATGATAAGATCTTGCCATCTAAATTCTGCAAAATGAATGTATTATTCCCCTTAGCTTCAAAAAATTTGAAAGAGCTTAACCAAAGATTTTCAAAATTTCCATGTTTATCGTTCCCTTTCTTCTAACATCCTATGTAAGTACTAGATATCCCTTTTTCTATAGCCTTTTTATCAAACATGGTCTTTATCTTGTCTTGGTATTATTGTAGCTTGTACCTATTCGTTTTCCTATACAAGCTCGATGAGTTGATGTATTCTCCTTGTAAAATCATTTGATTCTTCATAAGAATCTTGCAGAATCTTCATAACAAGAAAATCCAATTGAGTGGGAAAAATTGCTTCAGTAACTAGCTGACAAGGAGATTTATCTATTGATCTCTTTGTAGAAACTTTGTTATCCAAAAGATAAAATTTTATATGAACATCCCAACTCTTTTTATGATATGTTAATACCTTCTTAATAATCCTAACAAATATTTTTTTCGAATATTTAGCGACTTGATTGCCCTAAGGATAATAAGTTGTAGAATGATTCAATGCAATATGATATTTTTGACAAAATTCAATCATTTTAATTGAGTTGAAAGCTTGAGAATTTTTAGTTGTAATTTCTCTTGGGCATAAAAATCTAGACAAAACATTCTCCTCTAAAAATTTGGCTACCACTATATTAGTTGCAGCGCTTCTTTCGCCAGTAAAAATCTGCTCTTAAAATTGTATGTGCGGTAGTTCTCCAAGCATAATGTCCTCCACATGCACATTTATGAAATTAATAAATTACTCCATCCATTTAATCTTTAGTTCGAAACAACAAGAACATACCCATAGAGTCTTTCTAATACAATTTTTTATTGATAATACAAAATTTTATTGCCTTGAATTTAAGAGATCTCACCTGAATTTTGTTTAATTCTGGAGAACACTGAAAAGTTTTAATAAAGAAAACAATATATTTATACCATAAAGAAGAAGAAAAAATAATTTTTACTATTATATAAGCTTCTTGTGTATTCTTATCTGAAATAAAATTCATAAGCTGCATAATAGAATTGATATCCAATATCATACAATTACATTATTCCAACATCTTAGGAAAGTGTATGTAGAATTCCAATGATATTAGGTAAGCATTTCATTAACTAAATTATAAACTCCCTCTCTGCAAATGATTAAGAAAAATTGGACTGATGATGGCAACAAACGAGTAATTGGAAACTTGTCATGTAATTTATATCCATACTCACAACACAAGAATATTGAAAAGCTCACTCCACTTGATGATTCTAGGAAAATTATGAAGGGATCTTCGTATTCGTGAAAAATGACTTTCTACTACTCATCCATAATGTTTTATTTTTTGTTTGAATGGCTGATCAATTCATTATATAACATATTCATCTTTAATACCGTTATAGCTACTAGCTCTGCCACTACAACCATTTTCTATTCAGAACTTTGAATCTCAGGATGAGATTGTTGATATTGAAGAATTTGTGTCTACATGCCTTATATACTTTTGGAGAAAGTGGATTAATATGTGACTTTAATTTTCCCTCTAGTAAAGTTGGAGGAAGAGGAATTGAATGAGAAAGCAATGAAAAGGGCTCCTCTAGTTTGAATTCATACAATTCGGGCCTTGTAAAAGTAGGAGATTCAAGCGCTTCAAGTTGTTCAATGAGATAGGCTGTTTGAAGTGAAACTCCCTTTTCAACAAGGGATATTTTTGAGATAATTGAGGATTGTTCCCATGTTCCTTTTCAGGGATATCAATTTTTTCCTAAGGAATTTCATGCTTTCTTCAAAAATTTAAGGATGAGAAGTAATTTCCTGGGGAATAGTTAAAGATGAGGCTTCAAGCATATGCCTTAAACTAGCCTATCTATTAAATTTTTTGGATCATATTCTAGTGAAATCTCTTTAGGATCAGGATTGGATCTTGTAAAATTCTTTTGAGATGTCAGATTATACACAATGGAGTTTTCCATGTGAATAATATTAGCCTTCCAATTTATTTTTAACCATTAATAAAAGGGTTTAGTCATTGTCCTAGGGAAAAATGATTTCGTTGCTTTGATCCATGACAATGGTGCCAATTTGGTGTTGTTCCCTTGAAGATAATTTTTGGTAGGAAACTATGTTAAGGCACCACGATGTGCATTTTTTTAAAAGGAGGGTTCCTATGGAATTGAAATTTTGCTTAGATGCAAGATCACCCCCTCCAAATATTTAACCAAAATACTTACTTCCAACTATGACAGATATTGATTGAGCTAAAAAAAAGAAAGAAGAATAAATAAATATAACATATTTCTTCAATATTCACTTGAAAATATCAACTATATATTATAACATAGAATGCACATAATAATCTTATAATGGTTTAAAAACATAACATAATTTAGTCACATGAAATCAGGGCAATGTATGATACAAACAACCTAGTTATATCATCCATCTCAATGTAAAATGTAACTTTGCCAAAAGATATAAAGGAAGATAATCCTCAACTTAACCGGTGAGGCATTTCATATAACTTTAAAATATTCAAATAAAATAGAGTGTGAAAGTTACAGAAAACATTCACAAAAGAAAACAAACTACCACATGTGGAAAGAAAAATATTTTGATTAAATATTTTAAAAAGTAATGTATTTGAATACAAAATATAAGATTTTCCCCTACAAAAGTGAACCCTTTTTCATCAGTTCTTTACGAGTTTTTACACACAAGGCAAATAACAACTTTATTGTCACAAAAGGAAAATAACAACCCTATTGTTTAAAAAAAAAAAAAAAAACTATTTTGTAGGATCTAACTATTAAAAATAGAAAATTACTTCTGTGGTCCAATCACAAGTTGTCATTTGTCTTCCTTTTGGCTGGATTCTGTTACAAAGGTTGAGAATTTTATGGAGCGAATTTAAATAACCATTTCTGTTATAATCCAATTGGATAATTATAAGATAACATCTTCCTATAAGAAACACCCATTTCAGTATATTTTGTATAAGTTGGTGTAGTAGAAAACAACATATGATTTATCCACTGTTACCTTTCCACTTAACTTGACATTCATATTTTATAAATCACTTCAATCTACCTTGACTTCAAGTAACAAATTTTGGTAGACATCAGAATGATATTTTTCCTTCTTTATCCCAATAGGAAGTCGTTCCCATTTCTTCCAAAATGTGAAGTTTTTCATTAACACCATCAACCTCCTTTTTGATGAACTTAGATTAATCATACACTAAATTTCTTTTTTACTAACGTTCTTGTCCTCCATAATCACCATAGTTTTGTCCTGCACTCCTACTTTTCTACGATTTTTTTTACTCCTGGAATTCAATTATTTTACGAATTTAGTAGATTTTTTTGGGTTTATCTCCTAAGTGGGCCTTAACTCGTCTGATTGATCGCTTTGTATACTACAACAATTTTGTTTCTTATCTAATCACAAGAATGGATTCCCACTATTGAGCAACATTATTAATTATATAATCCCAAATTAAATTCCTAGCTTCAATCAGTGGCGGTGTACCTATTAATTGATATATGAACTAGACAACTTCTCTTTTCATTTTAGCCTTTATTTACCACTCTTTACTGATGCTTACATTCTTCTCTACCAATTTATCCTTAACCTCCCTTATTTTGGTATTCTTTAATGAAATCATATTCTTAATATTTTCTATTTCTTTTTCTTTAATGCTTAGAGGTGAAAAAATCCCTGCCAACTTCTCTAATGGATCCACCTTTGTAGTCGTTGCATCAGTTGTGATTGCTGCACAGACATGTCAACTCTTCTCTTTTACCATGATTTCAAATTTTTTTTTTCTTGTTTTTATATATGTTTGTTCTCCTCGATAATCAAGGATAGCAACTAGTCATCTTTCTGAAATGTTTCTAACACTAGTGTTTGGACATGTTCCATATCTGGAATTTTGAGATTTCTCGTGAGCACCGAAATATTTGTATCTCTTGATTTCATCAAGGCTTGTATTAAAGAGGAGTCATTTGGATATACACACATTTTAATTATAATATCTATTTTTATTTGCTTTGTTTTCATGGATATTTCCTCTTGTTTCAACTAGGTGGTTCTTTGGTTAACATGTTTTTTAATTTTGAAGTATTAGTATTTGTATTAGCGAAAATTATATGTAACATTTCTCCTCTATATATGAAGATCTATTTGATAAAATAGATGAATATGTTTCAAATCAACAGTGAACTTGGCTACTTTATAGTCTTCTGCAGTTTTAATAACCTCAGACTTGGGTTCTAAAATTGTCATCTTTAGTTGTCCCTTCTTATATTGTAAGGTTGAGAGTAATCTGGCATGTTATTTTGAGCCCTGATTCCATAGCTCACTATAGGCATAGTTTTTTAGCTTCATATTCTTATTATTTATTTCTAGGAACTAAGAAAAAATACCATCCTTCTTACCAGTGGTAGCAAGTGAAAGACTATGCTACAAGCTTTCTTGTGCAATGGAGGTCGATCATAAAAGCTCCAAATTTAAAACAGACTCACTTGATGTAATTTCTTGAGTATTCACCTAAGGAATTGAAACCTATGTTTCTTCTAGTATCTACCTTTTCTATAGTTTTTTCTCTACATTCTCTCATTCTGAAGCTCATATTAATTGTTTTATCTCAAAAAACACCTTTTCAGGTTCTTTCTCTATTTGTTGAGGAGTCTCAATAATGATTGATTTTTATGATTGGAAACTCACAATAATAATTCATTTTGATGATTGGCCTATATCACTTTGTACTTGAATAATCAGTTCAAAATCATATTCCTAAACTTATTTGCCGGCAAACTACTCAATTTTAGGTCTTGGCACATGCCTATAATGAGTTGAACCTCGTTCTACTCTTTTGTTGGAAATAATGTTGTGAGGATCATAGTGCCAAATCTCTCATAGTGAGAACTTCATTTCTTTCAAAATTTCTTCAACATATTAACTAATTTCTCTTGTATTAAAAAAAAATGGTCCCACATTTATCTTCAATTTGAACATGTTAGGACACTTTTTTAATACAAAATCGATTTTATCAACATTAGGTTCTACCTTATGAACTCTAACAAAAAAATTCACATTCGTAGGAAAATAGGAATCCTATATGAAGGTAAGTCGTAGCCATGGACCTCGATTTCTGTGAATTCTCTAAACAAGTACCAATCTCCAACTTTATTCCTTCAGTAAGTTGTAAAATCATTTTTATCTCTTGAAATATACTTGGAGGAGATGGATCATATAACAAGCTAAAAGAGACTGATAAGAATTGATTGAAAAAATCTCAAAAATAAAATTTTGGAGAATGTTTTCTCATCATTGATATCCTATGAATTACATAGAGAACATTTCCACTTGAATTTTGAGTTTTCAAATATAAATGGGGAAAAAATTCCACTTGAAAGTGAAGGAAAAAGTAAACCAAGACTGAATGAATTAGTAATACTGTAATTGGCGAATTAGTCATTTATGACATCATCTATATAATTACTAAAATGAAACCTAAAAAAAGACTTCTTGAGTGGTGATCAGGATGTTAAAAAAACTAAAATGGTTTCATCTATTGATTGGTCATCATCATACCCTAACAAACAATAATCATAGAAATAATTTTCCTAGACATTTTAGGAAAGATGTTTGAAGAATAAGGTGGGTTATTGTGAGGTATTGGAGAATTTATAAGAAAATAAGATTGAAGAACAATAGTCTTTTCTTTATGGGTTATATCATTGTATAAATAATTCAACAATTATTCATTTAGGGGTTGGGTTTATTTAGGCATTACAATATTCAACATTTCTAAAATTGATACATAATTGATGTAGAAGAGTATTGCTCCATTTTTTTTTATAAATGATGGAATGTTTGGTTGGGAGGTATTGCTCTTAGCACCATGAAAAAAAGAATTGGGTATGGGTGAGTTTGAGGAATAATGAATTGGACCAAATACGATTCCTAGACACAAGAAATGTCATGGAGGTCTTGGAAGCACTAAATTTCCATTCTCTAAGCTCTTGAAGGTCAAATTCATATTGGGTTTCGTGGGCATCAACTTCCCTCTCTATTAACAAAAAATCATCAAATTGATAGGGTGAGAAACTTCCCTTGTCAAGGATTTAGCTACTTTTACATTTGCGTTAAATGAAAATGTATGAATTGAGTAACGTGGAACTGGATTAGTTACCTAAAGTGATTGAAATTATTTTGTTGTCTATGAGTATGCAATTTGGAAGTTATGTCGTGTAGAAGAGGAACTAGTACACTGCATACTTGTTCCTAGAGGTCATGTGAATATGAAAAGAAAAACCAAATTATGTTTTTATAAAATGACTTAAACATTGTGGACACATGTTTCATTTTTATCAGTGTTATATAATGTTGACAATGCACTGATGTTGATTTTAACATCCTTGGGTTAAAAATCCATGTAATAAAGTTTATAAAGGAAAAATAATAACCAAGCTCATGGGAAATATATTCTAAACTAAGTGTTAGGAAAAAACATAGTGTGGAGAATCACTTGTGATTAATTAATGGCCATGGAAATTAGCAAAGGACATGGCAAAGGCTTTAGAAAGGAATGAGACATTTACTGACATTTTATTTATGAAAATAATGGAAAATAGGAGAAGGTGAAAGGTCACGGGTTGCATGTGAGCAGGAAAATGAAGGAAAAATAATGGAAAATGTAAAAATAGAGGCCTAAATGATAAAAAGGCTTTTGAGGACCAGTTCATAGTTTTTCTTTTCAATTTTAGCTTGGAGCTCTCTCTATCTCTTATATTCTCTCTCATACTCTTAGGCACAGAGTTTTATTAGAGAACTCTTGGAAGAGTGTCTCTTACTTTGGATTTTGAGAAAGAAGCCAAAGGAAAAGCAAGAAAGTGCAAGAGGACAGAGGGATCAATAGCTACAATGGGTTTACTTTCCAGGTACCGAGTTGCATGTATGATTTCCTTGTTAGTTTTGACATGAATAGCATATGCATGTGTTTGTTTGGTTATGATTTTTCATTGGCATGGAGGATTTCCTGGATTGATAGTGGTTTTGTCTAGCCTTTCCATTTCATGGATAGCCATGGCATTGTGAGTTTTGTTTTTTTCTTTTCTTTTCTTTTCTGATTGGTGCTTATGTTCCATATGGTTGTGGGTTGAGTTACTAGTTCCTAGAGCCTTGGTGTTGTGGGTTTTACATTTTGTTTTCTTATTAGTGCTCATGTTCCATATGGCTATGGGTTGAGTTACTAGTCCTTGAATCCTTGGTTGGACAAATGCTCTAGAGCCATTGGTGGGTTGAGTTACTAGTCTTGGAAGCCTTGGTTGGATAAATTCTCTAGAGTCTGATAGAGTTACTAATATTGGAAGTCAGGTTGGAACAATCACTCTGGAGCCCTCGAAAGCTTGGATGGAGACCAATCTGGTGATGGTTAGTGATGTCCAACCGTGAGGTGGAATCACTGGTTGAGGGTTGAGGTGGTTTGGCTTCTAGAAGACTTGGTCTGGTTATCTTGGTTTATTCCATGAGATCCCACATGGATGCTTGGAATATGGTGTGGAGGTGATCGAATGAAAGAGATATTTTGTATATGGTTGGGTGGTACGTGGAAGTCCCTGACTTGGTTGGATTTTTCATATGTTAGTATGATATATTTCCTCTTGTATTTGATGGGTAAATGTAATTATTATTACATGGTTTTAATGGTTGTTCTACCATTGTTATTTTTTTGGTTATATGTTAGTTATAAGCATGGTTTTATGACAGAATTGAGTTATGTATCTCATCATGTTTTGATTAGTGAATGAATGGTTAATGAATGTAATACCTAATGGATGATTTTACATCTATTATGAATGGGAAGTAGACCTTATTGATGAATCTCAATAAGTATGAAGTTCATGTGTTAAGATGTGTTTTTATGACATTTACATTACATGTCCATGATGTGTTTGATAAAATTTTTGTCATGGTTAGGATAAGTCAATTTAGGTCCTTGTCAAGTTTTGGATTAGAGGCATTGTATTTTTGTTATTTATCATTTCTAAGAATTTCACCAAGTTATGGATAGAGACCTGAGGCTTAGCCTAAAAAAGTGGCTCATAATTCAGTCTCGTTAACACATAACTTCCTGAAAAAGGTTGCAGTCACATGGATTCCCTTGTTATGGGAGTGACTGGAAGGTTACAGTTTCATGGAGGGCTTGTCATGGGAGCAACTAGGGGTTTATCTTAGTTAAAAAGAAGTTTAACTTAGGGGTTAGGCACCTGGAGTGGTTGGTTAGCCTCTGGAGGTCCTGTATCTCCTAAGGAAGGTTAGTTTGGTTTTTTGATTCCACTTCCTTAACTGTACTTGGGGAGGTTAATCATATCATGGTAACTCTTTGTCACATGTTTACCTTGCTGGACTAGTTATCTTGAGTAAATTTGGTAGGAGGCTGTTACAAGGTGGCATCATAGCATGGTTCAACCCTTGGACTGGATGGGTAGAAATTGTTTCCATGCATACATGTCAGTTGCATGTGTGTTCATTATGATTTTGGTCTATGTGTTTGTTATGTATGCATGGAGGTATTCATTGTTATAGTTGTGTTTTCATGTAGAAGTTGATGATGTTCTTGTTGGGATGTGTTTTTCGTAAATCCATGTCAGTTGTATATGCATTGGTTGTGCATGTCAATGTCTATACCTTGTTATGCATGAATCATGTCTAGTTGGTGTTATAGTTGTGACATCATGCATGGTAATTGGGATGATGATTGAGATGGTGTCTATTTACTACTATGATTATGTTTATACATGTATTGTGATAATATGATTGATCTTGTAGATGAGATATCCTCTCCTGAACTATACTGAGGTATGTTGTTTATGTTTATGTTTTGGTTTAGCTGGCATGATATAATTGCAAGAAGAACAAGGTCAAAGATGACTAGAAAAATGGTGTATTATAGTTCACGAGATTCTCCCTATAGATTAGATGAGAAACATGGTGATGGGTACTCTCCTAATATAGCAGACACCCTGAGAAATTTGAAGGCCGAAATAAGGAGTTTCAAAGCAGATAATAACATAATTATTCAATCACAAGAGAGACTTATCAGGGCATATGAGAAACAAGCAGAGGTTAATGTAGTAATCCTTCAGAACTTTTCAGACTTTCAAACACATGGACCACTTAGGATCAGCCATGGACATGAGGATATGAACAATGGAGCATATGCTATTAGTTCCTAGGTGGGCACATGTCAGATAGAGATGATACGGTCATATATGGAAGATTCTTGGATACACCTGATAGACAAGGTGTTAGGTCCCTATATTACTAGTATAGTCCCTTATTGTTGTTAGTGTAACCCCCTTATTGTTATTATTGTACCCTTGTAACCACCATTTTGTTATTATTGTGCCCTTAAATTATTATTGTTAGGTCGGCTAGGATTACATTATGGCCCCATGGACTTTACATATAGAAAGGAGGTTTTGTAAATAACACTTCATCCAAGAATTGTGCATTTATGTAATGTATTGGAGGTTTCCCCCCTCAAAGTGGCTTATTTATAAGGCGTTGACATTCTTTTCTATTTTTGAAGTCGTTACATGTTACATATATCGTAGCCGGATTCTAGGGTTTCGGCTTCCAAAAGGTCATCGTGGCATTTCCTTTGCCATATAACTTTTTTCTTACGTGTTTTAAGCTGAAATTTTTAGGGTGCGAAGCTGAAATCCTGAGGCAGATTTTCTAAAAATTTCAGAGCTTGGTTCGCAATATTTTCGGAGATATCATCTGTGGAAGTTAGGCCTTTGTTCAAGCTCCTAAACAGGTCATCGTGGAATTTTCACTATAAAATATTTTCTATGAAGGCTCAGAATCTGAAATTCGTATGGTACGAAGCTGAAATCCTGAGAAAATTTTTCAAAAAATTTTAGAGCTTGGTTCGCAATATTTTTGGAGATATGATCTGTGGAAGGTAGTGCTTTTTCAGGCTCCTGAATTTCATCTCAAAGAGGTGATTGTGGGAAAAGTTCAATAACTCTCTCTCTGGGCAGTGGATTTGAGTGCCGTAAAAAGTGGTCGCAAGTACACAGACTGTAGTTTCTTGGATATCAATTTCAGAGACAAAGGACGAAACAGTGACACATGGAAAGTCCTACAAGTTTGCTCTACTGAACCAGTCCAAAATTAGGTCATTGTGGGAGATTGGACACAACTTTGCCTTGGGGAATCCAAATTAGATCAGACCTGTAGCATTTGAAAGAAGCTTTAGAGGGCTACTACAGGGCTAAATTTCCGATATTGAAGATTTTCAATTACAGAGATAATTCAATTTCAATATCGAGCTCCTCAAAGCAAGCAGCAAGTAAAAAGGTATCACTAAGGGATTCTAAAATGGCGCCTAAAAAGAATTCAACACCCATTAAGCCTTCAGAAGGCTCTACTATGACTCATGAAGATGAAGAATCGCAACATGATCTATCAAAATTACAAGAGCAAATGCAACAGTTTTCACTCTCGCAAAGAGCAACAAAAAATGAAATGGAAGTTTTGAAGAAAGGCATGGAAGTGAAGATGGACGGGTTGAAGAAAGGCATGGAAGCTAAAATGGATGGCGTGGACGCTAAGATGGATGGCGTGGAAGCTAAGATGGATGAAAAGGAATGGTATGGAATTCAGAAAGATGGATGACATGGAAGTCATTATCGATGAGAAAATGGAAAACATAAGAATTTTCAAAGGCATATGAAGGTCTACAAAGTTGAAAAGAAAAGAAGTTTCCTAATGGAGAAAATATAGTAGAAGAACCTCATGATGAGAACAAAATAAATGTTAATCGTGATTTCATAAACTCTAATGTTGGCGGGAAGAACCACCATATTCCAAAAATGGATATGAGGAAGTTTGATGGAAAGGATCCTGTAACATGGATACTACAGAGGGAGCAATATTTTGATCTCCATAACGTGCAAAACACACAAAAGGTACGCATTGCAACTTTACATTTAGAACAAAATACATTTGTATGGTATCAATGGCTTTGCTCTCGTAAAAAAATTGTCACTTGGTCAATTTTTATGGAGGAAATGATAGCACATTATGAGGATACAAAGAGCAACACCTTCTTTAGCCAATTGATAAATCTCAAACAAAAGGGTTTAGTGGGGCAGCACATTGAGGACTTCCCAAAATTGAATATAAGGGTAACTGATATTCCAGAGGAACACAGGATCGATCTCTTCATAGGCACTTTAAAGGATAACATCCAACATGAAGTTCGCGTTTTGGAACCATATTCATTGGAGAAGGCATTCAGGTTGGCAAGAAAAGTTGAATGTAAAATAATGGCGACAAGGAAGCCTACCACTCAATTCTATAAAGAAGGAAGTGTTGCTACGCCTAGATTTCCACAACCTACAAGGTTGATACCACAACAATTGGAAGAAAAAAGAGCAAAAGGGCTTTGCTACAGTTGTGATAGCAAATACACTAAAGGTCATAAGTGTGCTGAGAAGAAATTATTTTACAGAGATTGTGAAGAAGAAGAAGAAAATGAACAAGAAGAGGATATACACCAGGAACCAGCTCTAGAAGAGGAAGAAATGAATCCGACCATATCGTGTAATGCACTGGCAGGAATTACCACTCCTCAAACTCTCAAGATAGAAGGACATATCAAGAAGAAAAAGGTAGTAGTGTTGATTGATTCAGGTAGCACCCATAATTTTATTCATTGTAAGGCAGCCAAGGAATTAAATTGTTTCCTATACCCAGCACCAGAATGTCAAGTGATGGTTGCAAATGGAGGAACTATAAATTGCTCTGGAAAATGCCATAATATCAAGCTAACCATGGGGGAACATGTGTTGACTAGTCCAATGCTTTCCATTCCTATGGGAGGTGCTGATGTTGTACTAGGAGTACAATGGTTACAATCTTTGGGGACGGTAGCTTTTAATTTTCAAGAACTTTCCTTGAAATTTTTTTCAGAAGGAAAGGAAGTCGAATTACGGGGTATTGAAGGGAAGCCGGGAAGGATAATAAGCTCTAATGTCATGACAAAGCTTCTAAAGAAATAACAACGAGGCGTAATTTCACAATTATGCTCACTAGACGTTCCGACATCAAAATCATCTATTTCGGAAAATCTCCAACAAGTCTTGGACAATCATTCCAAGGTGTTTGAAACTCCCAAAGGAATCCCACCTATTCGTGATCATGATCATGCTATTCATTTGATTCCAGGAAGTGTTCCTCCAAACATCAGGCCTTATAGATATCCTTACTTCCAAAAGAGCGAAATTGAACGTACGATTGCAGAAATGTTAGAGGCGGGTATAATTCAACCCAGTCAAAGTTCTTTCTCTGCTCCTGTAGTGTTGGTACACAAGAAGGATGGATCATGGCGAATGTGTCCGGATTATAGGAAGCTCAATAAGCTCACCATTAAAGACAAATTTCCCATTCCTGTGATTGATGAATTATTGGATGAATTACATGGAGCAATTTATTTTACCAAGTTGGATCTTCGTTCAGGATATCATTAAATTAGAATGAAGACTGAAGATATTCCAAAAACAGCATTTCGAACTCATGAGGGTCATTATGAATTTTTGGTCATGCCTTTTGGCCTTACCAATGCACCTTCTACATTTCAAGGGTGATGAATTCCATTTTCAAACCCTTCCTTAGAAAATTTGTGCTAGTATTTTTTGATGATATACTAATCTACAGCAGGTCTTGGAAGGATCATGTTGAATATGTTGACAGGGTGCTCAAACTATTGCAGGAGAAACAATTATATGCAAAAAAATCCAAATGTTTCTTTGGAGTACAAGAGGTGGAATATCCGGGTCATATTGTATCTCACGAGGGTGTTAAAGTAGACCCTAACAAAATTAAAGCCATTAAGGAATGGAAAGTCCCCACAACCATAAAGCAGTTGCGAGGATTTCTCGGGTTAACAGGGTATTATTGCAAGTTTTTTAAGAATTATGGGAGAATAGCAGCACCTCTAACAACATTATTGAAGAAAGATGCATTTTCATGGACTCCTGAAGCAACTAAGGCCTTTGAACATCTTGAAGAGGCAATGTGCCTAGCACCGGTCTTAGCTACGCCAGACTTCACAAAAACCTTTATTGTGGAATGTGATACCTCAGGAAATGGAATTGGTGTAGTTTTAATGCAGGAAGGAAGACCAATTGCTTTTGAAAGTCGTCCAATCAAAGGAAAGTATTTACAGAAACCTATTTATGAGAAGGAAATGTTAGCAATACTGCATGCACTAAAGAAATGGCGAACTTACCTAATGGGAAGACACTTAAGGTAAAAACTGATCATGATAGTCTTAAACACTTTTTGGAACAAAGACTATCTTCAGAAGAGCAGCAAAAATGGGTCACAAAGATGTTGGGTTATGACTTTGAAATAATCTACAAAAAAAGGAAAGCTTAATGTTGTTGCAGATGCACTCTCAAGAAAGAATGAAGAGGTGGAAGCATTGCTTTGTGCCATTTCTATTATCCAACCAGATTGGATAACCGAAGCAAGAGATGAATGGAAGAAGGAAAAACATGTATGGACACTCATTCAAAAGTTGCAGCAAGATCCTAGTACATCTGATACATTTAGTTGGAAAAATGATTCCTTATGGTACAAAGATCGATTATATCTTTGTAAGAATTCCCAACTAAAACAAAAGATTCTTCTGGAATTGCACACTTCTCCTTTAGGAGGACACTCAGGATTTTTAAAAACTTACCACAGGGTGAAGAAAGATTTTTTTGGGATGGCCTTAAATCTGACATTCAAAAGTTTGTGGCTGAATGTTTGGTTTGCCAGCAGAATAAAGTGGAAACAATTAAGACCCCGGGAGTTCTACAACCTTTATCCATTCCAAGTCAATGTTGGGAGGAGATTTCAATGGATTTTATCACAGGTTTACCTAAGTCCGAAGGAAAGAGTGTCATCATGGTGGTAGTTGATAGACTTACCAAGTATGCACACTTTTGTGTATTATCTCATCCATTTAAAGCAAGTACAGTTGCTACTACATTTGTGGACAGAATTCAAAAGCTACATGGAAGCCCAAGGGTTATTGTGAGCGACAGAGATCCCATTTTTACGGGAAATTTTTGGACAGAGTTATTTTCTTGTTTGGGCACTAAATTAGCTCATAGCTCATCTTATCATCCTCAATCTGATGGTCAAACTGAGATAGTAAATAAATGTTTGGAAGGATATCTTCGTTGTTTTGTATCTGATAAACAAACACAATGGGTCAAGTGGTTACCTCTCGCTGAATGGTGGTATAACACTTCCTTCCATACTGCAGCAAAAATGACCCCATTTATGGCACTTTATGGATATCATCCACCATCGATTACATCATATTTAAGGGAAAATTCGAAGGTTCAAGCAGTCGAAGATCACATCAAGCATCAGCAAGAAGTTCTCCAACTCTTAAAGGATAACCTTAATTTGGCACAAAATCGAATGAAACAACAGGCAGATCAACATCGCAGCCAGAGAAGTTTTGATGTAGGAGATTGGGTATTTTTACGGCTACAACCATATAAACAAATGTCCCTCAAGAAAGCTAAGAAGGATAATAAATTATCGCCAAAGTACTATGGTCCTTACAAGGTGTTGCAAAAGACTGGTACTATGGCATACAAATTGGAGCTTCCTGCTTCTTGATGAGTACATCCAGTTTTCCATGTTTCATGCTTAAAGAAGGTTATAGGTGAAAATCTTCCAGTTCAAACAATATTGCCAGAACTTGATGAGGAAGGAAAAATCATATTGGAACCGGAAGCAGTCATGGAAACAAGAACTCGACAACTACGAAATCGATCAATTTCAGAGTATCTCATCAAGTGGAAGAACTTACCCACTGAAGATTCTACATGGGAGGATGAGAATTTATACAAAAGCACCCAGAGCTACTCAAGCGTTGAGGACAACACTTTTTTTGAAGGAGAGGGGCATGTTAGGTCCCTATATTACTAGTATAGTCCCTTATTGTTGTTAGTGTAACCCCCTTATTTTTATTATTGTACCCTTGTAACTCCCATTTTGTTATTATTGTGCCCTTAAATTATTATTGTTAGGTCGGCTAGGATTACATTGTGGCCCACTAGGATTACATTATGGCCCCATGGACTCCTATATATAGAAAGGAGGTTTTGTAAATTGTATCCTCCAAGAATTGTGCATTTATGTAATGTATTGGAGGTTGCCCCCTCGAAGTGGCTTATTTCTAAGGCGTTGATTTCTCTTTTCTTCTATTTTTGAAGCTGGTTACACAACACAAGGCAATGGACACGGTCTTTACTATAGTTTTGGTTCAAACAAGTCTCATGGTAATCATCGATATCATCCTTATAGGAGGAGTTCCAAGGAATATTTTTCGGATGAGTTTAATAAATCCAAGTCATTTATATTCAATGGATAAATGAAGAAGTCACGAGATGCAGAAGCTTGGTTTCTTGGGATGAATAAGTTCTTTTGGTTGCATAGTTGTGTTCAACCTTAAAGGTAACGTAGAAATTTGGTGGGAATATGTAAATAATGTCAGAGCTATTCATGAAGAAGATTTGACCTGGAGTGAGGTTGAGAGACATTTTAGGAAGAAGTATCTATCTGAGAGATATTACGATGACAGTGCAAAGGAATTCTATGAGTTGAAGATGGGATCTATGACTGATGAGGAGTACACTAGCAGATTCTTAGAGTTATTGAGGTATGTGCCTTATCTGAAAGAGGAGAAAGTGAATATTAAAATATTTGTTAGTGGTTTTATAGTATAGGACCTAATCAAGTTTGATGAGCCTAGATCATTGCAGGAATCCATTAGAAATTTGAAACATTGTTACGATCAATCGAATCGTAGGTCTGAGACTAAGCAGGATTGGATAGGTAATGCAAAGAATAAAGTAAAATTTAGATTTACAGTGCTCAACAAGAAGAGACAGTGGGGGATGTTGGACAAATTATTCCACGGATTTATGCAGCAATAGATAATAGGTAGGCGGTTCACCATGCATCTATTATCGAGATGGACGGTAAGCTTTGTGATCAAGATGTTTCTATTTTGATTGACCCTAGATCTAATTATAGTTATGTTAACCCTGACCTGGTGGATAAGTGTGGTTTAAATAAAGAGGTACATGAAGAATATCGGTTAGTGCAGTTGGCTATAGGTACAAAGAAAAGAGTTCATCATTGGGTAAGAGCTTGTGCATTTGAGTTGAATGGTATGTGTAACATCCCTGGTGAAAATTCCATGTAATATAAGTTAATAAATGAAAATTATCACCAAGGTCATGGGACATGTATTCCAAGTTGAATTTTGGGAAAAAAATCATAGCGAGGGTGTTCATTTGATTAATTAATGACTAAGGAAATTTGCAAAGGAAATTGTTAAGGCTTTGGAAAGTAAAAGTGACATTTATTGGCATTTATTTATGAAAATAATGGAAATTAGGAGAAAAGGGAGGTGAAAGGTCACAAGTTGCATGTGAGGAGGAAAATGACAGAAAATAATGGAAAATTGAAGAAATTAGAAGCCTCATTAATGAAAATTCTTCCTAGGATCAATTCATAAGCTTTGAATCAGTTTAATTTTGGATCTCTCTTTTTTCTCTCTTTATTACTCTTGGAAACTTAGATTTTTCTTGGAGAAGTCTTGGAGGAGTGTGGCATACTTGGATTTTTGGAGTAAGAATGAAAAGGAAGAGAAGGAAAGTGTAAGAAGTCATTGGGATGAGAAGATACAATAGGGTTCTTGCAGGTACCAATTTTGATGTATGATTTCCTCACTAGTTTTGGCATGCATGGAATATATATGTGGTTATTGGTTTATGATATTTCATTGGCATGGAGGATTTCCTGGATTGTAAATGGTTTTTCCTAGCCTTTCCATTTCCTAGAAATCCATGGCGTTGTGGATTTTTATTTTATGTCCTGGTTTTTTTTTTGTGCCTTTGTTTGTAGGTTGAGTTATTAGTTCCCATGAGCCTTGGTTCGACAAATGCTCTAGAAGCCATGTAACAACTTGGGTTGAGTTACTAGTCTTGGAAGCCTTGGTTGGATAAACGCTCTAGAATCCCTTGGTGGGTTGAGTTACTATTCATGGAAGCCCTGTTTAGAAAAAAACTCTAGAAGCCCTGCAGTAGTCGTGGTTTGAGTTACTAGTCCTGGAATCCCTGGTTGAAACAAACACTCTGGAGCTTTGGACAGCTTGGGTAGAGACCAATTTGGTGTTGGTTAGTGATGTCTGACCGTGAGGTGGAATCATTGGTTGAGGGTTGAGGTGGTTTTCCCTCTGGAATCCCTAGTTTGGTTTTGATTGATGTGTTTATGAGATCCCAAATTCATGCTTGGAATATGGCATGAGGGTGACTAGATGGAGAGATATTTGGCTCAGCCATGCCTATGGTTGGGTGGTATGTGGAATTCCCATACTTGGTTCATTTTGCTTATGTAAATAAGATGTATTTTCCTCTTATATTGATGGGTAAATATGCTTGTTATAATTCAACTTATATGGTTGTTCGATGCTTGTCATTTATGTTGTTAATATGATGGTTATGAATGTGTTCTATGACAGTGATGATGTATGGCTCGCATCATGTTTTGATTTGTAAATGAATGAACAATGAATATATGACCTAATATATGATAATGCAGTTAATGTGATGAAGCAACAATGCTTCTTAGCAATTCTCAGATAAGTATGAGACCCCTATGCTCATATATGTTGTTTAAACCTGTAGATTACATATTTGTGACACGTTTGACGAAATGCATGTCATGGCTATGTTGAAGCCTCGAAAATCGTTGCTTCAAACATTGGGGGAAAACCACCTGGTCCGGACCTTAGAATAGCCCCTTATCCATTTGGAATGGTGTCTCCGACTGGATTTATAGGACCAGTTTCCTAGTAATGAAAAAGATTGGTGATGGGGTGTTTGTGCAAGTGAATAATGGAACTAACTAACTGAGCTAATCTGTCTAACTTAATATATGACTTGCAAATAACTCTAAAACTAACCTGGGTATTAAATATGAATACGAATTAAAGATTGTTTCAATTAAAAAATAACTATGAAAATGTATTATTTACTTAACAGAAAGATGCAGTATCATATAATGATAAATTTGTTTAAGAAATTAAACAAAGTTATAATAGCACATTGCATTCATAAATTTATATCGTTTACACACACTATGAAAGATGATATCCCTCTATCTTCAGATATGATATGATAAAGAAATATTTGAGAAACAAGTATATATAAGTGATAGCAAATTTTAATGAGAATATTTCATCACATAAAGAAAATAAAATGAAATCAATAGAAATACTAGATACATTTGATATCTCCCTGATGTAATTAGATATTCTGATCCTGCGCTTTAACTTAGAACAATCTTCAAGGTACATAAATGTAACTCTAAAAAATAATTCACCATGAAATCACAAAATATCATCCTTTATAAAAAATAAGATAGTCAAGGAGTACAAAAATGTACTGTCCAAGCCCAAAATATTACAAATTCAGGACCCTTTCCAAAATGTTTGAAAGGGGTTTAAATAGGAAATTCAGAAAACAAATTAACTATAACTTATGCTAGAAACGATCGTCAGAAATTCGAGAATAGACTTGCGATATCCAATAAAATATATTCATCGAATTTCTTCAACTCCCAATGTGCTAAGCTGGCAAATTTTAAGCATCTATTTAACTTCGGTTGGATGACTCAACCTTGAATGCAACTGACTGGTGTATGTGGCATCAGAGAATTCTGGAATGATGGAATTGATGGCACTACAAAGGCATTTGATTGTCATCTACTGACTGTGTGGTTTAATCAAATGTGTCCATAGGACATCCCATGTAATTTCTTGTACTTTACTAATTTTTTTTTATTCTGATTGATTGATTCTTGCGTCCACCTAGTATCAGTTTCTTTTACCCTTGGCAGCTTTCCTGGAGTACAATCTGAAATTAAATTAGCTGCATATAGACTAGCATTAACCAATTGCGTCAGATCGTTCATTATGGCTCTTGCCCTTGATGTAGCACGTTCTTCTTTAATCAACAGTGATTCCCATTCAG
Source organism: Pinus albicaulis (assembly GCA_034641835.2). Taxonomy (NCBI): domain Eukaryota; kingdom Viridiplantae; phylum Streptophyta; class Pinopsida; order Pinales; family Pinaceae; genus Pinus; species Pinus albicaulis. The sequence continues at coordinate 819,991,965 of CM076579.1, read as the reverse complement.
AAAACAAAATATCTTTATGTTTTTCTTCAATTCTAGAAGATTTGAAATCTTTCCCTGTTCTGAGTCTTGCCATGAAATAAATTCTGAAATATTTTCATCTGCATTTTCAAATTCTATTCTTGTGTTGACTGCTTCATCGATGAGAGATGATGTCATTTCACATAAAGTTTCAGCTTGTGAAATTTTTTGACACAGATCATCCAATTGTTGAGATAACAACTTATTTGTTTCCAGAGCTTCTATTTTGAATTGGTCAATTTTAGGATAATCCTTGAATTTATCCAATCTCGCTTGAAATATTTTACTTTGCTCCTCTTTGGTGGTCTTTTCATTTTGCAGCAATGTCTCCAATTTGGATACTTCTTGAGACAATTGTTGTTGTTTATCTAAAGCTTGTTGATCAAGCTTCTTATTTTCAATACTCAATTGTTCTTCTAATTGTTTTACTTTGAGTCTTTCTTCTTCTAACTGCTGCTCTAACTGTAATATCTTTTGTTGATCACCTGTTGTTCTTTCTTCTAATAATGCTATCTGTAAGTCTTTTTGTTTTACCAATTGAGTGACTTCAGTAGCTTTATCTCTAGTGGCTGCACTATAGGCACCTGCATATTGTGATAGTTTGGTCAGATCCTCTTAAGGATTTACTTCAGTGTTCTTCCAAACAACATTCATTAATTCAACTTGTGAAGTTGCAAGTGGTCCTTGATCAATCCTCCTTCTCTTTCTTTGTTTTCTGACAACAACCCTATGCTTAGGGCTGTAAAAGATATCTAGAGGAGGTATGTCTTCAACTCTCAGCACAATTTCTTCAGATGGATTTTCAGGAATGATCTCAATATCCTGATTGTTCAGATTGTCAACTTGAGGATTGTTTTGTTCTCCTATTGTTGAGCTAATTTTTCATACTGTTGTGGAAAATGGGGAGTAATAATTATTTCAGAAGAATTTCCCTCTTTCTGTGAGGCCTTTTCTCTTTCAAGTTGATCATTGAGCTTATTACCTGTATTCTCCTTCTCTGACTGCACATCAATTTTGCTAGTTTTCACTTCTTTCTCTGTTTTGTTGGCTGTATCTTCCTTTTTCTTTTGTTCTATTTCAGTACTTTTATTTTCTTGTGAAGGAATCCTCAGTTGGTCAAGGGGAACTTTAAGTAATCTTTGGGTTCTGAACTGCATAAATTTATTCATATCCTCTGCTTGAAACTTATATTTAGCTAGATCATAAAATTGTGAAAATTTCTCAATTGAGACAAATAAATCATCAAAGTCATCAGGCTCATGCTCAAACTTAGCAATTTGGACCAAAGTTGTGAAATCAAAAGCCACTTTATTTGGATCATATTGTCTGCTTGGAATGGTCACAAGCTTAATATTTATTATCTTAAGGGCTTCTTTTTTAGCATGCTTAAAATCATTAAGGGTATAGGTTCCATAATGAAATGGAAAGGTAGGCCACATCAATTTTTTGGAATTGTTTAAACACCTGGACATCCCTCTTTTTGTCAACTGGTAAGAAATCTCCTGAGCTAAAAGTTTATCAGGGACATATAAAGGTAAGACATGAGGCTCAACAATGCTTCCAAACACTCTAATATAGGTGAATTTCTCTTCACTGAACCAATTTCTGATTTTCGATATGTCAATTTTTTCCTTATCAGAGAGCCGAGGAGGGGGTTGGTTAAGAATGGTATGGTAAATAGGCAACATATAGCCATGGAAAATTCTGTATACATGGTTCTTGAATTGGGATTTCCACAAATAATTATGGTAGATGTGTATAGGGATAGGATCTTGAGGGGTCCATTTCCAACCCATAATAGGAAATTCATAATGAAAACACAAGGCATCTAAAATATAAGCATAGAAATGAAATGGGGGAAAATTTCCAGTATGCTTATTTCTTCTATAATCCAGAATCTTATTTGCTATTTTTTCTGATAAAATAACTGACCAATCCATAATAATAGAACCAACAACGGCCTCAATCAGGTGTACCATTTGAACAGAAAACCTTGCAGAATTATCATACCTAAAAAGTCTGCACATCATGGCAGCATCATAACAATACAGAGATGTGAGAGACTCTGCAGAATACATACCTGAGGTCTCATGCTTATGTTTTTCTGGAGCTCATCTCCATTCTTTAATTAGGTCTGATTCAATTTCATTTCTTGAGGTGAACTCTTCTATGAAGGCTTTATTGTAGGTCTTTTGAGGATTTGGCATATGGTACATTTCTTTGATGTCTTCTGCTCTAAAGGATCCAAACATCTTTCCCCCAACTGTTACGAATGTTTTGTTTGTGATGGTGGTGTTGTCGATCATCCATTTTATTATGTCATAATATGGGAATACACTTGCCCAAGCTGCAATTCTACGAAGAAAAGAATTTGTGATTTCTTTAAGGGGATTATCATCTGAATCTGATTCTTCATCAGGAACTGTTGCTTTTACCTCTGTGACTGTAGGGTCTTCTTTTTCAAGAAAATTATAGAATTATTCCCAGGAAAGCTTCCCGAGACCTTGGTACGTAGTATCTGTAACTAGCTTTATCTTGGCTGGCTTTTCTTTTGGCATTGTGGTAATGGCAACGGTCTTTGGGGCGGACTAGCTCTTGATTTCTTAAGTTTCTTGGACATTTTCTTTATCTGGTATCACTTCACTAACTAAACGAACGAGAGGGTTTGATTTTCTATAGACCTGTGAATGATAAAATCCTCTTAGAAGCGGGCATAAATCAAATCAGAATAAACACCATTAAGTGAAAAGGAAATCATTAAAGGATAATGTTACGAAATATTTTATTCATGATCACAAATTGGTTAACTCCGTATTAAAATTAAATGGCTTAAAGGAAAGTCACATTCACACATTCATAATAGAATTGATTACCATAATTCATTTGATTTTCAAATTAATGATGCTCGTATAATTGGAGATCAGCGATATCAAAATCTTGATGCAAGATTTACCTTTTGTAACTTCCGATTGCGAATTGCTAATGTGCGAAATATAAATAGCGAATGGTTTATCGCATCAAAAGTTTCCTATGGACTTGTATTGTAAATGTGATTTTCCGAAATGCGATTGCAATTGGTGATACTGCATTGTTTATCGCATTGGAAGTTTGCAATGGAATTATATTGTAAATGTGATTTTCTGAAATGCGATTGCGATTGTAGTGGGGTCCATCACATCGGATCTTTTATAAAAAAAAGTAGTTGTGATGTGGCTTTTTTGAAATGCGATTGCGATTATGACATTGTAATCGGAGTTTATTAAATATACCCAAATGAAATATAACTTATTCGAAATGCGATTGTGATGAGTTACATCGCATCGGAGTTTTGCAAAGAAAATATGAAAACATAACACTCTACCGATTTGCGATTGCGATTTACTTTATCGTATCGGACTTTTTAACATGAAGAAATTTATACTTTGTCACGATGCGATATAAGCTTTATAGTTGATTGGGTCGGAATAAATTTAATGTTGCATTTGTTTATTTGCACTTGAGATATGTGATATGCGATACATGCTTTTTAATAAATGAAATTTTTTTATTGTTTTATTTTCTGATGATCGGATTTCCGCAAAGTTTTTATTTCTATCTAAAAAGAAAGGGGACCCATTTCTAAATGAAATTTATTCTAAAATTATAAAATGGGGAGGGTTTTCGTACAGTACAAAAACTGGCGATTCACTGGAAGAAACAATTATCTCTGAAAAATAAAATGAACACTATACTTTTTAGTAAGTAAAAAGTTTTAAAGATAATGAAAAATATCTTAGAAAAATTTAAATAAAATCTAACTCTGAAAAAGAAATAAAAATCACTTACAATCTCTTTTTAATTTCTCAAAATTAAAAACATTTTTTGGTTTAATCAAGCTTTGATTGGTTGATAAAGATAAAGTAGGGGGCCTCTCCGTTCTTAGCTTTGTGATTTACTCTATTTTCACAGGTAGTGCCTCTGCTGCCTGCAAACGTTCATAGTCTCGACAGGGTTACCTTTTAACCATTAATTATTCAGTGTCCCATCCATCTAAGAGCATGACTTTTTAAAATATAAATTCATAAGATACACTATCTTGTGTTTTTTTTCTTTTTCTTTTAATTTAAAATCCATTGTTTTAGTTTGGTAGCCAGTTGATAACAATGCCATTCACTAGTTGTAATCAAACTGAACAAGTTGGCTCGTAATGAGATCCCTTGTCTTATGATTATAAGCCATTACCATGTTTTGGTATGCAGTAGTGGTAATGTCAGTTTCATTACTTCTTATGATCATGGTAAGCATGCTCGTGATGAGACCTCTTATCTTTTATTATTAGACAAATAATTTTTAGAATTATATTCTAAAAAATCACAACCTTAATGGATGGGGTGAATGATTTTCTCCTTAGGATTCAATGGATGACAATTTTTTAGAGTTTAAGTGCCAAAATTGGAGAAGTCTTTACTTTTTATAGATAACCTTTCTCTGCTTAACAAACTTATAATGATTTACAATATTTTCAAGGTTTTAGAAGATTTTGCAAATGTTTTAAACAAATTCTCAAAGTTTAATATTTTATTTTAACTATCCAAAACTTTAATCATTTCCTTAAAAAATCTTATTTACATAAATAAGTATTTACAATATTTTCTCAAAGAAATTTTCAAATAGTAAAAAGTCAATTAAATACTATTAACAACCTTATTTGTAAATAAACAAACTTGCATAATAGAATATGTACAGGTAAGAAGGGGTTACCTTCTTAAGAAAAGAAATTTTTCAAGATAAGCCCATTCACAGGAAGAGATTCTCTCTTTCCTGTTAAATCTTGCAATATGAACGTTGATGAGCCTATATTTTTAACAATATGAAATGGTCCAAGACACATCTTTTGAAATTTGGTATGTTTACCCTTATCTTCATGTGCTTTGTCCCATTTCAAAACAAGATCACCAATTTGCAAAGTTTTGGATCCAGTAGAGCTTGAATCAAAAGAAGATTTTATGAGTTTTTGATGTTTAGTATGAATACTTTTAGCTTTCTCTCTATCTTCTTCTAACTTAAGAATTTGATCAAATATCAATTGAAGAGATGATGAAGGATTTTCTTCAATGAATTGGACTAGGGCTAGAGATGGAAGTACTAGGTTTGATGGTATAACAACTTCTTTTCCATATACTAGATTAAAAGGTGAAGTTCCTATTGAAGCTTTTTGAGTTATGCGATCAACCCATAGTGCAAAAATTAAAGATTTATGTCAATTATTTTGACTCTGATCAATTGTTCTTTTGATGATTTTGATAAGATTTTTATTTGTTGATTCAGCGAAACCATTACCTTGTGGATAATAATTTTTTGAATATTTCAATTTGAAACCTCTCTTGATTGCAAATTCCATTATAATATTTCCAGAAAAATAAGATGCATTATAAAAAACAAAGGCATTAGGTACACCAAACCTGGTAATAATGAATTGATCAATGAATTCAATGATTGCATCAGAATTGACTACCTTTAAAGGGATTGCTTATACCCATTTTGTAAATTAATCCGTTGCTATAAGGATGTATCTATGTTGTTTGGAAGAATGTGGAACAATTTCTCCAATAATATCAAGTTCCCATTGTTCAAATGGTTGCTCAATATTTACTGGTCGTAAAGGAAAGGCTTGTTTCCTTTGTCTCCCACTAGCGGTTTGACAAGTCTCGCATTTCCTTACATAATCATGTGCATCTTTGAACAAGGTAGGCCAATAATAAACAACATGGATTATTTTGTGAGCTATAGTGTCTCCTCCAAAATGTCCACCTACTGGTCCATCATGCAATTCCTGCAATACCTTGTGTGCTTCAGTTTTTTCAAGACATCTTAATAGAATGGAATCATAATTTCTTCTAAATAACACATCATCAATGATTTCAAAGTGTTTAGCTTTTAATCTTAAAGCGCGCTTGTTTTTATATTTGAGAGTAGAAGGAGCATACCCATTTTTCAAATAAAAGATCAGATCAGCATATTGAGATTCAGAATCTATAATACTTATCTGATTTACTTGAACAGTATTATATTGATCTTGATGTTCTGGTATGTTGGAAGCATTAGGGGAATTTGAGGTATAAAATGGGCCTCCTAAGGAAATTATAAAATAATAGTGGAAAAAATCAAATAAGATTTGATGACATCATCAAATTTTAGAGGGAAAAATGGAAAAACTACTTTTTCAACTCATATTTTCAACTTATCTCCCAAAGTTTTTACTCAAATTTCGAGCGGGAGTACTCGTTGGATGTGAACCCACCCCATCCAAGGAGTACCTACGTTGCATACTTTCGATGGGTCCTACTACCTAAAATGAGAATATATAAAAAAATGAGATATTTCTCATTTTTCATGTAGTAGGGTCCATCAAAAATATGCAACATGGGTACTCCTTGGATGAGGAATGAAATTTTGCATCCAACGAGTACTCCTGCTCGAAATTTGAGCAAAAACTTTGGGAGATAAGTTGGAAATACGAGTTGAAAAAGAAGTTTTATTATTTTATTATTATTTAATATTTTTACCTTTATTTAAAAAAAATTGTAAATCATCTGAGGATGATATCACCTTGAATCATAGGTTGTTATAAAGTTTATTTTTGTTGTACATTTTTCTTATGAAGGCCCATTTTAGACCTCAAAATTCCTAATGCTTAGACTACTCCTGTAACAATGTTGCCACGGAAGTCGGCGGGTTGCAAAGACCCTCGCTTAATATCAATATCATACTCTTGTAAAGTTGTTATCCAATTAGCTCTCTTTTCTCCTACTTCCTTTTGTATTAACAATTGTCTCACCATAGAGAATGGGACAATTATTTTTGTATGTTGTTTTAGGAGAAATGGTCTAAAATGTTTGATTGATTTAAACACAGCAAAGGCTTGTTTTTCTACATCATAGAAATTAAGTTTGGCTCCTTGTAGATTAGAGCTAAAGAAAGAGTTTGGTGCTTTAGCCTGTTGATCATTGGGTTGTGTCAAAACAGCAACATAGGATGTTTCAGTAGCCAAAGTATACGGAATGAAATGTTTAGAAAAATCAGGAGTATTCAATGTAGGTGAATTAATGATTGTCTATTTGATTGAATCAAAGGCTTCTTTTTCTTTATGTAACCATTTGAAAGCTAAATTTTTCTTAATCATATTTTGCAAAGGTAAAACTATTTGAGAAAAATCAGGAATAAATCTCTTCACAAAATTGATCTGTCTCAAAAAGGATTGCATGGATTTCTTGTTATGTGGTAAGGAAATATCAGAAATTTCTTTCACTCTATCAGGGTCAATATATATGCCATCTTTAGACACAACAAATCCTAAGAGTTTCCCTTCATTGAGAGCAAAGAAATATTTCTTTGGATTTAAAGAAATTCCAAACCTTCTACATCGTTCAAATATCCGTTTCAAATCATGCAGATGATTATCCCTTTTCTATGAAAAGACGGTTATGTCATCAAGATAGATAACAACTGATCTATTAATCAACCCTTTAAATGCTATATCCATGGCTCTCTGGAAAGTAGCTCCTGCATTGATCAAACCAAAAGGCATTTTTTGGTAGGCATAAGTTCCCCACTTGGTTCTGAAGGTAGTTTTCATCCTATCATCTGAATGTACCAATATTTGGTTATAACCTTAAAAACCATCAAGAAAAGGCATTAGTTCAAAACTAGCTACTTTTTGAAGTATTTGTTCCATTGTTGGTAATGAGAAGTTATCTTTTTGGCATGCCTTGTTTAGATTTCTAAAATCAATATAGATTCTAATATCTCCATTATTTTTCCTGACAGGCACCATGTTTGAGACCCAACTAGAATGTCTTACAGGAAAAATAATTTTCGCCTTCAAAAGTTTATTCAATTCTGTCTTGATTTGAATTTCCAGATTGGGATGAATTTTTCTTAACTTATGTTGCACTGGTTTTACATAGAGAAGCATTGGAATTGTATGTTGAATGACAGAAGTATGATAAGTTTTCAAATCTTCATAATTCCAAGCAAAGACATTTTTGTACTTATTCAGAAGCTTGATGAAAGCGATCCTTTCCTCTAAAGTTAACTCGAGTGCTAAATTAACATTTTGTGGTTTAGACTCAGTACCAAGATTTACTAATTCAAACTTCAAAGTAGAACTTTGAAGTTTGGCATTGGTAACCTTTTTGAATCTATCTTTGATATCATATAGGTATTCAAGTTTAACTATAGATTTGGGAATAGGATTTTCATTGTCTTTTGATGTGTTTTGAAGATCATGATCACTTTCATCAATGATTTGGTCATCATAATATTTTTCTGAATTCAATAAATTTAAGATATTTTCATCATGATAGAATACTCTCCAATTGGTGACATTATCAGGTACAAAAGGTCAAAAAATTAATTCAACTGAAAACCTATCTAGACTATAATCCTCAGCTAGGAGAATCTTGGAAGAGACATTAGCTAATAAATTAGCTGATGAATTCTGAGTTCTAGGGATAGAAGATATATTGAATGCTAGAAATTGAGTGGTAAGATCTTAAACAAGGGCTTTATAATGTTTAAGATGATATGAAAAAAAATGGATAGTGTTTCTTACTTGTATGATAACAATTTCAGAATCACCATACACTTTCAGGTATTTAACATTCAGCCCTATTGATTTATAAAGCCCTTGGATCAAGGCTTCATATTCAGCAGTGTAATTTGTACACTCAAACTCTAGTCTACATGATAGCATAGTTTTTTTTGTTGGAAATACTGAGAGGGGGGGTGAATCAATATTCCTTTCAATTAGAGAATTAGTTAATCTTCAATTATTATCAGTGTTTGTACAATGATAGCAGAAAAAAAGAGGAACACAAATGCACACAGTTTTTAAGGTGGAAACCCACTCTGGGATAAAAACCACCTAATTATTTTCTAATAATTCTTTAATATTCAACTCCAATTGAAAATAAAGCTCCAACTTCCTAGAATCTAGAAAAGCATTCTTCTCCATCTCCCACTAGATGGATGCTCCAACGCCCGAGATTCTTTAGTAGTCAACTGAATGGATGCCCCAACACCCAATGAGCTAAAACTCACCCTAGCACCACCCTACCACCCTATAGAAGAATAAAAGAAGAATAGACTCCCGTACTAGGGAAAATGATCCACTTTACAATGATATAGAATGATGTACAAGAAGAAGATATATTAGACCATAAACCCAACTTTGACACAACCACCTAATGAGATCCTAGGCCTCCCAACACTGCCTCTTCAACCCTTGGCAAATAGACACTAGTAAAATTTTTACAATAATGTATTTACAATGAATTACTACAATGATACCTTTACAATGATTGTATGCAGTGCTGCAAACTTGAAGGCTTCATATGATGAACTTCTTGCTGCTGTTATGCACCTTCATTGCTACTCTTGTCATGCTACCCTTTGCTGCACCTTGCTTTTCTTTGTTGCCGTAGAAAGTCTGGTCCTTTGCAACCATTGACAACACATGATCTAGCTTTTTCTTGTTGTTACACAATAATTTGTCACCATCCCTGCAATCCCCATCTCACCCATTGTAGGGTCGTTTCTGTGACCAATAAGCAGTTTCATGCCTTGCTAATACCATCATTGTATCCCTTGCCATAAGGACAACATTCCTTCTATTGATCATTTCCTAAGAAGACCCCAAAAAACACCTGTTTTTGCCTTGGCGCTGGTAGCCCGTTATGTCCTCGCGCCAATGAGGAAAATTAACACCGAGCTCGCGCCAGTTGGCGCTCTGTCCGAGTTAAGCACCCATGCCAATATGCTTATGGAAAGTTTTTTAAAAAAAGAGGTGAAGTTTCGATTACAACAACTTCGTCGATGAGTCATGAGGAGTGGTTTCGACTGAATAACCACGACCTTCCTCCTTTGGCCTTTTGTTTCCACCTTATGGGGAACCTCCCAAGAGATAAGGCCTCCCTTCCACTATTGTAGGGATCCCAACCTCCTCCTATCCTTTATAAATATAGCCATCTTCCATTGATGAAGGGGCTGAATGGTTGAGTCTCCAAGAGCTTTCATAGCCTAAAGAATGCTGCAAGAGCCTTGATAGTCCTCATAGAGCCAAATCAATAGCAAGGATATTTACGACTGGAGAGAGAGGCTTGTCCCATTCCCGACGAGCTTTACCGAGAGGTATTCCTCTATCGATCCGCCGAAGGAAGATTCAGCGTCAGAGCCAGGTTGTATTTTCCTTTATATTAATTAATGATAAGCGACTTTGGTTATGGTTCCACTCGTATTTCTCATTATGATCATGAGTTGTGTCTTCTCTGACTGATACATAATTGCATATATTGGGTTTGACGCTTGTGTTCGTCATGATTCTTGTGTGTGTAGGTGTTCGATCGCGGCAAGCGTGAGGATTGTGATCTGTTGGAGCAAGGAAAAGGGAGCACTATCTTCTCTACGAACAACAACATCAGACTCAAGGTAGGCCTTCTTCGCAATTTGGTCTATTGCAATTAGGAACTTGCACCTTAGCATGATACGATTGTTGCTAGACCCAATCTGGGCTAGTAGGGATTGCCTCTGTCCACAGAGGGGATTTACCTCTACAACAAATTGGCGACTCCGCTGAGGAAATGTTGATTTGGAGTATTTTCTTGTCTTTTTGGCCGATTCTTGACTTTTCTTGCTTGATCAGCTCTTTTGGCTGGCTCTTTCTATGTGTTTGGATTTTGTTTAGCTTTACCATCACTAGTCTATATCTTGGATTGCTCTTTTTTATTTTTCCTTAGTAAACTTGACCGACACACTTATTAGCCTGACAGTCGCACCCATTGGCACATGTTTCCAGTGTATTACCTGCACCAATCATGTTCTAGCGCTAGATTCCACCTGAAAGTCACGCCAATTCTGTAAGGTGCTAGGGTTTGCTCTGTTTTGGGCTTTCTGAGTTTGATCTGTGATTTTGGTTTCATTTTTACGACTGCCTGAGTGTTTTGGAGCCTTGTTTGACTGACTGTGACCTTCATCCTTTGGTTGTTTGCCTGTTTCTATCAATTTTACATTCTAGCCCTAGGGCATCTAGGTGCTATAGTGTGTCGAGCCTCCCATGGGAGTTTTTGGTTTCTATCTGTTCAGTCAACCTTGTGATTGCTTCTCTGCATTCGTTTGGTGGTTGTCTATTGTTTTATTGTGCTATTTGAGTGATTGGTTTCTTCTTCATTCGAATTCCGCTTTGTCTCGCTTTGAGCCTAGATTACATGGTTCATTTGAGTCTTTGGGATTCTCTTGGTTTTGAGGGATTGTTTTGTCAATTTGAGGTTTGATTGTGTGTTTCCATTTTAGACCTCAAAATTCCCCTAATGCTTTATCCATAGGAAGCCGAGTCTGCCGCCCTATACCCATGATACATCAGACACAACATTCGGGGAGATTGCTTGCACGTACGGTAAGTCCTTAGTTGATTTCTCTTTCATTTTGAAACCAAGGTGTATATTTCAGTTCACAGATATCTGGTACACCCTTTGCTTAGATTACCAGATTAGTCATTTTAATCTTTTCTGACTCTTTAAATTTGAAAGTATAATCAAGCGCTTGTCCTTTCACGTTTGTTTCCAAACTGAAAGAGATAGAGTCATCTTTTACTCACTTCTTGACTCTTAAAATATGAAATGGTGGAGTTTAGTTTCAATGTTTTAAAAATTAACTGCCCACGAAATATTCCTGGCTAAAGTTAGTTTCCTTAGGGTGTGGTTATGAAGATCGTTTCTGATGGCAACTTTTCGGGAGTTCACCAACCAAGGAATCCCCTCCGATGGGAATCCTAGTCCTTTTACTCCTTTTGGAAATGTTGGTGCTCCTTATATGGAAACGTTGTCCCTTCCTGGGTTAACTGTTGGGTTGCTTGTTTAGTTTTTTTCAACCTCTGTGGTCCCGAATGTCTCAGCTACTATTCAATCAGTTCCTCCGCCTGAACAACATCATGTTGATTCCAAGGTGGACCTCTCCCCTTCTTCGTCTGTTTCTGCGTCCTCCTCTTCTACTTCGCCTGGTGAAATTTTGGATTCGAGTAACCAGGTGGCTAAGAAGAAGAAGAAGAAGACAAAGAAGAATAAGTCCGATAAGAGAGAGGCTAAGGCTGCAGCTACTGCTTCTGAAACATCTCCTCTTGATAAACCTTCCAACCCTCCGCGGAAAGTCAAGTTCCCTTGCATGTTGTGCATAGGAGACCATCTTCTTCGAGACTGCCCTGGAATTCCCAAGGTGCTTGAAGCATGGTCCAACGGTCGTCCGTCGTTGCCTTTGGCTTCCGGGAGTCAGGTTGGGGGCATTTCTTCAACTAGTGCTGGTAAATATCCTAAGAAACAGGGCAAGATTACCAATCCCTGTAAGTTGTGTGAAGGGAACCATGCCATTCACCTTTGTCCTTATATGGATGAAGCCAAGCAAGTTTTGTAAAACTCGGCTATTTCTATGATGTGCCTTCTGGCTGGTTACAAACAGCTTTCTTTGAGTCCTCCACCAGCTGGTCCTACGATTGGTCAAGAGTCATCCTTGGTCGATCCCGCTCCCTCAAAAATTCAGATTCAGGAATCCATTCTCGACCAACCATTGGTCATGGGATCGTTTGAACTGGCCCCGTCTGTGGTGCACCAAGTCTTTTCCATGGAGAGTGGATCTCACATCCCTCAGGTTCTTCTTGTTTCTTCAAATTCCTCGGACTTGGAGAAAGATTCTCCTGTCCCTATATCTCAATAAGTTGCTCCTCCACCTCTCGTGATGGAGGTCCCGGAGGATACTCCTCCTACCTTTGAGATGGAGGTCGTGGAGGATGCTCCTTCTTCTATCGTAACACCAGGGGAAGAACATCTCAGTTCGATGGTATCCCCTCCAATTAGTTTGGTTGCTTCCTTTGATTGGAATCGATTTACAAGATACTGCCTTCCGTCTTATGTGCCTTTCGAGATAACGGTACAGGCCTTTGGTTTGGTCGTACCCAACACCATTATAGATGAAGGCACGTATGTTAGTATTTTATCCTCAACTACTTGGCAAGCTTTCGATTCCCCACCACTTGTGCCTGTTACACATAATCTGTTGGCGTTTAATAGAAGAACTAGTCAACCGTTAGGGATCCTTCCACGGTTACCTGTTACTTTGGGAGGTAAAACTATCCATATGGACGTGATGGTTGTTCCAAGTCCCTTGGATTTCAATCTGCTCTTGGAGCGCAATTACACCTATGCCATGGGAGCGCTTGTCTCCTCCCTTTTTTGTGTGGTCTGTTTTCCACATGAAGGATAGATCGTGACCATTGATCAGATTTCATTCTTTGGTCCTGATATGGCAATTGGCCCGCCATCATCCCTTCCTGGTTTTTATCCACCCGTTGTATCTGCCCCGCCACAGGTCAACTATGTGGCTACCTACCCCGTGCCTGTGCTCAGTGATGATGTCGTCGTGCATAGTGTGCTGGGGGCATTGGGTCCAAACTTTAAAGATGTTTTCCTTCCATCGGAAGGGAAAATCTTGGAAGCCATGACTTCTTATTCATCATGATGAGTTGTCGTCGGACCATGGTTCTTGTCTTGTGTCAAGCTCCTTAAAAAATGAAACAAGCTGGTTGGAGCACAATTCATTTTCTTGTGTCAAGCTCCTTAAAAAATGAAACAATGTCATCTGAGGATAGCTATTTTAATGTGTCAACCTCGTTAAAACAATGAAATATGTTTCTTGTTCAATTCGAGTCTTTGATAAGATCTCATAAAATCCCAGTCGAGTCTTTCTCTTGATCTCGTAACTTGAACCTTCACTCCATTTGCCTTTTATATGGACTGAAGCTTGGGGGGCATGTACCTCGAATTGAGCCACCATGCTGAGGGAATGCTTACTATTTCAAGCATAGTTTGTTTCCATTTAAAGCTTGTGGAAAAATGAAACCGGTGTCAAGCATAGTTTATCTTTGTTTCAAGCTTGTGTAAAAATGAAACCAACTTCAAGCAGAGTTTCCTGATTTCAAGCTTGTGTAAAAAAGAAACCATTCCCATTTTACCTCTTGTGATTGCCATTTTATCAGCCTGTTTTTTCCAGATGAGCCTTGGTTTTCTCACTCCATCGTCACTATCTGCTTGGCTGATCATATGCCTTCACTTGGTTGTTTTACCCGTTCCTGAGGAAGCGCTGCAATGAGTGGTCTTGTTAGCCAGCCTCTTAACCTTTAATTGTTCTGAGCAATTCCACCATTACCGAAACCAGTAGCTACTCGTTATACCACTTGTTCCTCCAGGAGGAGTCAACTTTCAGCTCTTTTCTGACTCTTGAAAACTGAAAATATTGCTGATTCGCTTGTCATTTTGATCTCGTTAAATTGTCTATGAAACGACATCTACCCAGTATACGTTTACCCCTTTTTCGGGCTGAGATAGATTATTTACGAAAAAGGAATACCCTAGCCTATCGCGACTAGGAGGTTTTCTCATACATAGTTTTCTACCTTTTCAGATCTGAGGAACTATTTACGAAAAGGGACTGTTGGAGTTTACATTTCTGTTGTCTTTTCAAACTCTCTAAATATGAAAATATGTCGAGTTCTTCCTTTGTCAGACTCGTTAAACCCTGATGACATCGGATTCAGTCGTAATGACGTTATTCGAGTTCCTCCTTCCTAGGGCTCGTTAAATGTACTAGGATGGATTCGTCCAAAGGACGAACTTATATGACAAGCATATGGTATCATCTTCAAGCTTGTGTAAAAATAAAGAGGTACTCGCTAGAAATGGTTGGGAAAAAATGGAACCAGTATCGTCGTCGTGTCGACAATATGTCGCTCTTGAACATGGTACTTGTCTGCATTCGTGTCAGGTTGGGGACATCTCATCTCGTTTTCTGCTTGCCTCTGTGGGTTTGGGTAATCCATTTTGACCTCTCATCTACTCTTTGCCTTGTCATCATGACCCCAGATCCTTTGATGTCAAATACTGCCAAATCCACTGTCGTGCTACCAATATGTTCAAGAGAATTTGACCTCTGCAAGTTTCAACCTTCCTCTGATTCTCATTTGATCCTGATTCACGAAGACATTATGTTCCCACTATGGCCCACCTTCGATCAAGGTCACTTCCTGTCAACTTCAGCTCATTGTCCGGGAAGCTAATATAGAGACTCCCTTTTGGTACCTTGGAGCATGCATGCCTCAATGGCAGGTTCTTCGCGTTCGACGTGAGGTTTTCATAATTGGTCTCCAATCGAGTGATTCTACAGGTGTTCGACGCCAGCTCACTGATTCACATGCCGTAGATTGTACTTATAGTACCTTGAGGACCATTGTCACTATTGGTGGTACCTCTCACATCTGTTAACATCTTTTATCATTGGCTGGTGATCAGACGATGTTCTTGCATGTTCGACTTCATCTCACTTATTCACATGCTAGAACTTGTACTGTGTTCGGGTCGAGATGGAGTGAAAGACCCTAGATTTTGTCTGTTGGAATCCAGGGTGTGGATTTTGTGGATTATCATGACTGGTTACATGAATCACTAATTGGATGGCTCCGACCATACCTGAGTCTCTTTATTGATCCTTACTGGATGGATGTGTCCATGCCTTGGATCTGGATTATTGTATACTCTATTATGGATGGCTGCACCCATGCCACGTATATCATGTATTTGAGATATCAGTTGTACTTTTCCATGCAGGTTTTCCGACGGCAGTGTTTTCAGTTGGACATGTTCTCATAAAGAATTTCACCCCTCTCTCTCTCTCGGGCCTCATGCTTTAGGGGGCATCTGTTACACAGTAATTTGTCACCATCCCTACAATCCCCATCTCTCCCATTGGAGGGTCATTTATGTGACTAATAAGCAGTGTCATGCCTTGCAAATACCATCATTGCATCCCTTGCCATGAGGACAACATTCCTTCTGTTGATCATTTCCTGAGCAGACCCCAAAAAACACCTGTTTTTTCCTTGGCGCTAGTAGCCCGTTATGTCCTCATGCCAATGAGGAAAATTAACACTGAGCTCATGCCAGTTGGCGCTCTGTCCCAGTTAAGCACCTGTGCCAATCTGCTTATGGAAATTTTTTTAAAAAAAGAGGCGAAGTTTCGATTACAACAACTTCGTGGATGAGTCATGAGGAGTGGTTTTGACTAAATAACCACGGCCTTCCTCATTTGGCCTTTTTTTTCCACCTTATGGGGAACCTCCCAAGGGATAAGGCCTCCCTTCCACTATTGTAGGAATCCCAACCTCCTCCTCTCCTCTATAAATATAGCCATCTTCCATTGATGAAGGGGTTGAATGGTTGAGTCTCCAAGAGCCTTCATAGCCTAAAGAATGCTGCAAGAGCCTTGATAGTCCTCATAGAGCCAAATTAGTAGCAAGGAGATTGACGACCAGAGAGAGAGGCTTGTCCCATTCCCGAAGGAAGATTCAACATCAGAGCCAGATTGTATTTTCCTTTGTATTAATTAATGATAAGCGACTTTGGTTATGGTTCCACTCGTATTTTTCATTATGATCATGAGTTGTGTCTTCTATGACTGATACATAATTGCATATATTGGGTTTTATGCTTGTGTTCATCATGTTTCTTGTGTGTGCAGGTGTTCGATCGCGGCAAGCGTGAGGATTGTGATCTGCTGGAGCAAGGAAACGAGAGCGCTATCTTCTCTACAAATAACAACATCGGACTCAAGGTAGGCATTCTTCACAATTTGGTCTATTGCAATTAGGAACTTGCACCTTAGCGTGATACGATTGTTTCTAGACCCGATCTGGGCTAGTAGGGATCGCCTCTGTCCGCAGAGGGGATTTACCTCTACAACACTTGCCTTCTAGGAGCTCGATATTGAATCTGGTGTATCTCTGTTATTTCAGATCCTCAATATCTGCTTTTAGTCCCATATTATTCCTCTGCGTATTCTTTCCAATGCCATAGGTCTGACCCAATTTGGATTCTTCAAGAGAGAGTTATACCCAATCTCTCACAATGCCCTAATTAAGGACTGTTTCAGCAAAGCTCACTTGTACGGCGTGCCACGTGTCATTGTTTCTTCATTTGTCTCTAAAATTGATATAGAGAAAATTGCATACTATGCAATATCCACCAATTTTTACAGAATTCCAATCCGATACTCAGATAGAGAGTTATGACGAATTTACCAAGGTCACTTATTTGAGATGAATTTAAGGAGCTTGCAAAAACCCTGACTTCCACAGATCATATCTCCAAAAATATTACGCACTTTTATCTGAAATTTTTATTGCCGCTTCCTCAGGATTTCATCTTCGTCTCATAAAAATTTCAGCTTCTGAACCTTCGTAGAAAAAACGTTAAAGCGAAAATTCCACGATGACCTGTTTCAAATGGCCGAATCCCTTACCTAAGGATGAAATGAGGATCACAATTTATATAAATGATTAAGTTGAGAGGGGCTTCAACAAGTGAACATGGGAGGGATTTTATGAGCTTAAAAATATATTAATTATGACTTTTCAATGACCCATGTCCCAACCCCATGGGGTTTTAGCCCACCAACTAGGGGTACAAACTTCAAACATGAATATCTCTCAAACCGTGAAAAATTACATGGCGTGCCATATATCAACAGAAACATCTCGACAAGTAGAAACCATCAAAAGCATTATTGACCCAGAATATATTAATTTTTTAGGTCAAAATTCCCATGAAATATTGGGTTAGCCCCTGGTGCTGCTTGAGTTGACATCAATGACAACCGTTGATCAACATTTTCTCCCTCTGGATCAACTAAAATGCATCCAGCTCCTGCGCCATCATTGGATTTTGATCCATAAAAATACAAAGACCAAAATAAAGACTCATCTACAGTTTTATTTACAGATTGATCAGAAAAATTGATGCATATTGAAGAATAAGTTTGTGAAAAATTTTCAATTTGTGAAGTAAATGTATTTACAGAAAAAGGTGATTGAGGTGCTGTGAAATTTCCAAGGAATGATTCAGCAGAATAACCTCCGAGAATGTTGTTATTAAAAGCCACCGGTTCATTTTCTTGTTCGAATTCTGTCACAGTATGCATCATGTGTTTTTCTCTTTCAACTTTGATTTGATTTGGTTTCCCTTTGTGGGGAAGCCACATGTGAGAATAATTAGTGGCGATATAACCATTAAGTTTTGCAAACCAATCCCTGCTTAATATTAATCCATAAATCTCAGGAATATCTGCAATTAGAATATCAATTCTCTGTACTATCTTGGGATCATAGGCTAACCTAATAGTGACTGAATTGATTTCTCCTACAACTTGCACTTTAGTCTGATCTAATTGAACAATATGTACTGTAGATTTTTGGGGTTCAATGTTTAATTTTGAGCAGACTGAAGTAGGCATTATATTTGATGATGCTCCTAAATCTATCAAGCACTTGTGTAAATTCTTGTTGTAGATCTCATAAGTCAAGAGAAAAGGAGGTTTCTGATAATTGGATCTTTCTCTAATAAGAACAGTATCAGTAGCATCTACTTTATCTGGTGGCTTACCTGATCCTTTGGCTACTTTGGAAACTACACCACTTGGTAGAGGAGAAATAGGTGTTGCATTTAATTCTTTCAATAACAGCTTCTGTTGATTCTTCAGTTTGCTGAGTTCATGTAAAGAAATATTTGCTCTGGTTTTCTTCATGTCTTCAACAATGTTATAATCCATAGAATCAGACACTACCAGAGTCTTAGATGTTGTTGTAGGAGGATTAGAAGACAATGTTTGATTTTGAGTAGGCAAAGGAGAATCTTTATTTACAAGGGTTTTATCTTTTCTATTCAAAGTTGAAATTTTCTTCTTGGGGACTATTTGAACAGGTTATGCTGTAGATTTACTTCTAGTAATTACTGGCAGGGCTTTTTGTTCTTTTTCACTGTCTGAGTTAGGCAAAATGAAATCCCACATCCTGTGTAATTCAGCTATTTCTTCTTCTTCTTCTTCTTCTTTTGATAATGGAGGTGTATCTTCTTCTTCATCTTCTTCTAGATCTGACTCTGTATTGGATATTGAATTGGGTGGTTTAGATTCAGTTTTCTGATTCCTTTTGAAGTTCCTAAAAGATCTATTGCTTGAAGTTCTTGCTACTTGTTTTTTGATTTCGATCATTTCATTGGACAAAGTCTTCAGAACTTTCTATAAGCCTTCCATGTCATAAGGATCCCTAGGTGTTTTCTTCTTTGAATCATCCTTAAAACAAACTTTTTATGATTTTCTTTCCTCATTAGCATTTCTTTTATCCAAAGCAATGATCCATTGTTCTATTGCAATTGCTTCTTTCATATTTTCAGCTAAAGTAGGTTTAGCAGCTCTATCTACAAAAATGGCTATATTTGAAGGCAAGGATGTTATATACCATTCACTTCAAACTTGCTCACTGGGTTTTAAGGTTGTAGGAATTTTATTTAAAATTTTATTGAATCGGGAATTAAAATATTTGATGGGTTCTTTGGATTCGGCTCTCAAATTGGAGAGATCATTAATTAGAGTTGCTATTGATTTATAATCTCCAAATTTTGGTTAAGAAATGTTCCTGGAAAATATCCCAACTTGTAATATATCCTGATGGTAATGAAAAATACCAGGATCCTGCTGCCCCTTGTAAAGTATAAGGGAATAACCTAACCAAAACATCTTCATGTTGTACTGCGTTTAAATTTACAGATAACATAAAGTTATTAATGTGTTCTTCAACTTGTATGCCAAGGTCAGGACTAAATTTTGGTAGCCATTTTTCAGGATGATTTGGAAAATCATGCAAAGGTGCAGGCATTTCAACAACTCCTAGATTATTCTATGGTCTTTGTCCCATTGTTGTGATAACAGTTGAGGGACTTGAAGAGACAACTGGTGTTTGAGTAGAGGTTGTTGGAATAACTGTACTTTTCTAGGTTTGAGTTTGGGAAGCAGATGAGTGAGTTTTGGATGAAGAAATAATATCACTGTTCTAGTTTTAACTCGACTAGGTAAAGGAAATTCCTTTGGAGGGATACCAAGTTTTTCACTTTGTGACCTAGTAAGAGGTTTTGAAGATATGAATTGTGACGTAACACTACCTTCGGATAATTCAGACTCTTCTAAAGATAATGAGAACCCTTGGAGTTTATGAACTAAAGCTTGTATTTCAAGGGACTCAGGAGTTTGATTTTCTGATAGATCTAAAGCTTTGGTAGTGGGTGTATTGATGTTCTTCTCAATTTCTTATCTAGAGATTTGATATGTAAAGGAAATTGAAGAAGGTGATGAGGGTTAATTGCTCTTGGAATGGCCTGTAGATTTGGATTTACTTTCCATTCATAGCTTAGGCCCTCCTTCTAGCGCCAAAAATGCTGAAGCCTCAAAAATCGTTGCTTCAAACATTGGGGGAAAACCACCCGGTCCCGACCTTAGAACAACTCCTTATCCGTTTGGAATGGTGGCTCCGACTGGATTTATAGGACCAGTTTCCTAGTAATGAAAAAGATTGGTGATGGGGTGTTTGTGCAAGTGAATAATGGAACTAACTAACTGAGCTAATCTGTCTAACTTAATATATGACTTGCAAATAATTCTAAAACTAACCCGGGTATTAAATATGAATACGACTTAAAGATTGTTTCAATTAACAAATAACCATGAAAATGTATTATTTACTTAACAGAAAGATGTAGTATCATATAATGATAACTCTGTTTAAGAAATTAAACAAAGCTATAATAACACATCGCATTCATAAATTTATATCGTTTACACACACTATGAAAGATGATATCCCTCTATCTTCATAAATGATATGATAAAGAAATATTTGAGAAACAAGTATATATAAGTGATAGCAAATTTTAATGAGAATATTTCATCACATAAAGAAAATAAAACGAAATCGATAGAAATACCAGATACATTTGATATCTTCCTGATGCAATTCGATATTCTGATCCTACACTTTAACTTAGAACAATCTTCAAGGTACAGAAATGCAACTCTCAAAAATAATTCACCATGAATTCACAAGAATCTTGTGCTTTAACTTAGAACAATCTTCAAGGTACAAAAATGCAACTCTAAAAAATAATTCACCATGAAATCAAAAAATATGATCCTTTATCAAAAATAAGATAGTCAAGGAGTACATAAATGTATTGTCCAAGCACAAAATATTACAAATTCAGGACCCTTTCTAAAATATTTGAAAGGGGTTTAAATAGGAAATTCAGAAAACAAATTAACTATAAATTATGCTAGAAACGATCATCGGAGATCCTAGAATAGACTTGGGATATCCAATAAAACATATTCATTGAATTTATTCAACTCCCAATGTGCTAAGATGGAAAATTTTAAGCATATATTTAACTTCGGTTGGATGGCTCAGCCTTGAATGCAATTGATTGGTGTATGTGGCATCGGAGAATTCTGGAATGATGGAATTGATGGCACTAGAAAGGCATTTGATTGACATCTGTTGACTGTGTGGTTTAATCAAATGTGTCCATAGGACATCCCATGTAATTTCTTGTACTTTACTGATTTTTTTTTATTCCGATTGATTGATTCCTGCTTCCACCTAGTATCAGTTTCTTTTACCCTTGGCAGCTTTCCTGGAGTAAAATCTGAAATTAAATTAGCTGCATATAGACTATCATTAACCAATTGTGTCATATTGTTCATTATGGCTCTTGCCCTTGACGTAGCATGTTCTTCTTTAACCAGCTGTGATTCCCATTCAGTAAACAAAATCTCTTTATGTTTTTCTTCAATTCTGGGAAGATTTGCAATCTTTCCCTGTTCTCTTTATGTTTATCCAATTGTTGAGATAACAACTTATTTTTTTCCAGAGTTTCTATTTTGAATTGGTCAATTTTAGGATAAACCTTGAATTTATCCAATCTCGCTTGAAATATTTTACTTTGCTCCTCTTTGGCAGCCATTTCATTTTGCAGCAATGTCTGCAATTTGGATACTTCTTGAGACAACTATTGTTGTTTATCTAAAGCTTGCTGATCAAGATTCTTCCTTTCAATACTCAATTGTTCTTCTAATTGTTTTACTTTGAGTCTTTCTTCTTCTAACTACTTCTCTAAATGTAATATATTTTGCTGATCACCTGTTTTTCTTTCTTCTAATAATGCTATTTGTAAGTCTTTTTTTTTTACCAATTGAGTGAATTCAGTAGCTTTATCTATAGTGGCTGCACTATAGGCACCTGCATATTGTGATAGTTTGGTCAGATCCTCTGAAGGATTTACTTCAGTGTTCTTCCAAACAACATTCATTAATTCAACTTGTGAAGTTTCAAGTGGTCCTTGATCAATCCTCCTTCTCTTTCTTTGTTTTATGACAACATCCCTATGCTTAGGGCTGTAAAATATATCCAGAGGAGGTATGTCTTCAACTCTTAGCACAATTTATTCAGATGGATTTTCAGGAATGATCTCAATATCCTGATTGTTCAGATTGTCAACTTGAGGATTGTTTTGTTCTCCTATTTGCTGAGTGAATTGTTCATACAGTTGTAGCAAATGGGGAGTAATAATTATTTCAGTATAATTTCCCTCTTTTTGTGAGGCCTTTTCTCTTTCAAGTTGATCATCGAGATTATTACCTGTATTCTCCTTCTCTGACTGCACATCAATTTTGCTGGTTGTCACTTATTTCTCTGTTTTTCTGGCTGTATCTTCCTTCTTCTTTTTTCTATTTCAATACTTTTATTTGCTTGTGAAGGAATCCTCAGCTAGTCAAGGGAAACTTTAAGTAATCTCTGGGTTCTGAACTGCATAAATTTATTCATGTCCTCTGCTTGAAACTTAGATTTAGCTAGATCATAAACTTGGGAAAATTTCTCAATTGAGACAAATAAATCATCAAAGTCATCAGGTTCATGCTCAAAATTAGCAATTTGGACCAAAGTTGTGAAATCAAAAGCCACTTTATTTGGATCATATTGTCTACCTGGAATGGTCGCAAGCTTAAGATTTCTTATCTTAAGGGCTTCTTTTTCAACATGCTTAAAATCATTAAGGGTATAGGTTCCACAATGAAAAGGAAAGGTAGGCCACATCAATTTTTTGGAATTCTTTAAACACCTGGACATCCCTCTTTCTGTCAACTGGTAAGAAATCTCCTGAGCTAAAAGTTTGTCAGGGACATATAGAGGTAAGACATGAGGCTCAAAAATGCTTCCAAACACTCTAATATAGGTGAATTTCTCTTCACCAAACCAATTTCTGATTTGGGATATGTCAAGTTTTTCCTTATCAGAGAGCCAAGGAGGGGGTTGGTTAAAAATGGTCTGGTAAATAGGCAACATATAGCCATGGAAAATTCTGTATACATGGTTCTTGAATTGGGATTTCCAAAAATACTTATGGTATATGTGTATAGGGATAGGATCTTGAGGGGTCCATTTCCAACCCAGAATAGGAAATTCAGAATTAAAACACAAGGCATCTAAAATATAAGCACAAAAATGAAATGGGGGAACATTTCTAGTATGCTTATTTCTTCTATAATCCAGAATCTTATTTGCTATTTTGTCTGATAAAATAACTGACCAATCCATAATAACAAAACCAACAACAGCATCAATCATGGGTACCATTTGAATATAAAACCTTGCAGAATTATCATACCCAAAAAGTCTGCACATTATGGCAGCATCATAACAATACGAAGGTGCGAGAGACTCTCCAAAATACATACCTAAGGTCTCATTCTTATGTTTTTCTGGAGCTTGTATCCATTCTTAAATTGGGTTTTATTCAATTTCATTGCTTGAGGTGAACTCTTCTGTGAAGGCTTTGTTGTAGGTCTTTTGAGGATACGACAGATGGTACATTGCTTTGATGTCTTCTGCTCTAAAGGATCCAAACATATTTCCCCCAACTGTTACGAATGTTCTGTTTGTGATGGTGTTGTTTTCTATCATCCATCGTATTATGTCATAATATGGGAATACACTTTCCCAAGCTACAATTCTATGAAGAAAAGAATTTGCGAGTTCTTTAAGGGGCTTGTCATCTGAATCTGATTCTTGATCAGGCACCGTTTCTTTTACCTCTGTGACTATAGGGTCTTATTTTTCAAGAAAATTATAGACTTCTTCCCAGGAAAGGTTCCCGAGACCCTGGCACGTAGTATCTGTAACTAGCTTTATCTTAGCTGGCTTTTCTTTTGGCATTGTGGTAATGGCAGCGGTCTTTGCGGCGGCAACAGCTCTTGATTTCTTAAGTTTCTTGGACATTTTCTTTATCTGGTATCGCTTCAATAACTTGAAAAACGAGAGGGTTTGATGTTCTATAGACCCGTGAATGAGAAAATCCTCTTAGAAGCGGGCATAAATCAAGTCAGAATAAACACCATTAAGTGAAAAGGATAATGTTTCGAAAGATTTTATTCATGATCCCAAATTGGTTAACTTCGTATTAAAATTAAATGCCTTAAAGGAAATTCACATTCATGCATTCATAATAGAATCAATTACCATAATTCGTTTGATTTTCGAATTAATGATGCTCTTACAATCAAAGATTGGTGATATCAAAATCTTGATGCAAGATTTACCTTTTGGAACTTCCGATTGCTATTTTCCGATGTGCGAAATATAAATAGCGAATGGTTTATCGCATCGGAAGTTTCCAATGGAATTGTATTGTAAATGTGATTTTCTGAAATGCGATTGTGATCGGTGATACTTCATTGTTTATCGCATCGAAAGTTTGCAATGGAATTGTATTGTAAATGTGATTTTCTGAAATGTGTTTGGGATTGTAGTGGGGTCCATTGCATCGGATCTTTTATAAAACAAAGTAGTTGTGATGTGGCTTTTTTGAAATGCGATTGCGATTATGACATCGCAATCAGATTTTATTAAATAGACCCAAATGAAATATAACTTATTCGAAATGCGGTTGCGATGAGTTTCATTGCATCGGAGTTTTGCAAAGAAAATATGAAAACATAACACTCTACCAATTTGCGATTGCGATTTACTTTATCGCATCGGACTTTTTAACATGAAGAAATTTATACTTTGTCCCGATGCGATATAAGCTTTATAGTTGATCGGGTTGGAATAAATTTAATGTTACATTTGTTTCTTTGGACTTGAGATATGTGATATGCGATACATTCTTTTTAATCAATGAAATTTTTTTATTGTTTTATTTTATGATGATCGGATTTCCACAAAGTTTTTATTTCTATCTAAAAAGAAATGGGACCCATTTCTAAATGAAATTTATTCTAAAATTATAAAATGGGGAGGGTTTTTGTACAGTACAATAGGCTAGTAGGGGTCCAGTTAAGTCCTTATTCAAGTGATTGAATTTGTATCATTATTACATTGTTATATTTCATTCCAGAAAGTTTCATGGAGTTCTTAGTAGTGACCTGAGCTCTGGGCCTGAAAGAGTGGCATAGAAATTGGGGTCATGGGATCATAACTACTAGGAAAATTCCCCATTCACAAGCATACCCATGTTGTGCAAGCAAAGAGAGGTTTCCAGTCGTACTCTTTCCCGTGTCAAAGGAGAGACTGGGGGATTGATGCGTTAAAAGGTTAGTTTGATGTAGGGGTTAGCCTCCTCGAAGGTTGGTCTGGATCTTGGGTGTCCTGTAGCAGGTGTATAAGGTTTTTCTTGTTGTGTTCCGTTGATTCCACTTCCTTAAATAACACATAGGAAGTTGTCATATCATAGTAACTCTTCGTCGCATGTTTACCCTGGTTGGCCAGTTACCTGGGTAGATGTGGGAGGAGGGTGTTACAGAGTGGTATCAGAGCATGGTTCACCCCTAAGACTGGATGGGTGGTGTGTTGGTAATGCATTGGTATTGGTTTCATATGTGTTACTCATACTTGTGGTCTATTTTCTTGTTGCATATCCATGGTGTTGTTCATGGTTGCAATGATGTCACCATGGGAGAATTTATGGTGTTGTTGTGAAATGTGTCATCATGAGTATATGATTGGTTATGCATGGTCTATGTGTGATTAGTGCCTACATGTTGTCAAATGTATATAGGTATGGTTTGTGTTGTCATGCATGAGCTCATTGTATGTGTTTGATATGGCCATGCATTAATGACTGGACCTCTAGCTAGAATGTTGTCTATGTGTTGATATACCTATGTGTTATATGTATAGATTATGTTATTATTATGTTTGTACATGTATTATGTTGATTGGTTGATCTTGAAAAATATATATCCTCCCCAAATTATTCTAAGGTACATTGGTTTATTATGATTTGGTTTATATGACACAATATGCCTTGCAAGAAGAATCAAAATAACTAGCAAGATGGTAAACTACAAATATTATCCCTATGAATCAAATGAGAAGTATGGTGTTGGGAAATTTTTTGACTTAGAATATACATTGAGAAGTTTGAAGGAAGAAATAAGGAGTTGCAAAGGAGATAATGAAAAAATCATGCAAGCATAGGAAAAATAAGCAGAAGTTAATGCGGTAAATATTCACAGTTTTTCAGAGTTGCAGCAATAGGGACCACTTTGTATCAGCTATGGATTGGAGGATGGAAATAATGGGGCATATGGTATTATTTATCATGGTGTTCACAGGTTGGATAGAGATGACATGATCAAATATGGCAGGATCTTGGACACTCCAGATAGGAGAGCTGATAAACACCTGTACTATTCTAGTTCTGGCTTTGACAAGCACTATGATTGTCATCATTATCATCCTTACAAGAGGAGTGATAAGGGATATTTTCCGAATGAGTTTAGGAAATCAAATCCACCTACATTTGAAGGAGAGATGAAGAAATCACAGGATGCATGTAATATTCCCAAATGGGAAAAGAAAGAATATAGTGCAAAATGATGGAACAACGTTGCAGATCATCATTTATAAAGAAAGAGGAAAATATGGAGACATTTTATATGTTATTACAACAGAAAAATATGTGTAAGAAATGGCCCATAAGATGCATAAGAAGAAAGAAAAGGCTCCAATGAACAAAATCCCTCACTATTAGGTGTTGAAACCATATATGAAAGCTAGAAAACAATTACAACGTTATTTTACTGGCTCTGCAATAGTAGTAGATTATAAATTAGATATAGAGCTGATATGTGCCTCAAAATTTATATATATATCAGATCCATGCACTATAAAATCTCCTCTAAAGAACCCTTCAAGGGTTTTCAGCAAAACACTAAGTACAAGATGTAGATATGAGATCTAAGTATGCAGATCTAATGAAAAATACAGATCTGGAAAGTGTGGCTGATATGATATGAATTCAATAGCCTCCTCCAATATATCTTCAAAGTGAAGGGCAGATCCCCATCACTAGAAAATCAACTCTCCAAATGGTGTGTCAAACCACCCTGCAACTCCTCCTACAAAAATAACGTAGATCTGGAAGTAAAATGATATAGGGATCAAAATAAGGTTGGCTTGATGCCAAGATCTAAAAATGAGCTCAATTCCCTCCAATAATGTCCTCCCAATGGAGTAGAAATCTCCTCCACTGAATATGAGCAATGAAATGGTGTAGATCTAGAGATCTAGTCTCCACTTGCTGCAGCTTGCAAAAACAACCAAACCCTCAATATGATTTGTGTTGTAGTTGAAAGAAGAAGCTTGGCCTTAAGCCAGATAGTGGACAATGTAGTGAAAGACTCCTCCAAGAGCTCCTCAATGGAATAGGTGGGATTCCCGATTAGGAATACCCTATGCTAAACATCACTCTATCTCAGCTAAACAACAAGAGAAATATATATGTCTAAATAGACCATATATCCAGATACATCAACAACCTTCTAATGTCGCCATCCTCTTCGTTTTTTAATTCAAGAGCTTTCGAACCATAAACCATATCCAATGATAGCACTATTTTCACACAAATCACGTCCATCTAAAACCACGTTGTACTTCATTGATGGCCACTCCTCCATGACAATGTTGTAGATTTGGTCAAGGTTGACCCAGTCAAAATGTTCCAGCCCCTTTCAAACATAAGGGTGCTTAATTAAGCTCCCAAGATTGATCCTTTTCAAATTATGCATTGATTTATTCATTATTCAGGATAATTAAGAACCTCCTTTGTCATATTATTCATTAAACAAAGCAGCAAAACAAAATTGAATATTCCAACTAGCTCATGGCTAATTGGGAATATTATAGTCCTCCCTTCCCAAATGTTGCGTGTCCTCAAGCAACTGACAAGGTGAGTGCTGCAACTCTTCTCCTCCTCTATTGGTGACACCAACATGTGATAAGCTTCCTCCATAAGCTAAGTGTTCACCAATCCATCCCTCCATGAATTTATCCTCCAAAGTTCTTATGAGATGTAAATAACCCATCCCATAAGGAGACAATAATTCAAATGAAACAAACATGGTTTGCCTAATGTTCTCCCTGAAACATGTAGCATAAGGTACATGAAGAATATCCATCCCATAGGGCACATACATACCTCCCATCCTCCCTCCATACATTCCCATAAAAAGTACAAGCACATCATCAATGTATGGGATCAAAATCAAATACATATAAATAGAAATTTGTGCATAAGGAGGTGGGTCATAGTCCCACATGTGGAACCAACGCAGTAAATCTCCTGACTGCCTCAGATAATGATGTGGTAAGTGGTTTCCCCACCACTTACTTGCTGTCCAATTCATCTCACTATGGCTGAAAGTGTGAGATATATTTGGTGCCTTAGGAATGCACCCATCGTGAAACAAAATCTCCCTTTTTCCTCCAAGGGAGTGGCCATGTTCAGAAATTTTTGTGGCCCAAAGCTGGCCATGAATTTTATATGGTATAGTGCTTCTCCTTGGAGCTATGGCCTGCATATACATGGTGAAATAATACAAACAATAATCAAATGAAACGTTATTTATATGAGCATATTTCTCACCAAAATTCCTCCTTAAACAAATGGAGTGGTGCATAGATTTATCTCCTCTCTCAAAAGAAAAAAGAGATGGCTGAATTAACTCCTTTATAGAGTTAAGTTATTGTCCCAACTCCACATGGTTCATGCATCTTTGAAAATGTTGATATAGTTCTCCTTCAAAGCCCTTCCAAGTGTAACTTCTCATGATAATATTGTAGAATTTCATGGAATATGTGTGGCTGAAAAAGAACTCTTCATATGCTCTTTGTAAAAAATTCTCCTTGAGCTTCGAGGCTCTAGATAAGAAGATCCTAACATGATAGTAGATGACTCTGTATTGGAATAAATATCCCTCTTCATGTAGCTGGTCATCAAATATCATGCATGTATAAAGATCAAACATTTGGGATTTCCAATATGGGCCAATCTCCCATAGTGACAACGCTGATGATCTATCGGAAGGAATGTCTGTCATATGGTTGATCTCCTCCTTAACATATCCTATGCCAAAATTATATGTTGGAATTTCATTCCTTCCATGCTTCTCCTCTCACAATGCAGAATCTGAAATGAGAGTGGGTAATGATGATGTTGGGATAATATCTCCCTCTTCCTTGAGCCTACCCAAGACTCCCAGCACTGTATTATTTCCTTCTAATGCTCCCACCCCTCTTGGATCTATGCTTGGAGCATCATGTTGTGAGATATATCTCACAAAAACTAAATCAGGTGGCCTCCCAGGTGGTTTTCCACTAGATAAAAGTGTCCCTTGCAACAAAATCATAAACATAATAGATGGGACTGTAAGGTCCTTGCTTCCACTGCACAAATCCATCTCTTATTTATGTGTGGAAGTTGTATGTGAGGGATATGTATGCATGCCTTTGATAATTTTATTCTCACCACTCTTCTTATCCACCCATTCCATCTACAAAACCTCCTAATCAGTGGTGACTTTCCCCAAAGTAATCAACCATTGAACACCCAATTTCACATTGGTGTCAGGTATGTCA
Source organism: Pinus albicaulis (assembly GCA_034641835.2). NCBI lineage: Eukaryota > Viridiplantae > Streptophyta > Pinopsida > Pinales > Pinaceae > Pinus > Pinus albicaulis. The sequence continues at coordinate 819,962,072 of CM076579.1, read as the reverse complement.
ACAAAAAATGATTAATCAATGTATATGTCCCCATGGTGACTGATAAGGATGGAAAATAGTGCATTCATTTCATTTTCCTATGTCCTAGGACCAAAACAAAGAATCCCTCAAAAGCATAAATGGGTATTGCCCTCTTTTGCACTAGTTGGGCATCAATAAAATTGTGGGTAGCCCCACTATCAACCAAAACAGAAACCCTCTGATTCAAGATGGAACCTTGAAATATTAAGGTCAAGTACTTAGGTACTCATCTTAATGATGCAAGGGCCCCTCCAATAGGAGAAAATTATCCATTCCCATCTCCTGATGGTGTTGGTTCATCTCCTGCAGTGTCAGCGCTGTGACCTCTTCTTGGTTCATCTTCCTCTTCCTCCTCATCATCTGAGAAGACCTCTATGTAATGTTCTTTTCCGGCTACACACCTATGTCTAGGTGCCCATGATTCTTGGAAACTGAAGCAAAGCTTCATTCTTCTTAGATCTCTCCAGACATCATCATCAAGAGGTTTTTTGTATGAACTCTCCTTTGACGGAGCAACCTTTTCTTCTTTTCCCTTGGATGGAAAAGAGTGCTTATGCTAAAATGTTTCCTTTGCTTTTGGAAAGGCATATTGAAGGTCTCTAGCCCTTTCAATGGAATCTTGTAGGGTAGTAGGCTTGGTATACTTAACCAACCCATGAAGAGGTTCATCTAACCCATCAATGAACATGTACACCCTTCTTGCTGTAGATAAATCAAGAACCATTACAGAAATTCTTAAAAATTCAGAGGTGTAAGTTTTTGCATTACCTGATTGTTTCAACTTTGCAAGCCCCATGTGTTATAGGTCAATTTGGGCACCATTCCCAATGACCTAGTTAACTGGGCATCATCTCTAGGATTGATGATCAAGGGTCTATCATTCCCTTTCATCTCAGTTTCTATATTCCCTAAGACATGAAACAACCTGAATCAAACAAGACTTTCATCAAGCAAGGATTTTTCATGGTTTGAAGCTTATTATTAAACATGTGGGAGCTCACCAACGCAGGCTCTAAAGGGCCTAAGTGCATTTCATATGCAGGTAGCCCCATTCAAGGCTACTCTGCAAATCACTTCCTGACATTCAAAGGTGCGTTGGTCACATTGGGAGCGAAATTATCATTGTTCCAGAATCTCCACTTGGCCAGTGTCTTCTAGAAGGGTTCACATGTGTCAAGCTTTGGATCCAAGTGTCCATTTGACATCTACATGAATGGAAACATGTCTTGCCTATTTTTGGAATGTTATTGATTACAAAAATACCTACAATTCATATATAAATTGAACACAGATCTAAGTGTTTGAGAGGAAGAATTTGAGTAGGGAAATGATGGAGAATTTTCAATAGAGAGTTTGATTTGTGGGGCTGCTTCTAGAGATATTTATGCTGTGATGAGACTTGGGAACTCTGCTGGAAGGTCACCTCAAATCATTCACTAGGTTGTAACCTCTCCTTCTATCATCAATAAAGAGTACTTCTTGTTTTTCCCTACATGCATCCATGTTTACTTTTATTTTCCATATTGTAAGATCTTAGTTGATGAATGTAGTTTATGCTTAACTGATTTAGCTAAATAGCTTGAATAGATATCTATATTATTGCATATTCTACTATTTCAGTGTTTTTTCTTGCAGGAAGCAATCAGCTATTTGAACCCGCTTTAATTTGAAGCTGTAGTGGAAGCGAAAGAAAGGAGCCATTTGGAGGCGATTGAAACAAGTAAGCATCCAATCCTTTCTGTGTATCTGTTCTGAGTTAGGAGAAATGGTAGTATAGTCTTTCACCTATTTTTCTAGGCTAACACCTACCTAGGGAAGCGTAATTTTTCTGCAGATTACAATTCTGGCCCAACAAATTGGCGACTCCACTAGGGAGAACTTCTGTTGTTTCTAGGTGTTTTAGTCTCTGATCTGCTTTCTAAATCCACCCAGTGGATTTTTCACATAAATATTATGTTGAAAATGCAGCAAGATGATGGAGCTTAGTGAAATGAAGTCGTCTTCACTAAGTGGGCCTGCAGGCGAATTCTGGCGCAAAGTCTATTTTTAGACTATGTCTATTTTTAGACATATGGAGCATGGTCCAGGGGTTGCAGTATGTTATTCTTGGAGTATTGGTCATGTTGGTAAAAATATATGGGACTCTATTTTTGTGACGTATAGGTCGATAGGTCGATGTCTATTTTTAGACCGCCTATCCTAAAAATAGGGAAGTCAAATATTATTTACCCTTAATAATATTTGGACTCTAAACAACAGTTTACTCTCTTGGAGCACTTCAGTTCGAGCTACAGAAGTGGCTCATGCATCTGACATAGGAATTACGCTATTCCCAAGGGTTTGATGGCATCATGCATGGTTGACTTCAGTTAGGACTTCAGTGGCAGAAGTTTGGTGGAGTTAATGAGACAGCTAGTGGAGTTGTGTTCGTTTTAATTTAGTTGAGCTGGTTGAGATTAGTTTAACTAGCTAATCAACTAGTTATGAGTGGAGTGAATTAAATATTATTTAATTCATTAATTAGTAACTCTTTATTCAACTCAAGAACACATCAGTTCACTACAGTGCATGAACAGTTCAGTGGAGACCAGTGAAAGAGGTAGATGAAAGGGTGGAGTTAGCTATCAGTGGCGACATCAGTTGTGCATGAGATTTGCACCACACTTGGAGGAATTGCCCATGATGATTGCATTGTCAAGCCAAGGAGATTCGAACCTTGGATCTCTATATAGACAGGCCTGGATTGCGCAATAGAGGCAAGGCAATTGGCGGTGAGTTTTGAACCAGTAACCTGTTCAAAACTGAGCTAGTTTGTGTGTAACTTCATGAGAACGTACTGAGTACTTGTGAGGAGTATTGTACTAAGTTTGTTACATGATTTCTCCATTATAATATACACAATAGCTGCGGGGTTTTCAGCTATAAGCTTTCCCCATACATACTGTGTTAATGTGTATGATGATTTGATGTGTTATCGCTTGATTTTATTTCCGCATGTTTGATGATTTGAGTGGAAGAGATTATGTGTTGCATATAAATTCGAATTGTATGTGATCAGGATAGTCTCGGTGGATAATTAATCATTATTCAGCAAATTTCTACATGGTATCGGAGCTATTGAAGAAGAGATTGATCATCACAGTGATTACAAACTTATTTCGGTAGACAGAGTCTGCATGCGGGCCAGGTAGCCTCCGGATTCATCTTTCTTCGGAAAGTGAAAGGTATGGTAAATGCCCCTTGCAGTCAATCTCTGTGCTAGAAATAATTTGTTCTCACAGATCTAGAGCGGTTGAGCTTTGAGGTGGAATTCAAATTTTGCAGCAGTTTTGTTTTCTTGGTGCCAGTGTTGAAAATGTCTTTCAACGGTTTGCGACTCGAATATGCTCTTGAAGGCAGTTCGAATTATGTTGCATGGAAGGATCGTATGGAGGCAGTATTAGAAGATAATGGTCTGAAGGAGTTCGTAGATACGGATGTCCAAAATCCCACTGATCCTGCTGAAGTCGAAGCATGGCAAAAGAAGATGGCGAAATGTCGAAGGATCCTGTTGGAGGGTGTCAAGGATCATATTGTATCCAACCTGCATGGAAAGGCTTCTCCATTTCTAATGTGGAAAGCTTTGACGGATCTATTCCAGAGTAAGAGCGACCAAAGGAAGCTGGCGCTCAAAGATAAGCTCAGGAACATCAAGATGGAGAAAGGCGACAGTATAGCCAAATACCTCATGAAGTTCACTCAATGCAGAGATGAGATGGGAAGTGTGGGGGTGATTGTCGAAGACGAGGACATGGTCGACCTGGCTCTCCTTGGTCTTCCGAAGGCTTGGCACTCATATCAAGATAGTGTCAATGGTCGGGAGAAGCTGCCGAGATGGGAGCGCCTTTGGGCGCATCTCATGCAGGAGGAGATAAGGAGGACTACTCGAGATGGATCTTCATCAAAGGGAGCCGATGAAGAAAATTGCGCTTTGGTGGCCAAAGCAAAGAAGGGGAAGGGTAAGAAAACCTCTCATTCTGGTGCAAAGGGCAAGAAGCAGGATATGGCGAAAGTGAAGTTTTTTCACTGCCATGATCACTGACATTATGCTACCAATTGTCCAAAGAAGAAGAAGAACAAGCAAGCGGGAAGATCTGCAGATGGAGAAGCTTTGGCTTCACAGTTCGAGCTTGAATTTTCACTGATCACATGCTTGGTTTCAAGTGTGATGGGATCGGTATGGTTCTTGGACAGCGGTGCATCATTTCATATGACGGGAGATCGGGATTTGTTCTCAGATCTGGAGGACAAAGATTTGGGTGTGCACATCGAGATGGGCGATGATGGTAGATACAGTGCGACTGGTATCGGTACCATATCCTTTCAGAGGGATTCTGGTAAACCCTTTGTACTGAAGGATGTCATGCATGTGCCTGGATTGAAGAAGAACTTGATCTCTGTGGCGATGTTGGAGGATAAGGGGTATGATGTGGTCTTCAGCGAAGGAAAAGCCTTCCCGCGCAGTAAGACTACTGGAGAGACCCGGAAGATAGGGGTTCGAACCAAGAACCTTTATCAGTTGCAGGTAGATGGCTGCGCAGCTATGGCATGCAAGGCGGGAGAAGTGGTGAGCCGAGATGATGAGGGAAAACTGTGGCACAGGAGATTGGGCCACCTTCACCATGGAGCTTTGAAGATTCTGCAGCAGATTTCTACTGGACTTCCTAAGGGCACCCTTGCGCAATCAGATCAGTGCAAGGGGTGTAATTTAGGGAAGTATGTGAAAGCCACCTTTCACGAGAAGGATAGTCGCGCCACGACGATCCTTGAGAGAGTTCACATAGACGTGTATGGTCCTTTCTCAGTTGCTTCGATAGCAAAGCACAGGTATTATGTGATCTTTGTTGATGATTTCTCTCGAAAGTGCTGGATCTTCTTCATGCAGAAGAAGAGCGATACATTCGCAAAGTTCTGTGAGTTTAAAGCACTGGTCGAGAAGGAGTCGGGGAAGAAGGTGATTTCTCTAAGGAGTGATAACAGTGGTGAATTCATCTCGGCTGAATTCAAGGAGTTCTGCAGCGCAGAAGGGATTCGGAGAGAGCTCATCGCACCCCATAACCCACAGCAGAACGGGGTGGATGAGCGGAAGAACAGAACGATCGTGGGTGCTGCACGGGCGATGTTGCATGATCAGGGCCTACCCCTTCACTTGTGGGCTGAGGCATGCAATACAGCAGTGTATGTGCAGAATCGTTGTCCTCACAAGGTTCTTGGCATGAGTACACCAGAGGAGGCTTATTCTGGCAAGAGGCCTGATATTTCCCATTTGCGGATTTTCGGATCTCCTGTCTACATGCATGTGACGAAGGATGCGAGAAGGAAGCCGGATCCAACTGCTGAAGTTGGAATATTTGTGGGGTACACTGATACACCTCACAACTATCGGGTGTATGTGCCAGACAGTCGCAAGACTGTTGTGCGACGGGATATAAAATTTTAGGAGGAGAAAGCCATGCAGTGTTCGCTTGAGAGGGAGCTACACTTGCATGCAGATGAGGAGCTGTTAGTTCCTAAGGAGGAGATTCTGGATGTGGATCAGCCACAAGAGGAAGTTTAGGAGGTGGAAGAAACCACCCATGCAATGCCAACCATCAGAGGGCGCATGCGCACTACAGAAGCTGAGCGACTGCCTCGAGATGCAGAGAAGGTTGTAGGACCACCTACAGCACAACGCAGACAGAGGCAGTCACCGGATCGGTACACTGGATACATGGCTCTTGTGAGTCAATGTGTTGTGACGGAGCCATCCTCTTTTGAGGAAGCTGTGGAGGAACCTACATGGGTTGATGCCATGATCGAAGAATATGATTCGATCGTCAGGAACAGTGCATGGGAGATTGTCCCAAGACCGGTTGGGAAATCAGTGGTGGGTTCGCGATGGATCTACAAGGTGAAGCAGGCGGCTGACGGGAGTGTGGAGAAGTACAAGGCGAGATTTCTCGCCCGTGGCTTTTCACAGATCGAGGGGATTGACTATGAGGAGACCTTTGCACCTGTCGCAAGGTACTCTTCCATACGGACGATCCTTGCTCTCTCAGCGCATATGGGGTGGCACATTCATCAGATGGATGTGAAGACTACGTTCCTCAATGGAGTTATTGAGGAGGAGGTGTACATAGAGCAGCCTGAAGGTTTTGAGATCTTCAGCAGTGAGTCGCATGTGTGCCGACTCAAGAGAGCACTGTACGGGCTGAAGCAAGCACCTCGTGCTTGGTACACTCGGATAGACAGCTACTTCACCAAGCTTGGATTCTCCAAGAGTGAGGCGGATCCAAACCTGTACCAGATTGTGGTGGAGGGGAAGCTGTTGATCATCGTACTGTATGTAGATGATCTGATTTTGACTGGCGATGAGCAGTTGATACTTTCATGCAAGGAGGATCTTGCACGAGAGTTTGAGATGAAGGACTTGGGTATCCTTCATTATTTCCTGGGATTGGAGATTTGGCAGCGCAGCGGAGGACTGTTTGTTTCTCAGGGCAAGTATGCCCGGGAGATTCTGGAGAGGTTCAATATGCAAGGCTGCAAGCCTGTTGATACCCCTCTTCCTGGAGGTTGGAGGAAGGGATATGCTACTTCGGAGGAGGTAGTGGATGCCACTGTCTATCGACAGTTGGTGGGGTCGTTGATGTATCTGGTCAATACTCGACCCGATATATGCTATGCAGTTAACCAGCTTCCGCAAGCTATGGTTAAGCCTACCAAGCTCTTTTGGAAGGCGGGCAAGCATGTATTGCGCTATATCAGAGGCACATCGGGATATGGTCTATGGTACAGACAGGAGGATGGAGTGAAGCTTTCTGGCTTCACTGATGCAGATTGGGCAGGGAGCCCAACGGACCGGAAGAGCACTTCTGGAGGAGTTTTTAGCATTGGGTCGACAGCAGTTTCCTGGTACAGCAGGAAGAAGAGATCCATGGCACTCAGTTCAGCAGAGGCCGAGTACATGGCAGCAAGTTTGGCTGCATGCGAGGCTATTTGGATGAGGAAGATCCTCACAGGTTTGTTCAGGTTGCATTTGGAGCCTACAGTGATCTACTGTGATAACCAGAGCTGCATCAAGCTCTCGGCTAATCTAGTATTTCATGATAGGTCCAAACACATCGACATCAGGTACCATCATATCAGAGATTGTGTTCAGCGGAGAATCATGATGCTTTCATATGTTCCCACGGAGGATCAGGATGCCGACATCCCGACGAAGGCGCTCACCAGGAGCAAGTTCGAATTCCACAGAGGTAGGATAGGGGTTGCAGATAATCCATATCTTGCTGAGAGGGAGTGTTGAAAATGCAGCAAGATGATGGAGCTTAGTGAAATGAAGTCGCCTTCACTAAGTGGGCCCGCAGGCAAATTCTCGCGCAAAGTCTATTTTTAGACTATGTCTATTTTTAGACATATGGAGCATGGTCCAGGGGTTGCAGTATGTTATTCTTGGAGTATTGGTCATGTTGGTAAAAATATATGGACCTCTATTTTTTGACCTATAGGTCGATGTCTATTTTTAGACTGCCTATCCTAAAAATAGGGAAGTCAAATATTATTTACCCTTAATAATATTTGGACTCTAAACAACAGTTTACTCTCTTGGAGCACTTCAGTTCGAGCCTTGGAAGTGGCTCATGCATATGACAGAGGAAATATGCTATTCTCAAGGGTTTGATGGCATCATGCATGGTTGACTTCAGTTAGGACTTCAGTGGCAGAAGTTAGGTGGAGTTAATGAGACAGCTAGTGGAGTTGTGTTCTGTTTATTTTAGTTGAACTAGTTGAGATTATTTTAACTAGCTAATCAATTAGTTATGAGTGGAGTGAATTAAATATTATTTAATTCATTAATTAGTAACTCATTATTCAACTCAAGAACACATAAATTCACTACAGTGCATGATCAGTTCAGTGGAGACCAGTGAAAGAGGTAGATGAAAGGGTGGAGTTAGCTATCAGTGGCGACATCAGTTGTGCATGAGATTTGCACCACACTTGGAGGATTTGTCCATGACAATTGTGCAGTCAAGCCAAGGAGATTCGAACCTTTGATCTCTATATAGACAGGCCTAGATTGCGCAATAGAGGCAAGGAAATTGGCGGTGAGTTTTGAACCAGTAACCTGTTCAAAACTGAGCTAGTTTGTGTGTAAATTCATGAGATAGTACTGAGTACTTGTGAGGAGTATTGTACTAAGTTTGTTACATGATTTCTCCATTATAATATACACAATAGCTGCGGGGTTTTCAGCTATAATCTTTCCCCATACATACTGTGTTAATGTGTATGATGATTTGATGTGTTATCGCTTGATTTTATTTCCGCATGTTTGATGATCTGAGTGGAAGAGATTATGTGTTGCATATAAATTCGAATTGTATGTGACCAGGATAGTCTCGGTGGATAATTAATCATTATTCAGCAAATTTCTACATATTAGGCTTTTTCAGAGCTTAATTTGAAAATTTAGTGAGCCAAACAGTAGCCTTTTCTTTGTTTACTACGCTCAACGCACCCTTGGTCAGGGCACAGTGCTTTGCAGAGCACTGTCTCCCTTGTCAGCCTGCGTTGTAGAGCACTTTCTCCCTTTGGAGACTGCGTTGATTCCTGAAAGGGAACAAATCCCCTTGAATATGAATTTGTACTTTGCTTCAGTTTTGTTTGCTGATTTGTTCTGAAAAGTTTGATGCTCTATTGACCAATAAATCTATATATTTTTCTCCTTTGACTGAAATTTTTTTCAATGTTGTTTTAAAAAAAAAATTCATTATCATTGACAAGTTGATTTAAAAGTAATTTTTGTGGTCGCATTAAGAATCATTTGCTTTCGAAATAGGAAATTATCGTAAAATATTCATTTCCTTGATAGGAGAAATTGTTGTTGAAATCCTCGTTTTTCCTTCAAAAGAGAAATTGTTGTTTGTATTCTTCGTTTCTTGAAAGTAAAAAGCATTTCAATTATTGATCTAGTGCACCTAGTTTCTTTTCTGCATTCATAACATTAAGGAAATTGAAAAGAAAAACTTGCATTTGCATGTAGGATAGTGTGTTTTTTGAAAAAGGAACATTAGGAAATCTGCATTTAGTTTGTGATTCATTGGTTTTGTTTTTGTTCATTGATTTGTTTGCTAACAAATTATTTTCTCTCTTTCCAAAAAAAAAATAGCATTCTCTTACCTTACTAGCTAGGTTCTTCATTGAAAAAGTTGAAAGTGAAAGTTTGTTTATTGTTCTTAGCTGCATTTTAGGAATTTTATATACATCATTGTGGTGAACCTGAAAGGCAAAATATTAAGCAAGATCAACATAAAATAAATCTCAATTTACTTAACAATGCTTTGGAACATTAACGATAGCATTTAGAAGGTCTAGGCTAGAGATGTGTTCCAGCATCGTAAAACATAGCAATTGTCATTAACTTCTCTGTGATACATTCCAAGTGTGATACCTCACTCCATGTACGTAAGTATATCGTAGCTCATCCGCGTACTTTCGGGTATATCGGGTGCTCTCACTGTGCAATTACTCATCAGACAGCACTAATACAGACTTGGGCCTCCACGTACCTTCAGGTATATTTGGGAGGACAACTTTTAGGTGCTATCCATCTATAGTGAACCGATTCAGCCACCCTGAAATTGTGATACACCGAACATAGCATTTGGGGAGATTACCTGCCTGTACTTCTTGGTTTGCCAGGAGGTATTTTGCAGTTCATAGTTTCTTGGTAAACCCTTTTGCCTAGCATTACCCTCTTTTTGTTTATTTTTTTTTGGATAAAATAAATCAGTAATCATAGAAGAACACAATCATACCCCCCGTCGTTCGTGTAGATTAGATTTAAAACCACCTTTACCACCAGAAGTTATTTCTGGTAGGCGAAGGCGATCACGATCTGCCGAATCAAGTAAAATTCGTACCTCTGGCGAAACATCATCATTTAAACTAGAGCTAGCCCAAATTTTTTCCACACATCTCGGTTAGTTTACTGTTGTCAAAACGAAGTCTTCACAACTACCTGTGGTCACGATCCATTCAATCGCTGAGACCATACCTCTTGGACCCAAAGTTGTTCAATCACAAATTGATCCAAATCTTGTCTATTCTTTTCCAGAAAATCTGAATCCTGAACAGCCAGAAGTTGTTCCTACCTTGGTCACTCCACAAATATCTGTAGCCACTGATACTCCTATATCACACAATCAACCGTTTGAAATATATTTTGGGCCTGATGGTGAAGTTCTTCCTCTTGGTTTAATCGCGATTGAAGAAATCCCACAACCTGATACACCTTTAATTCAAACCCACTTTGGGGGAGACCTTTACCTGTACCAGTCATTTCCTCAATCGTTTCCATCTGCTTTTGTTGATCCCATTGCCATTCAATCTCCCATTAATTTTGGAGAGTATACATTTGGTCATAAAACTATGTTTGAACCAACATCTTCAGTTGGGTCTGTTGTTCCAATTACGTCAGCTCCTACCCTCGCTACTCCGTCGATGTTCACAACTTCACCAGAGTCATATTTACACGATGGCTCTTCGGTCCCAACAGGCTACAAATCATTGTCTGGCACTTTTTCTGGTTAGTCTTCAAGGCCATGGCCATTACCAATGTCATCATCTGGTGTTTTAACTGGAAGTCCTATAGTCAGTACTGAATGACTTGAATCATTACATCCATCATCAGGGAAATATCAAGTCGGTCCTTATGGGTCAATTCGTTTAAGTACCATATCAACTGGACTCCCAGCATTTGGATAACAATATTTTTCATCTTATTATCCTCCTTATGCTGGGGGGCAACCTATGGTCACCCAATACGACAGTACATAGTCACATTTTGGTCAAACTAATGTTTACATGAATGTTCGTCAATGGAAGCCCACTCTGCCTATCCAGCCACAAACGATTGTCCAATCGTATCAACCAATCCAACCTCTTACACCCACTTCAATACCACTTGTTAATACATCTATACCCCTATTACATAATCAAAATATTGTACATCAACCTTATCAGGCAAGTTCTTCAACTCAATATCAAAATCCTTTGGTTAATTTACAACAACCTGTATTAGGGATCATTTATTCACAATTTGGTCCACCATTTTATGGGATGTCACAAACACAATCTAGTTATACATATCAACTGAATCCAACTTATACTAATTTGGGTTATAACATTGGTGGACAGAATCCTTGGTAGCCACAGGCGCAAATTCCTCAAAATTCATATCAACAAGTATCATATCCAGGTTTTGGTCAACAGAACTCTCAAGCACTTGCCATGAAAAACAACCCCTATCAGGGTTACCAGCAACAAATCCCATATGTTTTTGCTCAAAGACCTATTGCCCAAGCAATTCCATCTTATCCTGGATATGCTCAACTTGACCTTAATAGATAATTTCCTTTTGTTGCAACCTTGGAATTACCAGATTTAAACTAGTTAACCAATGATCCTATCAATTATGCTCCTTGGTGGCCGGTGATACCACATAAATTACCCTCCGAAATTCCTAAATTCAATGGAAACCCTAGAGAAGACCCATCAACTCATGTTATGACTTATCATTTATGGTGTTCATCAAATTCCCTAAGTGATGATTATGTTTGATTACGTCTTTTTCAGTGAACGCTCACAGGTCCGGTAGCTAAATGGTACATTGAATTACCTAGAGCTTCTTTTGATAATTTCACTGCTTTGGCTATTGTCTTTTTGACCCATTTCTAGTTTCCAATCAGATATGAAACTAGAACGAAACTCTTGAACAACTTCAAATAGAGTAATGCTACTCACATTTCAGATCATATTCATGAGTGGCATCACAGTCGACGAATGGTTAAGACATTTGTTCCTGATCAGATTCTTGCTAAATGGATCATCAAATCCCTCTTACCATCTATAACAGAATATGTGGCTAAAGTTGGCGTCATCACAGAAGAGAAAGTTATCGCTCATGCCCAGTATTTAGACTTGATTTATACTCATTCTGGAACTCTCTATGAGAAAATCCCAAATGCGCCACGATCTAATTTTAATGTTCCTCCTCAAATAAAGGACTCTCATGTCGGAGACGGCTTGATAGGCAATGTAAATACACACAACGCTACTGCATCTGATCCTTCTCCTACTTCCGAAATCAAGGTCGTCTCATTTGACAAAGGAAAAAGTGATAAGCAACCAGAAAGTAAGAAAAAGGGGAAATCAAAGAAAAAGAAAACTTCTAACCCATAGGAACGATCATTTGATCAACCGTCAGGACCACGAAAACCTCATTATCCATGCATAATCTGTAATGAGGAACATTTTTTTAGGGTTTTTCCTCACCATGTTGAAGTCTCAAATATCATCAAGACTTCTCATGCATCAGCTGTGTTGACAGACCCATTTCCAAATCCAGACACAAATTTGGTTGCTATGGATCTAGCTCCTAGTTCCCAAGTGTTATGTTATCCACTACAAAACCTTCACAAGATATTTTGGTGTCGACGTGGAATAAATACTATAGTAGTCCAGCTACTAATCAACCTACTACCTCGACAACGAATCCATCTAATGAATCGGTACCACCTCCTGTTATTCCTGAATTGACAATTAAGCCACCAAAGGTAGTAATTAATAAATCGACATATAATAATCGAGCAAGAGCTACACAAAATTATAATATAGTTGAAGATTTGGCTCAATCCCATTCATCTATGTCTACTCTTGAGGTATTACAAAATTTTCCCTCCCAAAAGCAGGCTTTATTGTCAACCATTGGTGGAATTGATCCGACTGATTCTAATCTTGTCGTCTTTAATCATAAAAGCTATGTGTCGTAGCTACCAACAGAATTGGAATTCTCCATCCAAGTAAAATGTTCTCAATCACCTTGTTCATCGCACTATTATTGATGAAGGAGCATCTATGTGCATTATGTCTCTAAACTGTTGGAAGTCACTTGGCTCACCGCGATTATTGCAATCATCAATGACGTTGAAGGCTTTTTATGGAAGAACATATAAAACTTGTGGTATTATTAATAATCTACAAGTTGGATTAGGGGGAAAAATAATAAGTATTGATGTTGAGGTTGTTGACAGACCCCTTGACTATAATATTTTACTCGGACGACCATGGGTATATGTGATGACTGCAATTGTTTCTACATATTTTAGAATGGTTGCCTTTCCTCATAAAGGTACTATTACAGTCATTAATCAATTATCCTTTTTTTCCTCCACTTCACAGGTAACTGGAAGTGTTCCATATATTCACTTACCCCAACTAGAAATCCAGAACATTGGTGTAGGACTCTTAAGGGATTCCACTCTTATGGGAACTTTTGCATTACTGTTGCCCACGACGTCAGAATAAATTGCTACCATAGAGACCTACTACATGATCTCTTCCACTCTATATGGCTTAAGGAAGAGTACGGGTGTTTCTGATATTTCTATGTTGGATGATGTTTTACTGCTCAACCCTATTGAGCTACAATAGCAATCAATCTATTCAGCTTGGGCGGCAAATCCGAAATCAGCGTCGTCGAGTGTTTGGGTTGTTCGTTCATTAGATTTTGGTACTTCATTTGATCCATTTTCCTCAAAATTTTTGACAGATGAAAATATTTTGGAAGCTATGATGGTAGAAGGAGAACCATGGGAATATTATCATCATCATTCCCATATTCCTGATTATGAAGAAAATAATCTCAGTGAACTATATCACCCATCCATTCAAAATTTCTTTTCGAATTCTTTTCTGATTAATGTAATTGAATCTGAATGAAATTTATCAAATATTGAAGAAACGATTTCTATTGAAATTTCAACTAAACCCGGCGTTGTAGAAAATATTCATGTTGGTGTATCTTGTTCTCCATCAGAACTTGATTCATATTGCTCTCTTTTTCATGAATTTTGTGACATATTCGCTTGGTCTTACGTGGAAATGCCAGGCATAGATACTAGTATATTTGAACACACTATTAATATGTATCCTGATGTCAAACCGGTGCGTCAATGGCTTCATCCTGTTCATCCAAAGAAAGCCGCTGCCATCAAAGCAGAAGATGAAAATCTTTTGCGTGCTAGTTTCATTTACCCTGTTCCGCTAATTGAGTGGGTTTCCAATATTGTTCTTGTTATGAAAAAACAAGGAACCCTTAGAGTGTGCGTCGTTTATTGGGATGTTAATCAGGCTTGTCTAAAATACAACTATCCTACTCCCTTTATCGACCAGATCATTGACGATTGTGCTGGATGTGAAATATTTTATTTCATGGATGGATTTTCCGGCTACAATCAAATCAATATCCGCCCAGATGACCAACATAAGACAAAATTCATCTGTCCCTGGGGCACATTCACATATCGGAAACTTCTGTTTAGTTTAAAGAACGCTAGGGAAACTTTTTAGAGAGCAATGGATTATGCTTTCAATGACATCAAGCAAATTTTTCAACCATATCTAGATGATTTACCAGCGCGTTCACGAAAACAGACTGATCACCCGATGCATTTGAGAGCCATTTTCTTACAATTTCGACACTACAAGATATGCCTCAATCCGCACAAATGTGTGTTTTGTGTTGTTTCTGGTCGATTGCTCGGATTCGTAGTCTCAAAAGAGGGAATTAAAATAGACCCACTAAAGGTACATGCCATTCTTGATTTTCCTGCACCATCAAACTTACTTCAGATACAGAAAATTCAAGGAAGGCTAACTTCCTGAGAAGGTTCATTCCAAACTACGCCGAAATGGCTAAAGGATTTACTCGATTATTGAAAAATGGGGTTCCATTCCATTGGGACCAAGTTGCGCAAGCTTATTTTGATGTTGTCAAGGACCATCTTGTCCAAACATCATTAATGTATCCTCCAAATTATTCAAATGATTATTTCCTATATATCGTCGTGGTTGAAACAACCATCGCTATGGTTTTGGTCCAAGTAGAAGAAGGAATTGAACATATGATCTATTATTTGAGTCGTAATCTCAATGATACGGAAGTTAAGTACTCGTACGTGGAAAATATTTCCTTGGCAGCCGCTCAACCTGTCCAAATATTTTTCCATTATATCCTGCTCTGAAAAACAACAATAGTTTCGGATTGTAACCCCATGACTTACATCTTATCACGTCAATTTCTGGGGGGAAAATATTTAAAATGGATTGTCATTTTGTAGGAATTTGATTTGGAATTCATCAAATCCAAGTCAAAGAAGTCTTTAGTTTTGGCTAAGCTTCTTTATGACCTTCCCTATGATAGTACTGCAACTACGTTGAAACCATATATTCTAGAAGAGTCTCTATTTTTGATCGGATCATTTGATCCATGGTATGGAGATTTCATGATTTATCTCCAAACCCAAAATTTTCGACCTAATACCTCTTACTCTGATCAACAACGTATTCGATACCAAACCAAATATTATCTGATTGTCGGCGATACACTTTATCGTCGTGGTGTCGATACCATTTTCAGGAGGTGCCTCACTCATGAGGAGGCTGAAAAAGTGTTAAATGATTTCCATGCTGGAGCTTGTGGTGGACATTTATCTGGTTATGATACCGCGCAGAAGATACTCCGGGCCAGATACTTTTGGCTTACTATTTTTCGACATTGTATCCTCGCAGTCAGAAGTTGTCATGCATGCCAAATTTGTGACTGTAAAATCCACAAACCGCTAGTGCCAATGCATCATGTTGTCTTTGCTGGACCATTTACGAAATGGAGTATCAATTTCATGACCTGTAACCCTCCTTTGTCTGGGGGGCATGGTTATATTATTGTCATAGTCGACTATTTCACCAAATGGGCCGAAGTGATGATTACATTCAATAACAAAGGACAAAAAGCTGCATTGTTTTTCTTCAATCACGTCATTTCACGGTTTGGGGTCCCACAGGCTATAGTTACGGATCATGGGAAGCATTTTCGCAACCATATGATGTTTGAATTGACAGCCAAGTTAGGATTGTTGCATGATAATTCTACTCCTTATTATCCACAATCAAATGGACAAGTTGAGGCTATTAACAAAATTCTTAAATGAATGCTTCAACGAATGATAGGAGTCCGCAAAAGGAACTGACACTTGATCTTGTACTCCGCCTTGTGGGCGTATTGAACCTCGGTGAGAAACACAACCAAATTTACTCCTTTTCAATTGGTGTATGTTCTGGAAGCTATCTTACCAATCCAATGCGAAATATCATCATTAAAACTCGTGATAGACTTGTTACCTGACACCTCAGAAGAAGAAGCGCATCTCCTTAACCTCATCCATCTAGATGAAACACGTCGTGAAGCCCAACTGGCCAACAAAGTGCATAAGAGACGTATAAAGGCATAATAAGACAAAAATGTCTAGCCTCAAATCTACTCAGAGGGTGACTTGGTCCTTCTTTACGACCAGGAAGCTGATGTATTTGGTACAGGAAAATTCGAGCCATTATGGCATGGCCCCTATATTGTCAAAAGAGTTCTTGCTAAGGGTGCCTACAATTTAGTTGATTACGATGGGATTCCATTGGCACAACCTAGAAATGGGTTGTATTTGAAACGTTATTATACTTAATCATGAGCATGGTATTTTTTTGTATTATATTGTTTATATGTTGTTGATTTGCATTCACTATATTAATTTGTCTTTTAGAGTTTTCTTGACGTTAGTAATCCGATTTACATTTTATGGCAGATGTCTGAATCTTCAGTACCATTTGTTGGATATGTTGATGGTGCTAGTCATAGTACACATAATGTATCCTCTGCAGCGTGGGCCATTTTCACTTCGAACAATGAGTTAGTGAGTTTTAAAGGGATTTGTATCGGAAGATCGATGAATAATATCATTGAGTATAGCACGTTGATCGAACTTCTCTCTAATGCCATTCCATTTGGTATTAACCGCATAATCATAAGGTTAGACTCACAACTTGTGGTACTACAACTTACTGGTATTTATGCTGTTAGAAATCCAACACTTCTTAGATTATTCCTAAGAGTTCGACTTTTGGAGAGACATTTTGATTTCATTCAATATCAACACATTTCCAAAAATCTGAACACTTTAATTGATTCATTAGCTAATCAAATTTTAGACAGACATTTGAGACATAGGTAAAGAAAACATTCACATCATTGAATAGGATTGTGTATTAAACATAGGAAAAACTTTGAAAACATATAGATAGATAGTTATAGGTTTTTTACAAAATTTGTGCGCAAGACATGTTGGTCATATGACCTCAAAATGTATGCAAAAATTCACAAGTAAACTAGTGGTGCTCATGATAACACGCTATAGATCTAGAAATCCTACGGAGAAACTGCATCCAACAGCTAGGAACCCCAATTGTGTGTCGCTGCAGTTGCATAGGAAGCTCTTTGATTCGGAAATCCAATATCTCGAAGGTCAACCCATCTATGTGATGCTGGAGCTCAGCAATAGTCTCAGCCATATCAAGGTCCTGAAGGACTGCTCTCCCGACAGCCCTCTCTGCTGGCGCATTTGCTTCGCGCTTTGGTTCTTCTACTGGTCGAACGCGAATGATATTTTCCTTACATTAAACATTTAGTTTAGTCTTGGAATGAAATAAAAACACAAAAAAAATTGTATAAACCTTATAAAAATAAAAAAAACATGGTCAAATCAATCTTACCTATTGCACCCCACTGAGCACCTTTTGGTAAAACTAGATCTGGATCTCCTCGGAAGTTGATGCCTGCATATGCATACTCATCAATGGTGATAATATGTCGCCTGAACCAGGCGAAAAATGCAGTCGAGAACACAATGGTCGATTGGCCTGAATGCCGACCCATGAGTTCTACCCATATCTGCATTCGAGGATCTCTAGGATTGGATATATCTAATGTTACATGTTGTGGCTGTATCAGTGGAATCCGTTACAAAGAAAAAAAGATAAGGATCAAACCATAACTGAAATTTTTCTTCCTTCCTCCCTTTTCTTTATTCAGTTGTTCCTTTATCTGAGATAGAATAACTTCAGACCAGTTGAAAACTGTTGGCTCTAAACATTCCAACGCATACTGCATATATGATCTGTTCGCTGCGTGGAGTGTAACGGTGCCAGCTAGTTTAGCAATCATGAATAGGATGGTCCTCAAAGGAAAATCCCTAACATCCCGGATGTTTATTTTTCCATCTTTTCTAGGCTCTAACCCTGGATAGAAATATTGCATAACATAATCCCTCACTGTCTCTCCTCCAACGGTAGATCCTATGAGTGAAATGGGCAAACCTCTCCTTGAAAAACCTGTGAGAAAATACACATCCTCAACTGTTATGGACAACACTTGATTTTTTATGTGAAATTCCTCTATCGCTGGATCCCATGCTCGAACAAGGAATTCTAGGAGTTCTATTTGTTGCCTCATTCTCGATAGTTTTAAGTACTTAAGCAGCCCGCGATCTCTTAAAGCTCTTACAGTACTTGGATCATTCAAGGCAATCATATATTTTTCTTCATGTTCTCTTTCTCTCCATGTAATCGTCATTATAATCCGATGGAAACCTAAAAATCAACCATAAGATCCATTAGATACCATTCATTGCAAAAAACTAGGCAAATTTTGGACACAGCATGAAAACAAAAAACTTCAACTGTGCCCAACGCACTCCCTGGGCTGAGACAGTGCATTGCACATGCAGGTAGACTTCACTGTACCTGCTATGCAACGTAGGTTTCGACATTTAGGGGTGCGTTGCCCTCAATTTTGGAAGAATTTACCCTAGGGGCCTCAAAGCCCTACAAATTTTCAAGGAATCATAATGAAATGAATACTGAAAGTAAGAGGATGTTTTTATTACTGACCTGGATCAAACGGTGATGAAATCCGTCCACTGAAATGACTGCAATCAATGATTTAAGTTCAGGGGGGAAATCAGGTTCAGAGTTCCAAAATTCAAATGGTAAATATGGAATGGTAAAAATGAATAGTGAAACTGTTTTACATAGTCATTTAATTATTTGCAAGTTAAATTTATTGCTATGACTATAGTTTTATTATGTTTTTATCATGAAACAGGTATTTTTAATCCATTTGATGTTGTTCTGAATAGGAAATACAACTGAAAAACAGGTTAGTCGTGCAGATTTATTTCAAGAAAGACTTGACCACAGAGCATGCTTTTTCTCCTTATTTTTCGAGTTTTGTTAAAAACGAAAAAGGATTTGAAGCTGTTGTGTAACCAACTCAAAAAGAGAAGAAAAGAGATATAAACGCCTTATAAATGAGCCACTTCGAGGGGGCAACCTCCAATACATTACATAAATGAACAATTCTTGGATGATACAATTCACAAAACCTCCTTTCTATATATAGGAGTCCATGGGGCCATAATGTAATCCTAGTGGCCACAATGTAATCCTAGCCGACCTAACAATAATAATTTAAGGGCACAATAATAACAAAATGGGGGTTACAAGGGTACAATAATAACAATAAGGGGTTCACACTAACAATAATAAGGGGCTATACTAGTGATATAGGGACCTAACATGCCCCTCTCCTTCAAAAAAAGTGTTGTCCTCAACACTTGAGTAGCTCCGGGTGCTTCTGTATAAAATTCTCATCCTCCTATGTAGAATCTTCAGTGGGTAAGTTCTTCCACTTGATGAGATACTCTGAAATTGATCGATTCCGTAGTTGTCGAGTTCTTTTTTCCATGACTGCTTCAGGTTCCAATATGATTTTCCCTTCCCCATCAAGTTCTAGCAATACTGTTTGAACTGGAAGATTTTCACCTATAACCTTCTTTAAGCATGGAACATGGAAAACTGGATGTACTCGCGAAGAAGCAGGAAGCTCCAATTTGTATGCCATAGTACCAATCTTTTGCAACACCTTGTAAGGACCATAGTACTTTGGTGATAATTTATTATCCTTCTTAGCTTGCTTGAGGGACATTTGTTTGTATGGTTGTAGCCGTAAAAATACCCAATCTCCTACATCAAAACTTCTCTCGCTGCGATGTGGATCTGTCTGTTGTTTCATTCGATTTTGTGCCAAATTCAGGTTATCCTTTAAGAGTTGGAGAACTTCTTGCTGATGCTCGATGTGATCTTCCACTGCTTGAACCTTCGAATTTTCCCTTAAATATGATGTGATGGATGGTGGATGATATCCATAAAGTGCTATAAATGGGGTCATTTTTGCTGCAGTATGGAAGGAAGTGTTATACCACCATTCAGCGAGAGGTAACCACTTGACCCATTGTGTTTGTTTATCAGATACAAAACAACGAAGATATCCTTCCAAACATTTATTTACTATCCCAGTTTGACCATCAGATTGAGGATGATAAGATGAGCTATGAGCTAATTGAGTACCCAAACAAGAAAATAACTCCGTCCAAAAATTTCCAGTAAAAATGGGATCTCTGTCACTCACAATAACCCTTGGGCTTCCATGTAGCTTTTTAATTATGTCCATAAATGTAGTAGCAATTGTACTTGCTTTAAATGGATGAGATAATGCACAAAAGTGTGCATACTTGGTAAGTCTATCAACTACCACCATGATGACACTCTTTCCTTCGGACTTAGGTAAACCTGTGATAAAATCCATTGAAACCTTTAGGTGCTAGCCAAACACCATGGCGAGACACCACGTGTAAGTGCTGACGTGTTGTAGCTATGAAGGCCGATATGGCCAACTACATTATTACGTTTCTGAGCTACACGTGACGGCTCACGAGACCATTAATGGCACGTTGTTGATGAGCGATGAAGGTTGTTGGTGAACGATGAGGGTGTCCCTATAAAGAATGTGTGGAGCGATAAAAAGGGTCTCTTTCACCTCTAATTACCTTCACATTAATTATCAACCCAGGGACGACTTTTTATCTCAAGAGTGTACTCAGTCTGAGACGGCTATTTACTCAAGAGTAATGTTTTGCAGTATAGTGCTTAAAATCCAAAAGTAAATGAAAGCTGGAAATAAAATCTACTTACAACAAAGCACTTTAAGACTTAAATCATGCATTCGGAAAAATAAGCAATGTATCAGTCAAGAGTTCGGCAGCGATAACCCATCCCTTCGGAAACTGATGGAAATGAAATTAGAGCATAGACCACGGGTCTGGGAGCTAGACAGTGAATGCCAAAGCTCACTACAGCCTTAGATCGTCTCTCACACCAAAACAACAAATGCGAGTAAAATGGAATGGCAGATAAGAAATGGAACAACAAAGTAAATGGGCAGCAAACTGTAATTAAAAGAATCTGAACAACAAACTCTAATTAATGGAAATCAATAGCAAAGCCAAATTAATAGCAATCTTTACTCTAAGAATAAATCGGACAGCACACGGAAATAGAACAACATTGATTAATGATGGAATATGAAACAACGTTGGAAAGTCAAATATAAATACACAATGACTTAACACACGGCACACCTTAATAGTAATCTGAGTCTGATACCGCAAGTATTAACCCTGGTTAGAAAGGGTAACGATTACAATTCATAATGGAACCACAATTTCAGTTGAATAGCAATCGTATGAAGTATAAACCATAGAAAAATACAGTAATACCAGCTTAAGAAGGTTACAGCTTGGTTACTCTGCAATTAAACAACAATAACGTTATGTGGAGAACAACAATGTTACATTAACAACTTTAAAGGAATAGCAATATGTTAGAATGCACATTACGATTTTCTTGTTGCAGAGAACGAAATAGGAAATATAACAGAGCTGTAATAAAACACACCAGATTACTGATTCAAGCTGATAAGCAAAACCACGCAAAAATCAAAGAGATAATATACAGCGGCAAGTGTCCTCCGGGGCCGGGCCCTTAGCCTCCAAGGGAACACCGCCTTAAGTTAATCCAGACGCAAAGATGAGAGAACCACCAAGCTTATATTAATGCATCGGACAGAAGTACAATGAACCAGTTCTCACAAGACTCAATAATCAGAACTGATGTTTTAACAGAAAATTACATAAAAACGTATCTCCAAATCATCCCCCTACACAATACGTGCTTCTCCTTTTATAATCAGAAGGAGGAGAAATTGAATAGTAAATACAATCTTCCCATAACAATATTGGATTTCTTCCAACCAATTGATCAGCAAGAAAATAGATTTACATCCATCTTTCAACAACAGCAAGTCGAATTTGGCTTTTTAGCTGAGATTTGGAGGACGGCCGCAACAACAGAACTGAGAAAATCGTGCTTAAAGAACTCTGCGAATCTCTCAACACAGGCCGAATTTGGGCAAACCGTTCTTTAATAAAGTTAATTGGATCCGTTCT
>CM076579.1:819825051-819939635 GCA_034641835.2 Pinus albicaulis | reverse complement strand
CTCCTCCCAACGTTGACCCGGAATGGATAAAGGTTGTAGAAGTCCTGGGGTCTTAATTGTTTCCACTTTATTCTGTTGGCAAACCAAACATTCCGCCACAAACTTTCGAATATCAGATTTAAGGCCATCCCAAAAAAATTCTTTCTTCACCCCGTGGTAAGTTTTTAAAAATCCTGAGTGTCCTCCTAGAGGAGAAGTGTGCAATTCCAGAAGAATCTTTTGTTTTAGTTGGGAATTCTTACAAAGATATAAGCGATCTTTGTACCATAAGGAATCATTTTTCCAACTAAATGTATCAGATGTACTAGGATCTTGCCGCAACTTTTGAATGAGTATCCATACATCTTTGTCCTTCTTCCATTCATCTCTTGCTTCAGTTATCCAATCTGGTTGGATAATAGAAATGGCACAAAGCAATGCTTCCACCTCTTCATTCTTTCTTGAGAGTGCATCCGCAACAACATTCAGCTTTCCTTTTTTGTAGATTATTTCAAAGTCGTAACCCAACATCTTTGTGACCCATTTTTGCTGTTCTTCTGACGATAGTCTTTGTTCCAAAAAGTGTTTAAGACTATCATGATCAGTTTTTACCTTTAAGTGTCTTCCCATTAGGTAAGTTCGCCATTTCTTTAGTGCATGCAGTATTGCTAACATTTCCTTCTCATAAATAGGTTTCTGTAAATACTTTCCTTTGATTGGACGACTTCCAAAAGCAATGGGTCTTCCTTCCTGCATTAAAACTGCACCAATTCCATTTCCTGAGGCATCACATTCCACAATAAAGGTTTTTGTGAAGTCCGGTGTAGCTAAGACCGGTGCTAGGCACATTGCCTCTTTAAGACGTTCAAAGGCCTTAGTTGCTTCAGGAGTCCATGAAAATGCATCTTTCTTCAATAATGTTGTTAGAGGTGCTGCTATTCTCCCATAATTCTTAACAAACTTGCGATAATACCCCGTTAACCCGAGAAATCCTCGCAACTGCTTTATGGTTGTGGGAACTTTCCATTCCTTAATGGCTTTAATTTTGTTAGGGTCCACTTTAACATCCTCGTGAGATACAATATGACCCAGATATTCCACCTCTTGTACTCCAAAGAAACATTTGGACTTTTTTGCATATAATTGTTTCTCCTGCAATAGTTTGAGCACCCTGTCAACATGTTCAACATGATCCTTCCAAGACCTGTTGTAGATTAGTATATCATCAAAAAATATTAGCACAAATTTTCTAAGGAAGGGTTTGAAAATGGAATTCATCAACCCTTGAAATGTAGAAGGTGCTTTGGTAAGGCAACAAGGCATGACCAAAAATTCATAATGACCCTCATAAGCTCGAAATTCTATTTTTGGAATATCTTCAGTCTTCATTCTAATTTTATGATATCCTGAACGAAGATCCAACTTGGTAAAATAAATTGCTCCATGTAATTCATCCAATAATTCATCAATCACAGGAATGGGAAATTTGTCTTTAATGGTGAGCTTATTTAGCTCCCTATAATCCGGACACATTCGCCATGATCCATCCTTCTTGTGTACCAATACTACAGGAGCAGAGAAAGAACTTTGACTAAGTTGAATTATACCCGCCTCTAACATTTCTGCAATCATGCGTTCAATTTCGCTCTTTTGGAAGTAAGGATATCTATAAGGCCGGATGTTTGGAGGAACACTTCCTGGAATCAAATGAATAGCATGATCATAATCACGAATAGGTGGGAGTCCTTTGGGAGTTTCAAACACCTTGGAATGATTGTCCAAGACTTGTTGGAGATCTGCAGAAATAGATGATTTTGATGTTGGAACTTCTAGTGAGCATAATTGTGCAATTACGCCTCGCCGTTCTTTCTTTAGAAGCTTTGTCATGACATTAGAGCTTATTATCCTTCCTGGCTTCCCCGCAATACCCCGTAATTCAACTTCCTTTCCTTCTGAAAAAAATTTCAAGAAAAGTTCCTGAAAATTAAAAGCTACCGTCCCCAAAGATTGTAACCATTGTACTCCTAGTACAACATCAGCACCTCCCATAGGAATGGAAAGCATTAGACTATTCAATACATATTCCCCCATGGTTAGCTTGATATTATGGCATTTTCCAGAACAATTTATAGTTCCTCCATTTGCAACCATCACTTGACATTCTGGTGCTGGGTATAGGAAACAATTTAATTCCTTGGCTACCTTATAATGAATAAAATTATGGGTGCTACCCGAATCAATCAACACTATTACCCTTTTCTTTTTTATATGTCCTTCTATCTTGAGAGTTTGAGGAGTGGTAATTCCTGCCAGTGCATTACACGATATGGTCGGATTCATTTCTTCCTCTTCTAGGGGTGGTTCCCGGTGTATATCCTCTTCTTGTTCATTTTCTTCTTCTTCTTCACAATCTATGTAAAATAATTTCTTCTCAGCACACTTATGACCTTTAGTGTATTTGCTATCACAACTGTAGCAAAGCCCTTTTGCTCTTTTTCTTCCAATTGTTGTGGTGTCAACCTTGTAGGTTGTGGAAATCTAGGCGTAGCAACACTTCCTTCTTTATAGAATTGAGTGGTAGGCTTCCTTGTCGCCATAATTTTACATTCAACTTTTCTTGCCAACCCGAATGCCTTCTCCAATGAATCAGGTTCCAAAACGGGAACTTCATGTTGGATGTTATCCTTTAAAGTGCCTAGGAAGAGATCAATCCTGTGTTCCTCTGTAAGATCAGTTACCCTTATATTCAATTTTTGGAAGTCCTCAATGTGCCGCCCCACTAAACCCTTTTGTTTGAGATTTATCAATTGGGTAAATAAGGTGTTGCTCTTTGTATCCTCATAATGTGCTATCATTTCCTCCGTAAAAATTGACCAAGTGACAATTTTTTTACGGGAGCAAAGCCATTGATACCATACAAATGTATTTTGTTCTAAATGTAAAGTTGCAATGCGTACCTTTTGCGTGTTTTGCACGTTATGGAGATCAAAATATTGCTCCATCTGTATTATCCATGTTACAGGATCCTTTCCATCAAACTTCCTCATATCCATTTTTGGAATATGGTGGTTCTTCCCGCCAACATTCGAGTTTATGGAATCATGATTAACATTTATTTTGTTCTCATCAGGAGGTTCTTCTCCTATATTTCCGCCATTAGGAATCATTTCTAGTTTTAAGCTTGTCATCAAGCCTTCCATGTATGCTTTTAGATCATTCTTCATGTCATCCATCTTAGCTTCCATGCTGACTTCCATGCCATCCATCTTAGCTTCCAAACCATTCATCTTAGTTTCCATGCCTTTCTTCAAAACTTCCATTTCATTTTTTGTTGTTCTTTGCGAGAGCGAAATTTGTTGCATTTGCTCTTGTAATTTTGACATGTCATGTTGCCATTCTTCATCTTCATGAGTAATAGTAGAGCCTTCTAAAGGTTTAATGGGTGTTGAATTCTTTTTAGGGGCCATTTCAGACTCCAATATTGATATCTATTCTACAATAGGCCCTTGCAATCAATTCAACTTGATTCTTCAAACAAGACTTATGCAATTCGGAAAAAAAAATACACACCTTTTACTAGCTTTGAGGAGCTCGATATTGAAATTGTATTATCTCCGTGCTTGAAAATCTTCGAAATTCAGCCCTGTAGTAGCCCTCTGAAGCTTCTTTCAAATGCCACAGGTCTGACTTGATTTTGATGCTCCAAGACAAAGTTGTGTCCAATCTCCCACAATTACCTAATTCTGGACTGGTTCAGTAGAGCGAACTTGTACGACTTGCCACGTGTCACTGTTTTGTCCTTTGTCTCTGAAATTGATAGCGAAGAAACTACAGGCTGTGTACTTGTGACCAATTTTGACGGTACTCCAATCCAATCTTCAGAGAGAGAGTTATTGAACTTTTCCCACGATCACCTCTTTGAGATGAAATTCAGGAGCCTGAAAAAGCACTACCGTCCACAGATCATATCTCCAAAAATATTGCGAACCAAGTTCTGAAATTTTTTGAAAAATTTCCTCAGGATTTCAGCTTCGCACCATATGAATTTCAGACTCTGACCCT
This sequence comes from Pinus albicaulis, assembly GCA_034641835.2. NCBI lineage: Eukaryota > Viridiplantae > Streptophyta > Pinopsida > Pinales > Pinaceae > Pinus > Pinus albicaulis. The sequence continues at coordinate 819,935,594 of CM076579.1, read as the reverse complement.
TCGTACAAAAAAATTTATAGTGCAAATGCCACGATGACCTGTTTATGAGCCTGAAAAAATACCTAACTTCCACAGATGATATCTCCTCAAATATTGCGAACCAAGATCTGCAATTTTTAGACAACCTTCCTCAAGATTTCAGCTTCGCACCCTAAAAATTTCAGCTTCTGAAGCTTCGTAGAAAAAAAGTTATAGCGAAAATTCCACGATGACCTGTTTGGAGCAGCGAAACCCTAGAATCCAAAGCTCCGATACCAAATGTTGTGTAACCAGCTCCAAAAATAGAAGAAAAGAGATATAAACGCCTTAGAAATGAGCCACTTCGAGGGGGAAACCTCCAATACATTACATAAATGAACAATTCTTGGATGATACAATTTACAAAACCTCCTTTCTATATATAGGAGTCCATGGGGCCATAATGTAATCCTGGTGGGCCATAATGTAATCCTAGCCGACCTAACAATAATAATTTAAGGGCACAATAATAACAAAATGGGGGTTACAAGGGTACAATAATAACAATAAGGGGTTCACACTAACAATAATAAGGGGCTATACTAGTGATATAGGGACCTAACAGAAGCGCACTTTTATCTCTTTTTTGAGCTTTGATAAAAGTGAAAGAGGAACCCCTGGAGTCTTCTTTCAACTCTTTTCAGACTCCGATAATGTGAAATGATTGCTGAGCATTTTTCATTTCGAGCTCGTTAAAGTAAATGAATTGATATCTACTCAGTATAAGTTTAACCCTTTTCCGGACTGAGATAGATTATTTATGAAAAAGGAATACCTTGGTTAAACATGACCAAAGAGGTTCTTTCAGATATTATTTTACACTTTTTCGGATTTGAGAGACAAATTTATGAAAAAGTACTTTTGGAGTTCTCTTTCGTCCTCTTTTTCAAACTCTCTAAATATGAAAAAGGACCGGGCTATCACTGTCGTTAAGATCATTAAAACATAAAATAGCGACGGGCTTGTCAATCATGGCAAGAATCGAGTTTCATTCATCACTAGACTTGTTAAATTATTAAATAGCAATACTTTATTCTTTATTCGCCCGAAGGGTTGAATTATAGATCAAGAAAATTTTATCCTCCTCAAGCTTGCTAAAAAATAAAGAGGTACTGGTCGACAAATGACCAGGGAAAATTTGGGAAAATAAAACAAAGTTTCTTTTTGTTAGCAAGTCTCTCTTGAACATGACACTTATTTCAATCCATGTCTATGACTGTTTGGGTTGGGTAATCATCTTGACGGTTCATTCACACCTATGGTTCATCATACCTTCACTTCGGTTTTGGGTAAATGTTTCCAACTCATCACAGTTTCGCCGATATGTTCAAGAGAAGTCATCCAGTGATTAAGAACTCATCCATCTGCAATACTCATAAACCTTCATTTTCATGACCGTCATCGCTGAAAATTTCTATATCAAGTCATACCCTTGTCTCTGAAATTAGTAAACTCCAGTTTTTCAATAAGGTGAATTCCTGTCGACTACAAATCAATATCCAGGAAGTTCACTTAGAAACATCAGATTCCAATACCATGAGGCTTGTTACAGCATCAACAAGATCCTTGCTTCTGGACCTTTGACTGAAAGATTTTTTTTGGCGTTCGACATCAAATCATATATTCATGCCTTACAAAATGTACTACAGTACCTTGAGGGCCATTGAAATTAATGGTGGTTCTCTCGCGTTTGTTAACTACTCACATTATTGGCTGGTAATCAAACGATGTCTTTCCATGTTCGACGACAAATCATATATTCGCATGGCTAGACTTGTACCTAAATGATCGAGTGAATGAGATAAGAAGGCCCCAGATCTAGTTTCAGCCATCCGGGTTGCAATTTCAGGATTGTTGTACACATCATCTGTACGGTGAACTTACATACAGATTGTCATCCAAACATGGGCCTGTATCTGTAGGTGTGTCTGCATCTGAGCAACATTCCAATGTATAAAACTTTCTGAATTATGTACATGTTATTAGATTGTTTTATGTGCTGACTATGGGAATGCCTACCCTCAACAATTATGATCAATAGAGGATATATCATGATGTAATGTATTGTAATATTGATGCAAGTGACAGTTCCGCTTTGTTTCTAGGCTCATCACAGTGTAAAGCATTTCAATCAAATGTTCTTATTATTTGGATCTCATGCTTTAGGGGGCAATTGTTATAGGTCAATTTGGGCACCATTACCAATGACCTGATTAACTGGGCATCATCCCCAGGACTGATGATCAAGGGTCTATCATTCCCTATCATCTCAGTTGCTATATTCCCTAAGACAGGAAACAACATGAATCAAACAAGACTTTCATCAAGCAAGGATTTTCCATGGTTTGAAGCTTATTATTAAACATGTGGGAGCTCACCAACACAGGCTCCAAAGGGCCTAAGTACGTTGCATATGCAGGTATCCCCATTCAAGGTTGCTCTGGAAAGAACTTGTCGACATTCAAAGGTGTGTTGGTCACATTGGGAGCGAAATTCTCATTGTTCCGGAGTCTCCACGTGGCTAGTGTCTTCTAGAAGGGTTCACATGTGTCAAGCTTCGGATCCAAGTGTCCATTTAACATCTACATGAATGGAAACATGTCTTGCCTGTTTTTGGAATTTTATTGATTACAAAACTACCTACAGTTCATCTATAAATTGAACATAGATCTAAGTGTTTGAGAGGAAGAATTTGAGTAGGGAAATGATGGATAATTTTCAACAGAGAGTTTGATTTGTAGAGATGCTGCTAGAGATATTTATGTTGTGATGAGACTTGGGAACTCTACTAGAAGGTCACTTCAAATCAGTCACTAGGTTGTAACCTCTCCTTCTATCATCAATAAATATTACTTCTTATTTTTCCCTACATGCATCCATGTTTACTTTGATTTTCCATATTGTAAGATCTTATTTGATGAATGTAGTTTATGCTTAACTGATTTAGCTAACTAGCTTGAATAGATATCTATATTATTTCATATTCTGCTGTTTCAGTGTTCTTTTTTGTAGGAAGCATTCAGATATTTGAAACCGCTTGAATTTGAGGCTATAGTGGAAGCGATAGAAAGGAGCCATTTGGAAGCGACTGAAACAAGTAAGCATCCAATCCTCTCTGTGTATCTGTTCTGAGTTAGGAGAAATGATAGTATAGTATTTCACCTGTTGTTCTAGGCTAACACCTGCCTAGGGAAGCGTAATTTATCCGTAGATTACAATTCTAGCCCAACAACATGAATGGTGCTTCAAGATATATTCTATCAAATATTTCCACCAGCCTTCTAGTGAACTCTGAATAAGCAGTTACATTGGCATGAACCAATGTAGACAAGCCATGGAACCACCAGTCATGTGCTTCACCTTCAAGGTGCAACATTGCAATCTTAATGGCTTCCATTTCTGGAACCTTGTTCAGCTGAAAGTAGATGTCAAGGTTTTCAACCCAAGATTTGGAAGAACACTTGGATGGCCCATCATAATTGGGTAAAACGAATATGCCCATAGTATGGTGTCGATCATGATTTTGAATGAATCCACCACTTCTATGATGATGCATTGGTATTCTATTGTCCTTTATTTGACAAAAATCCTGAAAACACAAGTGATCTTTGAATTTATGAGTTTGAAATTCATACTCCATAAAATAATATTCAAGGGATTCTTGCTCCCAAAACCCTTCATTTTCCACAGCCAAAAATGTAGGCATGGTAGAGCATTGGGAAACTTGTGGTTGATGCACTGGTTGATCATTCCAGCGGTGAGAAATTATAGAGAATTTTCCATGATGAAATCCTTTAGGGGATTCCTTGAATCTGTCCATTCTAATCTCTTTGATCTCTCTAACAATGTATTGCATGGCTCTAATAAGGATCTTAGGGAACTCCTCTTCATCTTCACCTCCAGATAAAGGGGTTTTACCCTTGTCTTCTTTATCATTTTTATAATAAAACTTTCCGTGGCTTCTCATTTGATATCTCCTCTCTCTATCAGTGATAGGTTCTCCTTATTCAGATGACATATTTCTCTTACAATGCACAGGCTGTGCCAAGATTATGCTCTGATACCACTGTAATATTATCAAATGGGAAAATTAGGAATATAGTGCAAAATAATGGAAAAATGTTGCAGATCATTATTTATAAAGAAAGAGGCCAATATGGATACATTTCATATGTTATTACAACAGAAAAATATGTGTAAGAAATGGCCCATAAGATGCATAACAAGCAAGACAAGTCTCCAATGAACAAAATCCATCAATATGATTTGTTGCAACCATATATAAAAGTTGGAAAACCCTTAAAACATTATTTTATTGGCTCTGCAACAGAAGTAGATTATACATCAGATCTAGAGCTGATATGTGCCTCAAAATTTAGATCTATATCAGATCCATGCACTATACAAGCTCCTCTAAAGAACCCCTCAAGGGTTTTCATCAAAACACAAAGTACAAGATGTAGATATGGGATCTAAGTCTGCAGATCTACTGAAAAATACAGATCTTGAAAGTGTGGCTGATCTAATATGAGAAATATAATAGCCTCCTCCAATAGATCTTCAAAGTGAAGGGTAGATCCCCATCACTAGAAAATAAAATCTCCAAATGGTGTGCCAAAACACCCTGCAACTTCTCCTACAGAAATAACGCAGATCTGGAAGTAAAATACATTGTAGGGATCAAAATAAGGTTGGCCTGATGCCAATATCTTAAAATGTGCTCATTTCCCTCCAACACTATCCTCCCAATGGAGTAGAAACCTCCTCCACTAAAAATGAGCAATGAAATGGCCTAGATCTAGAGATCTAGTCTCCACTTGTTACAACTTGCAAAAACAACCAAACCCTCAATAGGATCTAATCTATAGTTGAAAGAATAAGCTTGGCCTTAAGCCAGCTAGTGGACAATGTAGTGCAAGACTCATCCAAGATCTCCTCAATGGAAGAGGTGGGATTCCTGATCAGGAACACCCTGTGCTAAACAACACTTTATCTTAGCTAAACAACAAGAGAAATATATATGTATAAATAGACCATATATTCAGAAATATCATATACATCAACAAACTTCTAATGCTACCATCCTTTTCCTTTTATAATTCAAGAGCTTGCGAACCCTAAACCACATCCAATGATAACACTCCTTTCACACAAAGCACCTCCATCTAAAACTGCGTTGTCCTTCTGTTGAGCTCCAAGAATTTTCTTTCTTCCACCACATTCCACTCCATTTCTTTTGTCCATTATTAATCACAGGCTCAAATGATCAATGAAATTAGTTAAAATTTATTTAAGAATGAATATCATGACTAAATTGCTATGTTTTTATGATTTTGTCATTGTAGTACTGTTTGAACTAGATCTAGCTACAAAATGCAGACATTCTGTTGCTAGTTGTCGATTCTGCAGCTGTCTTTATGTCTACGCAGGTTCCAGGAGTCATCTTGGAGAAAAACACATATGGGCGTATTCCACATCATTCTCTCATCATTTTTTGCTCTCCACGAAGTTTGAACGAAATTCTATAGGCAGTTATGTACGTGGGAACTCAAACTAGGAGAGAGACTCCTAATAGGACAAGGACAGTCCAGATGTCCTTAATTCTATTACGTGACCACCATCAGAGTCCTAGTTTGGTTTTTATTTGGAAAGACAATTATCCCTAGGTTATATCAAGACAGTTATGTAATTTTGATTATAAATATGGCTTGGGAAACCGAGGGACAAGTTTAGATTTTGTGATTGATTGCTAGATTTCAGAAGTCCAAAAACACTCTGTTTTGAAGTACTTTCTCTCTAATGCAAGAAGTATCAATTTATTGAAATCACTGAGTAAATATTGAAGTAGATTTTGCGTGCTACTCCGGTGGTAGAGGGCCCCTGCCTCCTGAGCAACATTGTTTATACAGTTTAGATAAGTATTTTAGTCTCGTTTTTCATTTCTAGCTTAAGCACGTTTTTGAAGTTTATGTTTCATGATTGTTTACATAGATCATCACAGCTAGACTTACTCTTATAAAATCTTCCAAAATATCATCATGATGAATAAAGCATAGCTGTGGTGTTGTAGGTTTTAGTTGCATTTCCTTTCATTAATTATCACAGCTAGACTTACTCTTATAAACTCTTCCAAAATATCATCACGATGAATAAGGCATAGCTGTGGTATTGTAGGTTTTAGTTTCTTTTTTACACTAAGTGTCACAACCGGTCTTACTCTTACAAACTCTTCCAAAACATCATTAAAAATGAATAAGAAACAACTGCGGTGTCTTAGATTCTATTTGTATTTGTTTTCAGTCTTATGTTTATGTTCAACTGCATTGAATAATACAACCATACTTGTTTTACAAACTCTTCCAAAATATCATTCCTATTGAACGAGATGGATTGTAGAATTCCATAGACTGGTTGCATGTTAATTTAGTTACAACACTCCGGAGGTAGAATGCATTTATTTCAGCTCTGTCATTTCATTTCAAGTTTGATAATGGATTTTTAGTTTAACACTGTTCACTGTATTTCAAGCAGACTAGTAACACTCTAGTTTAGTCTTAGCTCACTGTATTAACATTCCAAGTTTAGTTGCTATCCATTGCATTTTAAATTGTATTAGTTGTTAAATTTAAATACCACGGTCTTCATTATTTACAAAACTTCTTTTGTTCCAAACTCATATTAATATATAATCATCTGGACAGAAGCTAGTATCAGTCTAAGGCCTGGAGTATTTTGTAACCTTTTTACCATTTCACAAATAAGCCTTTTCTCAAAGACTATTCTAAAAAGAAATCTATAACTTTTGAGTGAGGCCTAGTGGTGCTAAATTGAGTTGCAGAACAGAATTAGAAGCTAGTTTAGAGTAGAAATCTTATTATGCTACAAATTTTCTTTTCCAAATATGTTCCAATAAACCTTTAACCATGGATGAGATGTTGTAACATTGCAAGTTGACTGTTTGATTGTTTATTTAGGAGAACTTCATTTACACTTAACTTGTCCATTTCTCAAGCTCTTCCAACACATCTTTAATGAATGAATTGGATAAGTTCAGGTTCATGTTGTGATTTATTCCCTTGCAATAAAGTCATTATCAAGCTTTGCATTTGTTGTTTGCCATTTATAGTTTAGGCTTTGTTATGTTTTAACACAACCAATAGCTTCTTTTCACCAGTGCTTAGTTCTTGCCCTTTTCAACATAAAACCATAAAACCAAAAACATCATAAAACACTAAACACAACGTAGTGAGAAAAAAATACCTAGGCACATATAGTGCACCACACTTCAGCAGTTTACCAACCCTGGTTGACAATTAATGAACTCAATTTAGGAACACTAGGTTGAGCACAAACATTTTGGCGCTGTTGCCGGGGAAGTGTAACTAGGTAGCCTTGTTTCTTAACTCCCAAAAACAATGATATGCGTAGAGAGAGAGACTCAAGGGGTAGATTCATAAGAAGCAGAAGTAGAAGTTTGATTCCTAGAACACCACTTGTTTCATCAAGACCTAGAGCCAGCACACCTCCAACTCAGACCCACATTCAATCCTTTACTAATCCTAGACTTCCAGAAGACTTAAGATTATATATTCCATTAGAAAGACCTTCCACTTCATCCACTGAACCTGTCTTAGAAGAAGATTCAAGGACCCCTGCTAGAGACACAAAGTTTTCCACTTCCACAGAAGAATCAACTATGGCAGAAGAAGGGGGAGGAGGAGTCTTTAATGGAGAACACACATTATTTGGAGGGGGTAGAGGTAGAGGTATAGGTAGAGGAGAAGGAGGTATAGGTGCAGAAGGTGAAGGAGGTAGAGGAAGAGGTAGAAGAGAAATGGGAAGCTCTTTTGGGTTTCCTATAGTAGATGAAGAAACCAATACAACTATGAAAAATATTTCACCCTCTGTCCTTCCAAACTTTTATGGACTTAAAACTGAAGATCCTGAAACTTTCCTATTTGAATTTGAAGTCCTATGCAGAACTTATGACTACTTACAAGATGCTCAAAAACTTAAACTATTTCCTTCAACATTGAAAGGAGCAGCATTGAAGTGGTTTATGAGTTTGATCAACAGTTCTATTAGGACATGGGAAGACATGAAACAAGCATTTCTAGAGAGGTATTTGGATTATTGTATGTCAATAAATCATAAGGAGGAATTGTTTAAGATGTTACAAAAAGAAGATGAAAACCTAGAAGATTTTTTGGAGAGATTTCATTACAACATCAAAAGAGCAAAAATGGAGAACTTAGATCAAGACACTTTAAAAGCTCTCTTGTTGAAGACAATTAGGGATGAATGGTTGGATATCCTTAACATGATGGGAAAAGGGGATATATCTTAGCTCACATTACCTAAAATATCTGAGTTATGTATTAACCTTTCAAGAGGGAAATCCAAAACTGTAAAAGGCCCAAGAGACCCTGCTCTTGTAAGGGCAAGTAAGTCTGCTTCTGGGATAGTAAGTAGGGTAGAAATAGGACATATGCTTGATGATTTCAAATCTGACATCTTAGGGAGTCTTAGTGAACAAATAGACACCCTTAAGTTACAAAACAAGCAGAAAGATGAATCTGATGCTTTAGCAATCTTTTGTCCCAAATGTAGAAAGAAGCATGCCTTGAGAGAATGTCCTTTGGATGCAAAAGTTGTAGAGACCTGTGTAATTTGTTCAGAAAAACATGAGACCAAGAGTTGTCCTTCACTTCCTGGTCTTAAAGCTGTCTTTCAAGAAGATAATCCTACAAGTTGCACATAATCTCTCAATTTTGTCTCTAGAAGGCCTTGGCAAGGACCTCAAACACAAGGATTTCATGATCAAATGTATAATCAACCCCCACCAAACTGGAATTCTTGGCAGCAACCTTGGCCCCAATTTCAAAATCAATCTCAAGCTTGGGCACAAGGAGCACAAAATCCATATGGAAGATACTCCCATTACTATCAATATCCACCATCCTACCCACCATACCCACATTTTTCTCCTCAAAATCCTCAACAAAATCCTCAACAGAATCCTCAAAATCCACAACATCAAAATCAACCACTCCCCTTACCATTTCCTCAGAAATCAAATCAGTTGCCTGTTCAACCCATACCAAACCCCAACAATAAAAATCCTCAAAATACATACATGATAGAAGGCCAACAGTTTCCAACTTATTTAATTACTCCTCTAGACCTTAGTGATGTTCAACTTAGGTCCGGAAGAATACTTGAAAAGAGGAAACCTTCTGTGATCATGCAGGAACAAGATAACTCTGAGGAAGATTCTCTACAGGAAAATAAAAGTCTTGAAGAAGACACATCATTTCAGGACCCAAACATTGAAAAATCAAAACAAAAAGAACCAATAATTTCAACTCCTGTATTAGAGCAGCCATCAACATCCACTCCTACACCTCCCTTTCCAGAAAGATTACAAATTGATAGAGGTGTAGAAAAACAAATTATGATGCCTAATTATGATTTCCTAGATGAGCTAAGAAATGTCTGTATTAAGATTCCATTATTACAAGCTATCAAGGAAATTCCAATTTTAGCAAAGACAATAAAGGAGTTGAGCATGAAGAAAACAAGAAAAATAATAAGAGAGACAAAGAAAATTCAACTGGCAGGAAAAATAGCAGATATCATGATGGGTAAGATTTCTATTCCAAAGTATCTAGACCCAGGAAATCCAGTTGTTAAAATTCACATCAATGGAATTGAGATCCAAAACACACTCATTGATTTAGGAGCAGCAATCAATATCATGAGTAGAAAAATCATGGATAAACTGAAACTTCCTAATATTCTCTTTACACCCACATTATTACAATTAGCAGACAGATCTGTGATTAAACCTGATGGGGTAATAGAAGACATTCCAGTGTCCCTAGATTCTTGGGAGTACCCTGTGGATTTCATGATCCTAACTCCTAATAATAATCTAGGAGGGCATCCAATTATATTAGGAAGACCTTGGTTAGCTACAGCTGATGCTTTCATTAGTTGTAGATCCGGTGATATGTACATCTCTGATGGTAGTTCAACTAAGAAATTCACTTTGTATCCTCCAGCAAGGACAATTACAGATTTATATGATACTCAATGGATAGAGGATGAAGAAGATTTACAACCTCTCTTCACAATTTCAGAAATTAGTGAAGATAGTCAAATTCTGAATACTTTAGAAAACTTTGAATTCTCTTCGGAACATAAACATGAACAATTTCAAGAAGAATCCAACATTGAGTTTTTTTCATCAAGGCAGATGTCTCTCTATTCCATGGATAAATTTGGTAGCTCTATAATTGAGATATTTCCAGGCAAAACTTTAAACATAAACAAGAACCTAGAAAAATCTCAACAAGAAGAGCTAGTCAAAATTTTACAGAGACATTTTTTTGCATATGCATGGGAGTACACTGATATGAAAGGGATAATCCCCAATACTTGCACTTATCACATCTACATAGAGGAAAATTGTAAACCAATCAGACAACCTCAAAGACGGATGAATCCAAATCTTAGGGAGATTGTTAAAGAAGAATTGCAGAAATTGTTGAATGTCAACTTTATCTATCCTATTTCAGATAGTCAGTGGGTTTCTCCTTTGGTAATTGTACCAAAGAAAAATGGTAAATGGCAGGTATGTATTGACTACCTAGAATTAAACAAATCTACTCTTAAAGATCATTTTCCCCTACCTTTCATAGATCAGGTGTTAGATACCTTAGCTGGCAAAAAGTACTTCTCATTTCTAGATGGGTTTAGTGGTTATAATCAAAGTCAAGTAGCACTTGAGGACCAAGACAAAACCACATTTACCTGTCCTTGGGGTACCTATGCTTACCGAGTATTGCCATTTGGATTATGCAATGCACCTGCAACATTTCAAAGGGCAGTATTAGGAATTTTTTCAGATCTAATACATGATTGTGTAGAGGTATATATGGATGATTTCATAGTTTATGGAAACACATTTGAAGAAGCCTTAGCAAACTTGGAAAAAGTTTTAAAAATATGTAAAGAAGCAAATCTTTCACTTAGTCATGAAAAGTGTTTTATGATGTTTACTGAAGGAATTGTTTTAGGACATCACATTTCAGGAGATGGGATTAGAGTTGATGAGTCAAAAGTTGAAGTCATTTCTAACTTATCTATTCCAAGTTGTCAAAAATATGTTAGGAGTTTTCTTGGATTTACAGGATATTATCGAAGATTTATAGAAAACTTCACTAAGATAGCATCTCCACTCTTCAAATTACTTACCAAAGACTGTGAATTCAAATGGAATTCTGATTGCCAGTTAGCCTTTGAGACCTTGAAAACAAAAATTTCTGAAGCACCTATTTTAAGGGGACCTAACTGGAAGTTACCTTTTCATATTTCAACAGATGCCTCAGATACAGCTCTAGGAGTAGTATTGGGACAAAAAGACCTGATTCCTTATGCCATCTACTATACCAGTAAAAATTTGACTCCTGCAGAGTTAAACTATACTATAACTGAAAAAGAGTTTTTAGCTGTTTTTCATGCCATAAACAAATTCAGACACTATATAACAGGCTATGAAACTTTTTTTCACACTGATCATTCTGCAATTAGATACTTAATGAAAAAATCAATTACTAATGGCAGAGTCATAAGATGGTTATTGCTTTTACAAGAATTCAACATTACCATTCTAGATAGGCCTGGAAAACAAAATATAGTAGCTGATTTCCTATCTAGACTCCAAAACATCAAAGATGACACTCCAGTTGAAGATCAATTTCCTGATGAATATCTTTTTTCAATTTCTGCCCAAACTCCTTGGTTTGCTGACATTGCTAATTATTTAGTTTCAGGAAAATTTCCTTCAATAATGAATGCAAGAGATAAAAGAAAAATCATTCATGACAGTGAAAAATATTCGTGGGTTGCTAATGAGTTGTACAAGACTGGTCCAAATTTTATCATTAGGAGATGTGTTCAGGAAGATGAGATGCCTGAGATTCTCAAAGCATGTCATGATGAACCTTGTGGCGGACACTTTTCTGATAAGAGGACAACCTATAATATCCTTCATTTAGGATATTATTGGCCTTCCTTGTTTAAATATGATAAAGAGTATGTCAAAAGGTGTGACAGTTGCCAAAGGGTAGGGAAACCTTCTCCTTTAGGTGAAATGCCATCAAAACCTCAGATACATATTGAACCTTTTGAAAAATGGGCTTTGGATTTTGTAAGACCTATTAGTCCTCCATCAAGACAAAAGAGATATATATTAGTTTGCACGGATTATGTTACCAAATGGGTAGAGGCCAAGCCATTACTTTTTGCTATTGAAGCATATGTAGTTAATTTTCTTTTTGAGGATATTTTTACTCGTTTTGGTGTCCCAAGGGAAATTGTTACAGATCAAGGAGCTCAATTTACATCAAGGCTAGTGGAACAAATGATGGAGATGTAAAAAATCAGACACAGAAAATCTACTCCCTATCATCCACAAGCAAATGGTCAAGTGGAATCTACTAATAAGGTTATTGAAGGGATCTTAACAAATAATGTCCATTTACATAGAAGAGATTGGGTAGATAGGCTTCCTGAAGCCTTGTGGGCCTATAGAACTACATGGAGAAGAACAACAGGCCATACTCCTTATGAACTTGTTTATGGAAAGCAAGTTTTGTTTCCCATAGAGTTCCAGATTCAAACTTTCAAAATGGAAATTTAGCTAGGACTTGATCTATCAGAGGCACAAAAGCACAGATTGGAGCAGATTAATGAATTGGATGAGATTAGACAAGATGCAGTTTAGAAAACAAGTCTAGTCCAACAACAAAGGACTAGATGGAATGACAAGTACATCAAGGAAAAGAAGTTCAAGGAAGGTGACTGGACTCTCTTGTTTGATTCAAAGTTCAAAGATTTTCAAGGTAAATTCCAAACACATTGGCTTGGCCCATATGAAATTATAAGTATTTTTGACAATGGAGCAATAAAAATCGGGACAATAGATGAAGAAGAGGTCACTTTTCCTGTGAATTGTCATAGATTGAAGCTGTATCATAAGCCACTCTCAAGAGAAGAATTTGTCAAGAAATTCCAGGAAAGCAGTGATATAAAGTTAATGAAGAAGAATTTTTCTTCTTCATCAACTTAAGTGAATTTTCTGAAGTCACTTTATTGAAAAAATAAAATAAAAAAAATAAAATAAAGTATAAACATGAAAACCAATCACTGATTGGCATGTTTATATAGAAAAGGTGGAGTGAAAATCAGAATCTTTCCGACACTCTAGCTTTTCAAATCTGTTCTTTCTACAAGTAGTTATTACAAAATCATAAGTGCAGATTCATTTCACTTATGGTCCATCTCATTTTCCATTTCATTCATTCATCCATACTCCATTTCATTCATTCATCCACACTTCATTCACTTCACTCCATGCTCCACCTCATTTTCATTCCAGATTTTTAAAGTTTGATGTTTTTCTGCAATTGAATAATACATATCATGAATTGCAGGCGACTTCTCATACTTCACTCCATTTCATAAGATGTGATCCATTCCACTCCATTACTCACTTCATTCATATCCCATTACACCATATTTTATTATCCATCCTCACTCATTCCATACAACATTCCACTCATGCTCCAAACCATTCCATTTCATGTTTCAAGTTCTCTACAGGTACATTCTGCAATCAATCAGACATTCTGCAGCCAGTCAGACATTCTGCAGCCAGACAGACATTCTGCAGCCAGAGAGCCTGAAAGCACTGTCTAGTAATCATTTGATTTGCAACAAAATGATCCTGCATATCCAAGAACAAGCAAAATCAAGAAGGTTATGAAGACTCAAAAATTAATGATTTTCAGGAGAGAACAAAGCATATGAAGATCACAAGAAAATCAAAGCAAAGGCAAAGGTATGAAATGATTATAATGACATATCATGAAAATTTTTAGCATAGTTTAGTTATATATTATTCAAAAAAGTTGTTTTAATTAATTTTTTTGATCATGCCTAAAAAACCTCCCGCAAAAACCTTGGATAAAAATCCTTCTATTCCGCCATTTCAAAACCCATATCCGATCAACATTTCAAAATCTAAACGGTTAAAGTCCTGAAGTGATTGGATTAGTCACGTCACTAAGCATTTAATGTTGATTTTTGAATTCGTTACAAAATATCTCAGCGGTCTTTCCTTCTGTGATATCTTTCAACTCATATACATCATTCTCACCTCATTATATTCATTCTGTAACCACTCCATATCACTCTTTCCCATAGCCAAATTTTAACCATTTTGGTCTGTGAGACAGAGGCATCTCTGTAACAACCATTGTCACTGTGAACAGAGGAAACATTTGTGGAGAAAAAACAACTTGTTAACGACCATTCTCATCGTGAGCAGAATACTAGTGAATTGAATATTGAAGAAGAGTTATGGGCCTCGTCATGAGAACTGAACCAGTTGGCACTAAGTACTTGGAAGGCTATCCCCAAATCAGAGAAATCTTACAACAAGTAGGATGGTTGAAATTCCTTGAAAAATTTAGTGGCTTCCACAAAGAGGTTACTAAAACTTTTGCAAGATCCCTTAATGGAGCCAAGGTTGAAGTTAGAGATATTAAATTCATTGTCACAGAGGCTTTTATTGCAGAAGCAACAGGATTGCCTAGACAAGGAGAAAGGTGGTTTAAGAACAGAGAATTTCATAACAAAGCATGGAAGCCGATACTCAAGTCACCAGGTATGGATGTCACCGTTTTCAAAAAGGGTATCCCTAGCTCTGCATTAAAGAACAAATGGAGGAACATGTTGCTTATCCTGCAAAAATTCATCACTTGTGAAGGTAGATATGGTACTTTATATGTTTACCATATTCGATTGATAATGCATTTTCTAGAAGAAGAACTCAACTTGCCCTTTTTATTGCTTCATGGTTTAAAGAAAATGGCTTCAAGTGTTCAAAAGAGAATTCAATTTCCGGAGACAACCTTATACCACCATGGTTTAGTCAAGATTTTAATTGAACATCATTTAGCAAAAATGGGAGATACTTGGGATGACTTCTTGGTGAGAAATCACTTTGAGGAACCAAAGGAACCTCCACCTGAAGATAAACCTACAAAAAGAAGCAGAAAATAGAAATCCTCCAAAACTGAAACGGGTAAAACAATACAAGAAAGCAATGAAGAAATCATTTCTGAAAAATTAGTTTAGATTAAGAAGCAGCTTAAGAAAGAGAGGATCATAAGAAAATTTTCCAGAGAGAAAGGAGAAGGGCCATCTCAACCGAGGAGGAGCCACAGACTGAGGGGGATACTAAAGAAAACAAAAGTTAAACAAACTGGAGTCATAAACATAGAAGACGAAGAAACACCTACTGAACAGGATTTTGATGAAGAAGGTCCTGAAATAGACCCTGCACAACAAGAAATTTACAACTATGTTGAGTCATTGGAGAGAAAAGCTTCAGAAAGTAGAGACAGAACCCCTAGTCCACCAGAGTCTGAAATAGATATGGTAAGAAGAGATAAGTACGAGCTAGAAGTACTTAATAGGCATATCAGGACTGAAAATGATATTTTGAGGGAGCAAGTTAAACTAAAAACCAATATGAATTCAACCCTGTCTCTACAAATGGACAAAGTGGAAAAGGCCAATGAAAAATTGAAAAGGAGAAACAAAAAGTTAATCAGGGCACTTACCAATTTAAGGTTCAAGTTAGTCATCAGGAAGCCCAGAAGGCCTTTAACTACCAGGCAAAGTAGAAGAAGAGGGTTGGATGTTCTTGCATAGGTCTCAGAGTTCATGGAATAGTTGCATGAGGACATGCAAGAATCTAGCAGTGGGGGTATGTTGAGCTCCAAGAATGTTCTTTCTTCCACCACATTCCACTCCATTTCTTTTGTCCATTATTAATCACAAGCTCAAATGATCAATGAAATTAGTTAAAATTTCTTTAAGAATGAATATCATGACTAACTTGCTATGTTTTTATGATTTTGTCATTGTAGTACTGTTTGAACTAGATCTAGCTACAGAATGCAGACATTTTGTAGCTAGTTGCCGATTCTGCAGCTGTCTTTATGTCTACGCAGGTTCCAGGTGTCATCTTGGAGAAAAACACATATGGGCATATTCCACATCATTCCCTCATCATTTGTTGCTCTCCACGAAGTTTGAACGGAATTCTGTAGGTGGTTATGCACGTGGGAACTCAAACTAGGAGATAGACTCCTAATAGGACAAGGACAGTCCAGATGTCCTTAATTCTATTACGTGACCACCATCAGAGTCATAGTTTGGTTTTTATTTGGAAAGAAAATTATCCCTAGGTTATCTCAAGACAGTTATGTAATTTTGATTATAAATATGGCTCGGGAAACCGAGGGACAAGGTTAGATTTTGTGATTGATTGCTAGATTTCAGAAGTCCGAAAACACTCTGTTTTGAAGTAATTTCTCTCTAATGCAAGAAGTATCACTTT
This sequence comes from Pinus albicaulis, assembly GCA_034641835.2. Taxonomy (NCBI): domain Eukaryota; kingdom Viridiplantae; phylum Streptophyta; class Pinopsida; order Pinales; family Pinaceae; genus Pinus; species Pinus albicaulis. Next base: position 819,919,099 of record CM076579.1, on the reverse strand, counting down.
ATTGAAAGCACTGAGTCAATATTGAAGTAGATTTTGCGTGCTACTCCGGTGGTAGAGGGCCCCTGCCTCCTGAGCAGCCTTGTTTATACGGTTTAGATAAGTATTTTAGTCTCGTTTTTCATTTCTAGCTTAAGCACGTTTTTGAAGTTTATGTTTCATGCTTGTTTACATTGATCATCACAGCTAGACTTACTCTTATAAACTCTTCCAAAATATCATCACGATGAATAAGGCATAGCTGTGGTGTTGTAGGTTTTAGTTGCATTTCCTTTCATTAATTATCATAGCTAGACTTACTCTTATAAACTCTTCCAAAATATCATCACGATGAATAAGGCATAGCTGCGGTATTGTAGGTTTTAGTTGCTTGTTTACACTAAGTGTCACAGCTGGTCTTACTCTTACAAACTCTTCCAAAACATCATTAACAATGAATAAGAAACAACTGTGGTGTCTTAGATTCTAGTTGTATTTGTTTTCAGTATTATGTTTATGTTCAAACTGCATTGAATAATACAACCATACTTGTTTTACAAAATCTTCCAAAATATCATTCCTATTGAACGAGATGGACTGTAGAATTCCATAGACTAGTTGCATGTTAATTTAGTTACAACACTCCGGAGGTAGAATGCATTTATCTCAGCTCTGTCATTTCATTTCAAGTTTGATAATGGCTTTTTAGTTTAACACTGTTCACTATACTTCAAGTAGACTAGTAACACTCTAGTTTAGTCTTAGCTCACTGTATTAACATTCCAAGTTTAGTTTCTATCCATTGCATTTTAAATTGTATTAGTTGTTAAATTTAAATACCACAGTCTTCATTATTTACAAAACTTATTTTGTTCCAAACTCATATTAATATATAATCATCTGGACAGAAGCTAGTATCAGTCTAAGGCCTAGAGTATTTTGCAACCTTTTTACCATTTTACAAATAAGCCTTTTCTCAAATACTATTCTAAAAAGAAATCTATAAATTTTGAGTGAGGCCTAGTGGTGCTAAATTGAGTTGCAGAACAGAATTAGAAGCTAGTTTAGAGTAGAAATCTTATTATGCTACAAATGTTCTTTTCCAAATATGTTCCAATAAACCTTTAACCATGGATGAGATGTTGTAACATTGTAAGTTGATTGTTTGATTGTTTATTTAGGAGAACTTCATTTACACTTAACTTTTCCATTTCTCAAGCTCTTCCAACACATCTTTAATGAATGAATTGGATAAGTTCAGGTTCATGTTGTGATTTATTCGCTTGCAATAAAGTCATTATCAAGCTTTTTGTTTGCCATTTATAGTTTAGGCTTTGTTATGTTTTAACACAACCAATAGCTTTTTTTCACCAGTGCTTAGTTCTTTCCCTTTTCAACATAAAACCATAAAACCAAAAACATCATACTAAACACAACGTAGTGAGAAACAAATACCTAGACACATATAGTGCACCACACTTCAACAGTTTACCAACCCTGGTTGAAAATTAATGAACTCAATTTAGGAACACTAGGTTGAGCACAAACACCTTCATTGATGGTAACTTCTCCATGACAATGCTATAGATTTGGTCAAGGTTGACCTAGTCAAAATGTTCCAGCCCCTTTCACAGCTAAGGGTGCTCAATTAAGTTGCAAAGATTTATCCTTTTCACAATTGGCATTGATTTATTCATTATTAAGGAGAATTAAGGACCTCCTTTGTCATCTTACTCATTAAAAAAAGCAACAAAACAAAATTGAATATTCCAACTAGCTCATGGATAATTTGGAATATTACAATGCATAAGTGTGGTTTATTGGTATGAGGAAGTTATTCAGGTTGCATGATTACTTAGAAAACATGAAATCTAGAATAGTTACATTCAGCCTCAAAGGTAAAGCAAATATTTGGTGGGAAGATGTGAAGAATGTCAGGGGTATTCATGAGAAGGTACTGACTTGGAGTGAGTTCGAGAGGCTATTATGGAAGAATTATCTATCAAAAAGATATTATGATGACATGGAAAATGAATTTTATAAGCTAAAGATGGGATTTATGATTGATGAGGAATACACTATCATATTTCTGGAGTTGCTGAGATATGTGCCTTACCTCATGGAAGAGAAGGCCAAAATTTAGAGATTCGTCAGTGGGTTTTCGATATCTTTCAAAGACATGATTGAGTTTGATGAGCCTAGATCATTAGAGGAGGCTATTCAGAAGTTAAATCATTGTTATGAGAAATCAATGCAGACTAAGCCAAACTAGAAAGTTAATGCAAAGAATAAATGAAAATGGGACAAGAAGCGAGCAAGGCTTCAGGGTGAAAATAATAAAGAGAATGTAGTTCCATTTAATAATTTCAATGCATTTGACAAAGGGAAGGGACTTCGATCTGAGGAGAAGAATAAGGATGAATGATGGAAGCCTTTGCAGTGTTGGACTTGTGGAGGAGAGCATCGTAGGAGAGATTTTCCACAACATCAGGGTGGTAGACCATAGATCTACAATGATTAGGAGGTAAAAACAGTGGGAGATGTTGGACAAAGTATTCTCAAGCTCTATGTAGTGCTGGATAATAGGAGGAAGATGACCAAAAATCTATTATCAAGATGGATGGTAAAATTTGTGATAAAGTTGTTTCTATTTTGATTGACCTTAGATCTAATTGTATTTATGTAATCCTGACCTAGTGGATAAGTGTGGTTTGAATAAATAAATGCATGCAGAGTCTTGGTTAGTGTAGTTGGATACAAGTACCAAGAAGAGAGTTCATCATTGGGTAATAACTTGTGCATTTGACTTGAATGGCATGCCTACACCAACACATTTGAATGTATTTTCATTGGGATCATAAAATATGTGTTTGGGTATGGAGTGGATATATCTTCACATGACCAAGTTGGATTGTTATGACAAACCTATTGAGTGTTTGGATGAAAATGGGGAATAAAGATTCTTATAGGGTAAGAAGAAAGCAACATCTGTGAGAATGGTTACAACTATGCATGCCAAGTGTAGTCATGGGAAAGTGCGTGTATTATTTTTAGTACACATTTATAGTGAAAAAGGTAGGGAAGTTGAGGATGAAAATGTTTTTAGCACATACAAAGTTCTACATCAGTTTCATTATGTATTTCCTGTGAAAATTTCAATCTATAAACTACAGTTGCAGTGATAGATTTATTTCTCCTACTTATTACTCGAATAAGTTATTTACAGAAATCTATTAGTAAACTTCAAAATAAATACTACTGCAACATTCACAATTATATATATAGAGAAGTAAACATTAAAGAACATAAGCATAAGAACTAATCACATGTACACACTTATTTTTAGACAATTGTCCCCAGAAAACCCAATGTGGAAAAATTGGTGTAGCAGATGAGGGTTTTATTATCATTCTTCAGAAAATGAACCTTTACAAGGAATACATTGGCAGATATAATTAGAAAACACCCACGACAAAATTCTTGGCCCATCCAAAAAATTTCCTGACACTCGGAAGAGATTTTGAATTCCTCTATGTTTGTCTGTGTCTTTCTCTACGCAGTCCCTATGCTGGACTATGTCACTCTGCATGGGTTCTACGTCTGTTCATTGCACTACAGATCTACGTTGCCTTCTGTGGCCCTCTGCATCCCTCTATCCTCATGCTCACTCACTGATGAATCCCTCTTCGCCTTATGTTTCTACAACTCTCCGCCCTACAACTCTCCCTCTGAAATCAAATTATATTCCTTCAGAATCGATCTCCTTCAGGTACTCAGTGTATGCCCGACTTACTTTCCAAATGAACCTAAAGCCTTCTTTTATAATCTTCTCGTTAATGAATCAATGGACCAAATTAGAATTCTAATCAATGGCTAAGATTAAAACTTGACTTGATCATTGTTCTCTAGAAGATTCACACTCTATCTTAATAATACCCTTTAATTATTTAATTTCCCTGAGTTTTGACTTAGGGTCTCCATTAATCACAAATTATTTTAATAAGACATGAACCGAGTGGAATTTCCACAAATTTTTTTTGTGTTATTTGGAACACTGATGTCCAAGCCTCCTTAAAAAGTTTGAGACTTAGAACACTTTATTGATGCTAAAAAAATCAACATTTCCTACATAGATTTGAGAGTTGCCACCTCACATGGAAGTAGACATTTCTATTGAGTTAGTACTAGAGGCAACACTAGCATCAAAAGCACCTTACAAGGTGAGCACACTAGAGTTGTTAGAGTTGAATCTGCAATTGAATGAAATGTTAGACAAGGGATACATTAGGATAAGTGTATCGTCGTTGGGTGCACTGGTATTGCTTGTGAAGTAGAAATATGGTACTCTCAGGTTATGTATTGATTATACACAGTTGAACAAAGTGACCATCAAGAACAATTATGTGTTGCCAAGGATTGATGACTATTCGATCAGTTGAAGGGAGTAGCAATGTTCTCAAAGATTTATATGATATCTAGATATCATCAGGTATGCATTAAAGAAGAAGACATTTATAAGACAACTTTATGGACCAGGTATGTGCATTATGAGTTTGTTGTAGTTCCTTTTGGTTTGCCTAATGCTCCAACTACATTTATGTTCCTGATGAATAGTGTGTTGCATCTTTACTTGGATTTTTTTTTATTATGTTCATTGATGATATATTGGTATATTCTAAGAATGAAGAATAGCTTGTCGAACATTTAGAAGTAGTGTTGAGATTTCTAAGAGAGCATCAGTTGTATTCCAAGATTATCAAATGCAGTTTATTACAGACAGAGGTACATTACTTGGGAAATGTTGTTTCCAAGGAAGGCATAGCAGTATATCCATAAAAGATGAGGGTTATCATGGAGTGGGAATGTTGGCTCGATGGGACCTAGACCCAGGTTCAAGGTGAACGCACAGTCCAACAAAACCCACTATTACCGACCCTTTCGACAACGATATGGTTGCGCAGACCAATGTCTTACCTAAATAAATATAGGGGGATGCTAGAACTAGGTTTCTACATCCAGAGGGATAGAGGATTGTGAATTTAGAGCTTTTCCTTCTTATAATATCTTTGCAGATAAGATCTACCAATAATATAGGCGTTGTTAAACACATCTGTTGAACTTACTACGGACTGTGCTATCTTACTTAGCTATGCATTAAATAAAATAAATAACCATAAAAAAGATTACGTCATTAAATTATAGATAAGAACCCTCGTTTAGCATAGACAATCATAAATAGTAATAAAAAATAAAACACATCAATATAACTTAGATCTTCTCAACAATTATTTCATTAATAACCATATCTTTCTCATACATTTAGTTTCACCCTGCGCACACAGTTGTAGGGGCCTACGCACACAGCTGGAGACTTCCTAAGGTCTCCATGCACACAACTACATGAGCCTTTCCTCTAACCCAAAACACAGACTCTGACTCAAAATAGTCTTACATCCAAATGCATTTCATCAACTTCTACTTGAATGCCTATGACTTCTATCTAGACTCCTTATATAGATTTTGTATTTATAATACCATGGTCCAAAACCATGGGCGGAGTTCAACGTTCACAAAATATCCCATCCCATTACATAATAAGGGGATTTGATCCACCCCAAAGTACCTATGACTCAAAATAGACTCCACACTATGCTCCTCGATTCACAGAGTCTTTCCTTGCTACTTTCTTGGAGGGGATCCCATCTCCAACAAGCCCCTAAAAAAAAACTATGATTCGTCTCGAGTCACAAAGCTAGTATGCCATCTATATTTTCTTTGATTCCGCTCATGACATCCTTCAACTGGGGAACTGCTTTAGTGCAATTCTTTTTAATCTCCTTAATCTCTCATAGCAGTGTCTCTGAAACCTTCTTAGCTGCCTTCTGCTCGAATCCTCGTTGCGTTGTGCGCAGTGCCTTCAACTAGTTTTCTGTCATTTGGGAGAGTTGGCTAGCCTCAAATTCCCATGGTTTCAGTCTATCCCTAAGTAGCTAATCCTTCCTGCATAGCTTATCAACCTGTTCCTGTAATAATTTACCCTCTTGGAGACGAGTAAGCCACTGCATTGGTGTTAAGTTCTTAGTAGTGACCTTAATTTGATCTAGTTTTTCCAGCTTCTCACGCACTTCGACCTGTAAATTTTTCACCTGAGGGTCCTCCTGAAGTGAAGCACAGACATCAAGAAATTCCCAAAATATATGCACACACCCATGCATGTAGGACTCAACCTGTTTTGATTCATCTTTCAACTCAGTTGTGCAGTTCTCTCAGACTTCTAGCAGAGTGGCAGGCTGAAATTATGTCTACAACTTAACTATCTTCATCTGCATTTCCAAGTGCACTTCATCAACCTTGGCCTTGGATTCCTTAATTGCAGTGGTCAGCTTGGCCACTTTCTCTTCCTGTGTAGCTGCAGCCTGAATCTGGAACTCTAGTAACTTGTTGCACGCTTTAAAGATAGCCTCCTCTAGCTCATGTCGTTGCGTTGCTTCAGCCACACACTGTTGGACAACAAACTTATTTTCCTCAGCCATTCTCTTTCATTCCTTCGTTACATCCTAAATAATCAGGAAGTCCCATTGCTCTCTAATCTTTAGCACCTCATCTATGCCTTGGTGGATTTCGTGCAAATCCTATAGTGGCATCGCAACGAGATTCGGCTTTCTATTTTGCCATAGGGCCACCTTCCTTAGCTGCTTCACCATGTCAAAACTTAGCGTGCCTGCAGGGATAAGCATCACGCGGGTATCAGATGTTAGTTCCAACTCGTGCGAAAATGTGCTTTTTTCGACCTGTGCTCCACTTTATTGAACCAAAATCACTTGTAATCTACTCACACTCACTTGAACAATGCTCGTCTACAATTGAAAGTATTACAAGACCTTGTGAACATATGCTAACACTTTCTTATATTTTTCTTTGATACTTCCCCATAAGTGATCAGTGCCCTACTTCACGATATCTCCAATTTCATCAAGGTACCCTTTAGTAAGAACAATTCTTTGTGGGCCAATGGACTTATCGGAATTTGACTTCTTTCGCATGCCACCCTACTATGGTTGTCTTTGCTTGGTGGTAAAGGGGGAAATTGGAACTATGCTGCGATCACCACCAAGAATATCATCCCCTCCTTTGTCCTGATTCTATGTATCAGGTTCTTGCTCAGTCACGAATGTGACCTTCATGTCATTATTTCTTGTTAGCTTAGTTGGATTCACCCCACATGTTCCTGCTTGCATTGTTCCTTTAGGGAGTGGATTTAACCAATCAATCGACTAGTGGCTGATTGTGGCCTCCACATCTTCTTCCTCAACCAAGTATAACATCTCATACTAGACCCCCGCTAGGTCCTTTTTTTCTGGATGTGTATATGATGGAAGTCTGCTTTGAACTCTGCTACTTGGCGATATTTCTCCACAATACTTGATGATGACCAGGGATTTTTGTTAATCACTATCTGCAAGCTCATCTCAAATCCTATGCAAAAAAAAATTATTAGCCATATCCCTCAATGGCTATGCCAAATGGCATAGTAAAGCATATATGGCTACTTCCCATAGATCGGGGTTTGTGGTGTTGAACTATGACTCCTTGGGTTCTCTCCACTCCATTAATTCATTGGGAAGTAGAAGCCACATGTAGTGGAACGTCTTGCCTTATTCTTGTGTCACTCTACAATCAGTGAGGAATTCAACACATACTTATCCTACCCAGTTATAGACTAGGCCCTTGGTGCATTCTGCAACTAAATATATGACAGGTGCGGAAGCCTCCTCTCTGTGGATTTTCCTCATAATATTCCCTGCAATAATGTGCACAGCGAAGCACACAGTTCTATTTGAAATGGAGTTAATTAGATAACCTTGGGTTTCCTTGGTCAGCTCATTATTGTTATTCATCTTATCTGTGAGTTGCTTATCTTGGCTTTTTCCCACAAAATCCTTCGCAAGGTCTAATTCAAGGTAAGGAAGGGTCATAATTATCCTTATGAGTGTCTCAATAATGGGGATCTTCTTCCCCATCCATAAACAATCATCATGCACTAAGGCCAACAATTGGCGCACACAAATAGTGTTGATCGTACTGTGCTCAAAGTGTGGTACATACAACATATTGAGTATCTCAACCTCCCCTTCACCCATTTCATTAGCTCCAATCATGTTATTCCTCCTTTATAGGTTTTTTTGTGCAGATATTTGTTGGGCTCAAATTGCGGATATTTTCTCCGATCATTAAAATCCCAATCTTCCATCCTGAGCTGAGGCACCTTGGCTAATAACTCTCCTTCCAACGGCACCTCACTAGAATCAATGGTGTAAACACCTTATACTTCACTAAATTGGGGTCTTTCACTATCTTCTTAGCTTTCAACTTCCAAGGTGAAATATATGGAGGTAGCCTAGATATAGGCTCAATCTCCTCAACATCAATCTCCTCTACGACTTCTTCTTCTTCGTCGTCATATGGTTATATCTCCATAAACTTTTTCTAATGATATTAAGCTCCCTTACTCTGTTGTTCTTGTGGGTTTTTCTTCTGGGGATATTTCCTTATGATTCATTTCTTAGGCTTCACAGATGGTGATGTGCTTGGAGTTATCTGCCTTCTGGGAGACGTTGAACCTGTGGATGTTACTGGAAGTTTGGACATCATGGTGTGATCTGTTCCTATTCGGATAGTGTGGCTAAGCCCTACTGCATCAATTATTCTCTCAATGTTGTGAAACTGTACTTCGTAATGCAACAACACACTCTGCTCTCTTCTAGATAACAATTGTCACTTGTAACACTGGGCATGCAAAAAGTTCGAATGGGGAAAGGGATCCATTATTTATAGAAAATTTTGAATTCAAATTGCATCATTGCCCTTATATATTCCTCATAAATGCTAATTTGGTGGAAAATCTACCCACATATTCCCATTAATTGCAGCCCTCCCACTCCTTTTAATGGAAAACGCATTGTCCAATCAACTTGTACTTCTCCAACGTTCATATTTTGGATGAATTCCGTGATGCTCATCCCCTGAGCAAAGTCCTACCTCCCTTAGCACAGTAACCTCTAGTCGTGCCTTCCTTCATAATACCATGCAGTATTGCAACTGCGATGAATCCATCCTCGAAAAATATCCTTCTGTATCTGGTCATCTTGGTACCTAAAGATCTCCTCCCCTAAGACAAGCTTGTTGGTCAGGTATGTCCAGTCAGGTTGTGTCAACATCCTTGGCTCCTTGGTAATGCGAAATAATCATGCTTTCACTTCTTGAAGTACCTCATTAATGCACTCCCAACCATCAGCGAAGCTATAGTTTAACAAGAACCCATCTATCATCTCATCCCAATCATGGTTCTGTGGCCCAAATCTATTTCAAGATACCATTGCTGAGGTATCGTATCCAAAGAATGAAATAACATGTGCACCCATTTTTTCTGAGGTTAGACGCCCCAAGATGCAGTCGAACGAGCCAAGTGCTCATGAGGATCCTTTTTACCATCATACATCTTCACGATCTTCGTATTGATCTAACCAAATCTTAACCTTATCAAATTGAAAAACTCCTTCCATCCTCTGAAATGCACCATGTGCATGCCCCATCATCGAGCTAGAGTATACCTCAAAGTGAAATCCAAAGCTTCATATCTCTGGTCCTTAAGTACCTTTTTCTCAAGTTCCTCCAAAAATAATACAAAATTCCCCATCCCATAATAAAAAGGAAAGTCGTGTGCTTCCGATCTGACACAACGCAAAGATCTGGTAACCCTGCTATAGTGCTTAATGGTTACTTCATGCAAATTATTTTTCCAATTCTCCAGCTCTTCATCAGAATCTGAAACGTACAAACTATCATGATCCAAAAAAATTCTACCATCCGCAGTGGGATTGATCCAGTATTCATCTTGTGCAATAAGCTTATATATATGATCAATATTAGCATCCCCAAACTCATGTTGGACAGGCTTTGTATAGTGCGCACCTTTGGAAGGATCTACTGGCACAACAACTCGAGTACCATTATTTTCAAAGATCATTTTTCTCTTCTTCAGGTTGATTATAGCATACATGTCATAAGCCCAATAAAATCCTAAAATCCTAGGATATGGATTACTATCATAAATGATCTCAATCACTTTTAAATTGACCAACACGCTAGCTCCATCAATATCTACGCTAATCCCCCAAAAGCACCCCATAGGAATGATCTTATGTTGATTTTCCGTCCTCAACTAAATTGATGACCATTGAAGCTTAGGCCTTCCCATCCTCTCCCATGTATTTTTTGGCATAATGTTGGCATCTAATCCTAGGCCCATAATGACTTGATCCATCTCCTAATATTTGATATGCGCAGTCAATCGCATCTCCCGGCCATTTCTCTTCTTTTGCTTGTATACTTTATTTACTGTGCATTGTTTCAGCTGCAACCTTTATTTTCTAACGTAGTTATCTATCAGCTCCTCTAACCCTTCTACACCCTTTGGTGCCTTAGCAATTTCATACATGTTTGCAACAAGGACGCCAAGATAGAAAAATCAGCTTCGTTTACTTTGAAATTCTCGTTAAGCATGTTCTCCAATGGAAATATTTGTCTCTATGCAGTAGGTGGAAAATATTTAGGGGTCATAAATGTCTTCCTTACTTCCATGAATGTTTCTTTCTCATGCCGCACATTAAATCCAACATTCTTATCTTCATATTTCCTTACAAAGGTCTCCATCACAGGATTTTTTCCTTCTGCGCAATTTCCTACAGTACTCATACCACTGCACATTACCATGTTTGGGTCTGTCAGGTGTGGTTCAACCCCCATCATGCCTATATTATGAGCTGGTTTTTTGTTGCGCATATCCTGCATTTTAGCTAACAAAATGGGGCAATCTTCGATTTCATGACCAAATTCTTGACAATACTTACAGGAAGCCGTAGTAGGATTTTGACAATACCTAGCGAAATGTACAACTTCTCCGTAGTTGTAACATATCATCTAGCCTATTCCATGACCTGCGCTTCCTCCTCGGCCATGCCCTTGGACTAGGAAACCTTTTTTGCGCAGTCGATGAACCTGAAGCTTAGTGGCCTTCTACCTCCATTCAATGTGCATTAGGAATGTTCTACATCATCATATCATAGCTCTTACAATGTTTCTCATCATTTCCTACCGAACTATATAAATTGCAGAACAATTTCTTTGACGATTGATAAATTTTTACAATAGGTGACAATAGTCCATGGAATGTTGGCCTGCAACTTCTCATAAGCTACACCATACATGGGGCCCTACACTTATCCCTACACTCGATCCAAACTTAAATGGAATCGACATCCCAACATTCAAATATTCTTTATAAATAGGGCACTGCTCTTTATAGTGATCCTCTTCTTTAAACTTGATACACCAAACTTCCAACCTTATATCAGAGAGAACCCCCTTTCCCTTCTTTAGATCTTGGAGCTCCATATGCAAGCTTGCCAACTGGGTTTGTATATGTTGCACCCCTATGCTTGTATCGACTATCATAGAATCTTCTAGTTTCATCGCTATCTCTAATGCTTCAGCCTGAGTAGAAACCTTTTGTTGTGACAATGACAATATGAGATGAGGTAACAACGCAGTAAATAACCCTTCTCTATGTTGTTCATCCAGGAACTTGAAACTAATTTGTCTCAAAAACATCTTAAATTGGTGATCTACCTCCCATATAGTCTCAGTATTCAGTTTCTTAATCTACTTAATCTTTGTGATACATTGGTACTGCGACTTTGGTTTCTTGAATTCAACGTTCAACACAGTCATTGTCTCAGCCAAAGAAGCATTTTCATTCGTCGTAACATACTTCATGTACCAAGACAATTCTCTATCTTGCAGCATGGTAAATATTATCACTTATAAAAATTTGAAACATTACTTGACATGGTCATACAGTTCACTCATCAAAAAGATAAGGTCTCCTTAAGCCTTTTCAAGTTGGTATAGGAAAATTTCATTTTTTACATGTTTTACCTATCCTAAGGTTCATGGTCACCTCCATTTATGTCATGTCATGTATCATCAGTCCTCATATGGTGTCAATTTTCATTTCCCATGTAGTTAAAATAAAAAAGGGCACTTGTGTCAGTTTTTCAATTTTTCATAGTGTTTTATACAACAAAACAACAGTTTTCGCTATGAAACTGCCTAATAGTTTCGTAGCGAATGTGTCAGAGGTTAAAATAACTATGCTACAAAAATATTTTTTATTACATGTCTTTTCAAATTCGATATGAAATTTCATTCCATGATTGGAGGAGTTAGGGTAGAGGTCATTTCTGTTTTTTATGGTTAATTTAAAGGTACATAGCCATGTTTGAGGTCATCATTACCATTTTTTGCATGCATGTATCATAATCAAAGCATGAGCTGTCATTTAAACCATAAAACCTTACCCAGTTAACCTTCTTGTCATATTACACTTTATCTTTGCATGCAATTTGATCTCTGGAGAGCTGCTTCATCGAGCCCAGTAGGTTGCTAGCAGATTTGAACTTTGCAGGTGTCATCAAGCAAGTGAGGCTGTGAAGATATAAAGCACCCATGGCTGCAAGAAGGAAAAAAAAAAACAAAGGTGGTCATTTCCATAGGTATGAGCCCATGGACATGAATTTCCAAAATGAAGACCCAACTGCCATGGAGGTTTTCAGAAGAACTGGTTGCTTGCAGTTCTGTCAGAGGTTGCAGGGTTTTCATCTACAGGTTTCCAATAATTTTGCGAACATCTTCACAGGAATAGCTTCAAAATTTGGAATTCTAAACCTTACAGTGACACCAAACATCATTTCATCAACAACATGAATCCCTAGAGGAGGGGAACAATGGTTTAAAAGCATCAAATTCACAATGCAGGACAACAAAGAGACACAGTGAAATTTATTTGACAAATGCTATCCCTAGGGGTTTCATGAAGGACACTTATTCAAAGCTGCTGATGATCATCCAGAAGTATTTTACCGGTGAAGGAAAGTTTCACATGGTCTACTCCTATCATCTCATACTTCTGCTACATTTTGTGGGTAAGAGGTCACTTTACTTGCCTTTTTATTTATATAGAAGTCTAGGGAAAATGTCATGTAAGTTTCAAATAAAAAAAGAAGGCAATGAAACTTCTCTTTTTCATCATGGTTTGATTAAGCTATTAGTGTTAGAGGAATTGAAGAGACTAGACAAAGGTTGGAATTATTTCTTGTTCATGAGTGGTTATGAAATTGATGTTGTCACTCCCAAGAAAGCCTCCAAACCTAGAAACATTTCATCACCAGATTTGGTAGAGGAAGTTGAAGAAGGGAATAGATCATCTCCTCCAGAACTAGTGAGCATGGAAGCAGAACCTTTACAGAAGATTGGCACACCTAAAACATGACCTACAAAAAATAAGTAGACAGTTAGCAAACAAGGCAGCAAAAGAGTCACTATGAGCCAGACAGTGGCTAAAGGAAACTTGGAGGATATCCTGCATGCAATTGACATTAAAGAAACTCCCATTTTCCAAGCTGGAGACAATGAAGATGGAGGAAGAAAGTTGAAAAAGGGTAAGACTACTAAAAAGCTAGAGTTTGCAGGTGATGATGCTAGTTTCATTTTTCAACCTAGGAAACCAATGACTAGACATGCAAGGAAGTTCATGGAAAACAAAGATAATGATAAAATCAATGAAGTTGTTGCCCAACCACCAAGCATCATAGATTTTTCTTCACCTAAAAAATAAGAACTGGTTATCAAACAAAGAAAGGGTAAAGATAAAGTTATTGAAAAATTAGAAATTGAAACCCTTAAAGAGCAGTTGAAGAAGGTAGGTAAGGAAATATCATTTTTGAAGAAAGAGGCAAAGAAACATAGCGCTGAGAAGGTTCAGTTTGAGAAAATGAGTAAAATCAGGGAAGATCAAGTCACGAGTGTTTCAAAGACCTTGGACAATAGAGACAAGTTGATAAAGTGGACTCAACCACTAAGAGGAGAGGTCAAACACATCAAAAAGATAAAATATCACTTGCAATCTAAAAAAATGGAATTAAAGGAAAAAGTGCAAGATATTTAGGAGCAATTGGATTTGATTCATGTGGAATTCGAAAAGAAAGGATTAAAGATGACAGTGGTAGAAGAGCCTATTAGTCAACTGATTGTAAATGAGGAGGAAACACCACAGGAGTAATAGGTTGAGATGGAATATGTTTTAGGAGGTTCATAACATGTAGATAACTCAAATTTTGCAGCAGAAGAATAGTTTTTGAAGACCATCTTGAAAACAACATTTTCTGGTTTTTTACATAGTTTCGTAGTGTACCTCAGGCTTGAAGCCAGAAATACGTTACGAAAATTCTTATAGGTTATTTTTTGCATTTAAAATAAGTTTGGCATGTTTTAAGGAGGGATATTGATGGCTTGCAAAGCTTCATGGCATACTAAAGATGTTGGAACAACAAATAAATTAAGAAGATTGATGGAAAATCCATTTTTCTTACGCTACTAAAACTTGCTACGAAACTGTCTTGTTTTCTTAGCGAGCAATTGTTGAAGGATTTTGAGCATCTTAATAGCATGTTTTGCCAGCTGGAGACCTCTAGAATATCAGTGGAGCTTATTAGCAGATATTCATGACTCAAAGAGAGTACTACACAACCATCTCATTAGTCAAAACAACGTTAAAGATGAAGGTCATCTATTCCTAAAAAGTAGGATTATGTTCCACAAATCTAGGAGTGCTTTAAAGGTGTAAAGTGGTGCTGAACTAGGGTCATTTTTCATTCGAGCATGTGACATTCATGATGTAACCATTATGTAAATGTTTCACTAATAGGAACAAGGAACGTAATAAATTGGAGATAGAGTCCTATTAGGATTTTGTTTTCTTTAAAGATAGCTGTCAGTTTTTTGTTTTAAGTTAGTGATTTCAGTTATGATAGGTGTCAGAGTAGAATTCGAGGATCTAGCCACCAGGCAGATCATCCATATTGTAAAAATGTCTATTTATAGACAAAACATCGAAGAAGAAAGGGGTTGGAGAATATTGCACCAAATTGCTGCTTGTATGTTTTTTACCATTATTAGTAATACAAAGTGACATTCTACTTTCTAGACCTGAGATTCTCATGAGGTTTTTGATGTGTTATTGATATGAATCTTTATTTTTAATCACTTGCAGTAGATTTCATCTCTAATTAATCAGAATTCATAATATTATGCTCTAAATTCCTTTAGTGGTGAAATGATTGTGTTTTCCTATGTTATGCGTGTGAGTTATCTTTATTAAAAACCTCTATCTGCCTCAACTTCCATGTGAAGAACCATTGTCACTAAGATTACTGATTGTTGACTCCATAAGCCCAATGGTAGCAAACCTTCATTTTTCAACCTAGAATCATATAAAAAACAAGTTATAATTCCATAGAGTTAGCCATCTAGTGCTATCATTATTCAAAATCATAAACCCCTTTGAGAGAGCCCTCTCAAATTGAGGAGGCTAATATTTAGTTAGAAGTGGTTTGAAAGAGTTACATTGAGTTGATTGATGAGCAGCCTATCAAGATCAATTTGGTGATAAGATTTTGGTGCGTCTGTCAGGAGCCTGAAGACACATTTCCCAAATTTTTTGTGCAAAAAGTGAAGCTGAACTCTTGGAGGTAGTAGGAGCTCAGAATCTGTTCGAGGCTGTGACTACCTTGGTGACTCCATTTCAAACATTTCATGTTTAAAGGTGGCTTCGAGAAGCAGATACAAGAGAAGAAATCCAGATCCTAAAAAACCTACTATTATGGATAATCCAAACACAATTTCCAGAGGCATTCAAGGCATCTATTCAAAATCAGGTACCCCATCACATTCAAGATATTTTTCCTCTGAAATTTTAAGAAGTCCTGAAGATAGAAAGTATGATGACAAAATTCAGGAAGTTTTGTTTAGGTTTGAAAATGAAAATGAATTGACTGAGATTTTTATAGACCTACAAAGAAGAGGTATTGATACCTCAACCTTAGTGACCGAAAAAGATAGATAAGAATTATGGGAAGCAGTCACATCAGTGTTATTTTTAGAGAGGGAATATTTAGATAAGTTGAAGGAATTAGACCCATTTGAAATCTTGCTAAGAAGGAAACTTGGTATTCCTTTACCTGACTGGAGCTCATTTGTAATTGGAATACAAAGACCAACTACAACACCTCCTAATAGTTCTTCTTCTACTACTGTTATCCCTAAAAATACCATAATCCCTGTTATCATGGCTAGAAATGTTCCACCTCCACCTACTACTGCACCTACTAGATATGCTCCACTTATTCTCCCAATTGTCCTTAATGCCCTCCCTAGTAAGTACTCTTCTAGAATCAAAACATGGGGGAGTGATGAAGAAATTACAGCTGAAGAATATGTAGACCAATTCAATGAATTTATAGACAGAGAGGAGGTTGACCATGAAGATTTCAAAATGAGACTATTTTCTCAAAGTTTCATTGGTGAGGTCGGAAATGGTTTAAAGCATTAGCTCTAGGAATCTTGCATTATTGGAATGAGTTTGAGGATAGTTTCTTGAGAAAGTGAGGAAATAGAAAAAACCCTATGCAGGCCCTCACTGAATACAATAGTATGAAAAGAGTTGTATATGAAACTGTCCAAATTTTTTCCAAGAGATTTAATAAAGTCTATGATTCTATACCTTCTCATCTTAAACCTCCACCAGGAGCTACTCAATTGCATTATGCTGAGGCATTTGACTATGACTTCTCTATCCTGCTCAGAGAAAAAGAATCTCCTTCACTAACATAAATGAAAATTGATTCTATGAAAGTAGAAGTTAATATGATAGCAGCTAAGAAGTCTAAGATGGGTAAGAAAAAATTGAAAGAAGAAGATAAGCCTTCCACCTCGAATGATAAGTTTGACTCCATGATGAAGACAATGGAAAAATTCATGGATAGGCTTTCCCTTGGAAATTCTTCTGCACTTCCTGCACAACATGAGCCACAATTTAGAAATCCATAGTTTAGAAGGCCTCAGAATCAACAAAGACCAAGGGAGAACAGAAATCAACTTGACCCTCAAGTAAGGCCTCCTTTTCAGCAAAATTTACTGGATGAAGAAGATCAGCATGAGATTCCAGAAGACTCCATTCACTGCCTAGATGAAAACATGTCTGGAATGTTTTTGACCAAATAAGAGCATGACGAGTCTGATCATGATGTAAAAAAGTGTGAGGAACCATCTGTCTATCTTAAGGGTTATCAACATGCAATCTTTGAGATGTAGAAGCACTACAACCTCAGAAACAAAAATGTCCCTATTACTGCAAATAAAACACAACCCAAGAAAGATGCTCCTAAAGCGGTTGAGGCTAGAAAATATCCACCACCTCTTCCTCCTATCAAAGAGAATGAAAATATTACTTCTGTTTTCAATTTGAAGAATGAGATTTCAAAAATCAAGATCCCAATCCCTTTTGGAGAAATTCTCAAGGTAAATGAGTACAAAAGTAAAATTGTAAAATGCTGAATTCTCAACCAGGAGCTGTAGACATCCTTAATGTACAAGAAGACCATCCAACCATCTACTTGGGACCAATATTGGAAGATGAGTAGAATGAAGAAATACCTCCTTTCTATGTCAAACTTAGTATCCATGGCATGACCTTACACAATGCCATGTTGGACTCAGAGGCATCTCATAACCTCATGCCTAAAGTGATTATGGAGAGGATGGGATTTGAAATCACTAGGCCATACAAGGATTTGTTTTCTTTTGATTCAAAAAGAGTTCAATGCATTGGATTGATGAAAGATGTTGTTGTTGGCCTTACACAAGTCCCTGCCAAGACAGTGGTAATGGACATTGTGGTAGTAGACATTCCACCCAAGTTTTGCATGCTTTTATCTAGATCTTGGGTAGAAAAAATCAAACGCACCATGCAGATGGACTTAACATATGCCACCATTACTATTTTTGGTGAGAAAAGAAGACTGTACAGAGAGATTAGGATGGCTTATATGGTAAGAAATAAGGATAAACCTCAAAATTTTCCAATTTATGTTATGGAGATTGAATTAGGATAAAAAATTCTTTTCATTGAACTAAATGATGAAGCAGAAGATGAAAGGAAAGCATAAATTCAGGAGGTTGAAAATCAACAAGCTGAAAATCATGAAATCATTGAAGAAAAGCCAGAGGGTTGATGACTTGTGCACTTCGATGGATCAACTAAAAGAGAAGGCGCTGGAGCAGGAATTTGGATCACAACTCCTGATGATGAAAGTAAGTTCTATTATTTCAAACTGAATTTTGATTGCACAAATAATATGGCTGAGTATGAATCTCTGTTTTTGGGTTTGGAAATTTTGAAAATATTGGGTGCCCAAAATTTTTTAGTTTGTGGAGATTATGAATTGGTGATTAAAAAATTTGGAGTATATCAAACCAAGGATGTGAGAATGAGATCATACAGAAATATGATCATGGATATGTTGGAAAAATTTCAAGAATATTCATTTATTTTGAAAAATAGGGATTAAAACTGAGTAGTTGATTCCCTAGATGTTTCTGCAAGTCTATTTTTTATCCCTGCACATTCCACTTAAAAGTATGAGGTTGAATTTCATCATAGGCTTGCCATCCTATATAACATCATCAATTGGAAAGTGGTTGAAGATGACTAGCAAGTCAAATATTTCATAGAGTTGAACGAGGATTTTGAAAGCACACAAGTAGATCAGCAAAGCATGCTTGCTGCAACTAAGGGTAATTATGAAGTTTTTCAGTTGAAGAATAACTATATACCCAAGGGTCTTATTCCACTTGAAAATATTTTTGACCAAAATGATGTGTTCAAAAATCCTAGGATGCAGGCTGATGATGAAGAGGTAGAGATTTGTAATCTTGGTACAGTAGCAATGCCTAAAATGATAAAGCTTTCTAAGTTTCTTTCTGCAGATATGAAACACAAATATATTGAGATGATGAAAAATTTCATTGGAGTTTTTGCATGGAGTTATGCTGATTTGAAGAAATATGATCCTACTATTATTCAGCATACCATTCCTATTAAAGAAAATTAGAAACCTTTCAATGTAATATCCATTTTTAGGAATGGCTAGCAATCCATGGCTGGAAAACGCATTTTCCAGAAATGGAGGCAAAATTATTTGATACCAAGACCTGGATCCCTTATACCATTATGTCTAAGATCAAAATCCAAGATTTGGGGCCAAATAAATCCTTCTAGAGTGGTTAAACATATCTCCCACTAGTAGATATCCTCAGAAAGTGCCCGGTGAGGGACTACAACAATTCTTGAACAAGAAATGGAAAGACAACGTTATTTTACAACCATGAGCATATGAAGATCTGAATAGCCATCAAATAATGTTATAGCAGCAAAAGAGTACAAATTCTTGAGGAAACATCCACTCAAGAAAGGCAATGCAAGCCTCAGTAAGACATGTAGATGAAAATAGAGGACATTGCTATTTCTGCATAAATCCAAGATATGAGGATGCAATTTATAAGGGATAATACTCCATATTACATGATAACTAAAATATATGACAATATATGGCTCAAATAAAGTGGGTGAGCAAAGCTCTAACCCATGAAAGCAACAATACAACAATCCTCCAAGGGATTGGTTGAAATACACAAAATGGAAAAAATGCTGGAGTTGCAGGGCAGCAGCTGCAACTCAAATATGGAATTGAATATAGAAGGATTAATATGATGAGAAATATGAAGTATACCTCCTCCAATGGATCTCCAAAGTGGAAGGCCGATCCTTTCACTTGAGATCTCACCCTCCAAACAATCTGCAAACCCTCACTGCAGATACTTCATGAAAATAACACAGTCACTAAGAGGGACTACACAATGAATGGAATAGAACACTATGGCCAAGTACCAAGATCTGAAAATCAGCTCCCAAGCTTCCAATCTAATCTCCCAAAGAAAGGAAAGACTCTTTCTCTGAAAAACAAGAGATGGAAGAGGTGTTGTGGAGTCTCCACTGCAACACCCTGCAACACAGACCTATGCTGCTACAGCAATAACGCTGTCCTGGAGGAGGATGATTTGGCCTTGAGCCAAGAGATGTGGATAATGAAGAACCAACCTTTAAGAGGCCTCTCAAGAAGGTGAGGAAATCCTAAACAGGAATTCCCCGACAATTCTTGCTAAATAGCAAAGAATGCACAATGTATGAATACACATGAAATGAATAATCATAAGCATGAATAACAATGGCTCCCATCCTCTCCATATATAGTAAGTGAAGGCTTTCTCTCCATGGGCCCCATCCATTAAGGTTTCCTCCATAAATGAATATTCCCTCCTCTATCTCTACGTTGTCCCATGTAGTTCTTTCCACCTCATACCCAACGTTGTTTGACTTGGTCAAACTTAACCAAGCCTCTTTGCAAAAGTCTCCTTTCACACATGAGGGTGTGAAATCTAGTTCCATGGCTGATCCCTTTTCATACTAGAGGGATTTTTTCTATGTTTTTATTTCCATTGGGCCTCCTTACCCAATTATTCATCTCCTAAGTGAAAATAGACAAAATTAATATTCCAATTTATTGAAGGAAAAGTTTGGAATATTACAGTCCTCCCCTCCCAAATGTTGCTTGTCCTCATGAAACTGCAAGGATAGATATGGAAAGTCTCCAATAAAGGCATGGAGTCTGAAATGTGATGAGGAACATCTTCTCCATCTATATCCTCCATCCCAAAGCAATCATCCAAACAAAATGAGTCACCTCCCAACATGGCAACTCCTGAAAAATCTCCTTCCACCTCAAGCTCCGGAAATAAAGGTGGGATGAAAATATGAACATGGTAAGCATAATAGCCTACCCCAAGCTATCCTTCTCCCCACTTATGATAATTGTAGAGTGTGTGCTGATCCTGGGCTACAAAATTATTGCGCTCCAATGGCAATGTGAAGAACAAACCTCCAAAGAGTTCTCCTCCAATAATGAAAAACAAGCTGGCCCAAAAAAATCCATCCATTATGAATAGGACAAGGTCATCATAAAGTATCCCAATGAGGAGTTTGCTACAAGTTATACATGATGATACGTGATACAAACAATGCCTCACAAGGATACAACACAGTTTCATCCAGCGCAATCTCAAAAAGGAACATGGCAAGTGGCATACAAAATCCATCACATCCACTAAGGAATAGTAAATGGTTGAATGTAACAACAATACAATATCAAACACTTGCCCATGGCTGTACAATGGATGAATATCAAGTCCATGGTCCACCTCAAAAAAGAACACATATGTAGTAGTGGTGGCCATATCTCCTCCCATGCTCCTATTAGAACATGTAGTGCAGAAAGTGTGAGAATTCTTCCCACTCAAGGACACATCCAACTCATGTGCCTCTCTCATAATAATGATTCTTATAAAAATATGATCCATATCAGCAAATGAAAGCATGATCAACAAAAAAATGAAGAAAATTATGAAGGTTTCAAGTGATGCAAGAAGGTACCAACAACTCTCCCAACAGTGACAGTGCAGTTTTACAAGCCATTGCTTGAGAAAAGTACAAGGAAGAATGTTTCTTTTTACATGGTTAATCATGAATGTCTTCATATGGTACATGTTATAGTGCAGAAAATGAACATACATTTGATGATAAAAAAATTTCCTAAGGCCACATGAGAGATGGCTGCCTCCATCATATAGATTGGCCCAATAAAGCTCATGGAGCAATGTGACAAGCTTTCCCTCTTGTGAAGCTGTGCACTGCATAATAAAGGTAAGAGTGTGCAAGTCAATGAATGTATAAAAAAAATCCTTACCATATTCTGGAAGTAGGGTGGTACATGGATTCATGAGCGAGTCCTTCATAGGGTTGTGGCATGCTATGAATAATAATGAACCATGTGCTACAAGAAGATAATCCTCCTCATCCTTGGAAACCTAAGTCAAGAAGAATATGCCATAGTGATAGATTCCTCTATCCACTACTATATCATAATCATCCCTTAATTTTTCACCAAGTGCATATAATGTGAAGTGATCCTAGGGACACTCCATCCATAAATCTCTGCTCCAAAGTGATAGCGCTGTGAGCTCATGCAAGTAAGCTCCTGTCAATACGAAGCTTTGTTCTTTGTCATGCTCCTTGTAAAAGACTCCTCTAATAATGTTGCAACAAGTATGGAATACTCCCCAAGTTGGAAGTGCTTCCAAGTCATCATCAAAGATCAAGGAGATAATTCCATCTCCTCCTCTTGCAACATCATGCAAAGTGTGAGAGAAAATTTGTTCTTTCTCTCCCAAAAACAAGCAAAGAACCAAAACATTTTGCTGCTTTTCCATACTTCCATCATACAGCTCATGTGATGACACACAATGAATGATATGAGCATCACATCAAAATCATGCATCCATACTCTATGCTGCTCAATGATGCAAGTATCCTGCCATCTTTCCTCCATCCTCCTACTCCTAGGAAGAGTGTTTACCAAGTGATGGCCAAACTCTTTCAAGAGTAACCAGCGTAGCCAAGCCTTCTGTTGCCCGGTATCATAAATTTGCAAGTAGCCTCCCAGCTCCTTGCTCATCAACCACATCCACTCAACCCCTTGTGGATGCTTCCTTCTTCTCTTCATCTTGATACTCCCATGAGGGCTACCATCCTCCCAAATCAAATTCCTGTCTTTGCACTTCATGGGATTTTGAAATACAATATTCTCAAGGATCAATGAGATCATATCAAGACCCAAATAGGTGGTAGTCAAAAACCTCCCATCATGATGTGTATGGCTCAAGGAATGTCCAACACAAGCATGAGATATTTTATCCATCCTAAGATGTCCTCCATCTTCTATCTGCTCTTGTGAGAAAGGAAGGAAATCATTTCACTCCATGGTGTGTTGAAGTGCACCTCTTATGAGATCTCTCCTTGAGACCTCTCTCTCATCAATAGTCTTCCAAAACCAATGAGGTCTTGTATCTGAAAGTATAAGTTCCTCTTTGAGCAGAGAGGAGCTCATTGAGAAAGTGTCATCTTGAAGGGAAAAAGGGTTTCTCACTGCAAGATGTCTACTATCATCCTTCAAGGCTTCAAACCCCAACCTCCAATGTGATATGCAATCCAAAAAAGGTTCATGAAGATGATGGTTTATTTCCTCCTTAAATGTTTTCATGTTGCACAGCGCGGTGCAACCAAGATGCTCTATGGTAGCAATGGGATTTGACCCTTGGTCATGCAAAAGTAAATCTCCACATTGATCAAAGGAATTTGCTGTAACAATAGAATGTGGAAATATTTTCATACCTTGATGTGAATTTGGAACTTCTTGTAGGGCTACAAGAGTTCCTTCCTCCAAAGTGTTGGCTACCCCAAATGTTGATGCATGTGGCTGATACTCCATGAGTGTGACAACATTATCACAAGTCTCCTCAAGGGGTGGTTTGGCCTTCTCTTACTTTTCCCTTTCACCATCAAAGGTTTTGATCAACCCTTGGATGAAATTTGCAAAAGTTTTATCCCTTGCATGGCTCAAGTGGCTGCTCCACCAATCACAGGCTTCACCCTCCAAGTGTAGTGCTGAGATTTCAACAGACTATTTCTCTACTACAAGATGTAGTAAGAAAAATTCCCTCAACTCTCTCACCCAAGTTCTTGCAGTAGATGACCCATCAAAGGTAGACAATAGAAATCTATTGCTTTTGATTCCTCTTCTGCTACAGAGTCTCTTTTCTTCCTTCAACTGGATGAAATGAGGTTTAATCTAGAGTCTCCTTGAAGGCGCTAGGTTAATATCTATACTCAACAAGGTAATCACTTAGAATATGACAATCCAAGTGTCTTCCATGCTCAATGTCTTCTTCTTGACGAGAATAGGAAATGCATGGTATTTCCTCTTCTTCTTCTTCAATCTTCTTGACCTCCTTGGAGAGGTCTTATCTAGATATGAAAATAGATGAGAGTAAACTCATCTTCTTCAACATTATGATCTTCTTGGGCTTATACTCACAGGCTGAGCCAAGAAAGTTGCTTTGATACCACTATAATATCCCTTTTTAGGAATGGCTAGCAATCCATGGCTGGAAAACACATTTTCCAGAAATGGATGTAGCAGGATTTGATACCAAGTCCTAGATCCCTTAGACCATTATGTCTAAGATCAAAATCCAAGAGTTGGGGCCAAATAAATCCTTCTAGAGTGGTTAAACAAATCTCCCACTACTAGATATCCTCAAAAAGTGCCCAGTGAGGGACTACAACAATTCTTGAACAAGAAATGGAAAGACAATATTATTTTACAACCATGAGCATATGAAGATCTGAATAGCCATCAAATAATGTTATAGCAGCAAAAGAGTACAATTTCTTGAGGAAACATCCACTCAAGAAAGGAAATGCAAGCCTCAACAAGACATGTACATGAAAATACAGGACACTGCTATTTCTGCATAAACCAGGGCTATGAGGACATATTTAATAAGGGATACTGCTCCATATTACATGATAACAGAAATATATGACAATATATGGCTCAAATAAAGTGGGGGAGCAAAGCTCTAACCGCTGAAAGCATCAATACAACAATCCTCCAAGGGATTGGCTGAAATACACAAAATGGAAAAAATGCTGGAGTTGCTAGGCAGCAGCTGCAACTCAAATATGGAACTGAAGAGAAGGTTGAAGATGATGAGAAATATGAATTAGAACTCCTCCAATGGATCTCCAAAGAGGAAGGCTGATCCTTACACTTGAGATCTCACCCTCCAAACAATATGTAAACCCTCACTGTAGATACTTCATGAAAATAACACAGTCACTAAGAGGGACTGCACAGTGAGTGGAATAGAACAATATGGCCAAGTTCCAAGATCTGCAAATCATCTCCCAAGCTTCCAATCTGATCTCCCAAAGAAAGGAAAGACTCTTTCTCTGGAAAACAAGAGATGGAAGAGGTGTTGTGGAGTCTCCACTGCAACACCGTGCAACATAGAGTTATGCTACTACAACAATAATGCTATCCTAGAGGAGGATGATTTTTCCTTGAGCCAAGAGATGTGGAGAATGAAGAACCAACCTTCAAAAGGCCTCTCAAGAAGGTGAGGAAATCCTAGACAGGAATTCCCCGGCAATTCTTGCTAAACAACAAAGAATGCACAATGTCTGAATAGACATGAAATGAATAATCATAAGAATGAATAACAATGGCTCCCATCCTCTCCATGTATAGTAAGTGAAGGCTCTCTCTCCATGGGCCCCATCCATTAGGGTTTCCTCCATAAAGGAATATTCCCTCCTCTATCTCCGCGCTATCCCATGTAGTGCTTTCCACCTCATACCCAACGCTGTTTGACTTAGTCAAACTTAACCAAGCCTCTTTACAAAAGTCTCCTTTCACACATGAGGGTGTGAAATCTAGTTCCATGGCTGATCCATTTTCATACTAGAGGGATTTTATCTATGTTTTTATTTCCATTGGGCCTCCTTACCCAATTATTCATCTCCTCAGTAAAAATAGAAAAAATTAATATTCCATTTATTGAAGGAAAAATTTGGAATATTACATTCAAACAGAAGTTGAGAAGGATTAATCCATTGCTCATGCCTCTGATTGAGAAGGAAATTAAGAATATTTTTGATGCAAAAATTATTGTTCCTATCGAATTCTCAAAACTGCTTTCTAACTTGGTACCAATAAGGAAAAAGAGCGGAGAGATCAGAATCTGCATTGAATTCAGAAACTTGAACAAGGATTCTCTGAAAGACAACTACCCTCTCCCTAATATGGATAAAATTCTACAAAATATTTTCCGTTCCCAAAGGATTTCTATGCTGGATGGTTTTTCAGGATACAACAGATATTGGTACACTTAGAAGACCAAGAGACAACTTTTTTTACCACACCATGGGGAACATTCATGTATTCCAAGATGCCCTTTGGTCTGATGAATGCAAAAGAGACCTTTCAAAGAGAAATGGAAATTCATGTTGCTGAGGAAAAGGATAAGTTGGTGGTGGTCTATCTGGATGACATAACTGTATTTTCAAGAAGAGAGGAAGATCATTTGAAGCATCTAGAGAAAGTTATGCTGAAGCATAGAAGATTTGGTGTTTCTCTTAATCCCACTAAAATTATTTTTTCTTTAACCTATGGAAATTTTCTTGGGCATATTATATCAAAATATGGGATAAATATTGATCCAAATAGAGTCAATGCCATTTAGAAAGTTGACTTGCCAAGGAAAAAAAAGGAAATTCAATCTTTCCTTGGGAGAGTGAATTTTGTTAGAAGGTTTATCCCCAACTTTGTTGATATTATGAAAGATATAAACAAGATGATGAAGAAAGGAGATGATATTAAATGGAAAGTTGAAGCAAAGCAGTCATTTGAAGAAATTAAGAAAGCACTCACTCAAGTCCCAATATTGATTAGCCCATACTTTTCAAAATAATTTTTGGTTTTTACATTTGCATCTGAAAACACCATTGATAGAGTTTTATTGCAGAAAGGAAAACAAGGTACAAAGCAACCCATTTCATTCTTTATCAGAACCCTTGCTAACTCAGAGCTAAAGTAAAATATTCTAGAAAAACAGGCATATGCTTTGATCAAAGCCATTAAAGATTTCAGAATCTATATTCTACATTCTCATGTAATATCATTTGTGCCTAATAATATGGTGAAGGACATCTTGACTCAAGCTGATATTGATGGAAAGAGAGGGAAGTGGATAGCTAATTTGCTGGAGTATGATATAGAAATCAGACTTACAAAATCAGTGAAAGGTCAGGGGCTGGAAAAGCTGATAGCACAATCCAATTTTGACTGTCTTGATATGAATATTATTGCAGAAATTTCGGAGTTATTAGATGAAGATGAAGAGATGATTCCTATTGAAGAGAAGTACATTCTATCTGACTGGTACAAAGACATTTTATTTGTCTTACATCATCATAGATCTCTTGCAGAATTGACTAAATCAAAAGCAAGGTTTGTGAAGTTGAATTCTCTAAGGTATTGTATTATAGATAAAAACATGTACTGGAAAGATACTGGTGGTATTATTTTGAATTGTTTGTTGGAAGAGGAAGTTGAAAAGGTGATTGTAGAGTTTTATAAAGGATATTTTGGAGGACATCACTATTGGAAGGCCACAACAAAAAAAATTCTCAGAGCAGAGTACTACTAGCCTACCATTTTCAAGGATGTTTATAAGAAGATAGTTGCCTGCCATGAATGTCATATTTTTTATGGTAAGAAAAAGCTAGTTCCTTTACCCTTGATGCCAATATATGTTGAGGCACCTTTCCATCATTGGGGGCTAGATTTTATTGGTGAAATACATCCATCTTCTTTAGGGCAGCATCGCTGGATCCTAACAACAATAGATTATTTCACCAAGTGGATTGAAGCAATCCCAACAAGGCAAAAAAATGATTCAGTCATCATAAAGTTCTTAGAAAATAACATATTGTCCAGGTTTTGCTGTGCTATGAATATTATTACTGACAATGCATAGGCTTTAAAATCCAAAAATTTGATTAGCTTCTGTCACCAATATCACATTACACTTGGATACTCTACCGCTTATTACCCACAGGGTATGGTATTTTTGAATCGTATAAAAAAATCATTGTGAGAATTATTAAGAAGGTGTTGTAGTAAAATAAAATATCATGGCATCTAAAGCTAAAGTATGCTCTGCAGGTTGATAGAGTATTTACAAAAATATCAATTGGGTACTTCACCTTATGAGTTAGTGTATGGAGCTGAAACCATTTTTCCCACATCCTTGGTAATGCCTATTATGAAGTTGATGTAAGGACTAGGGGAGGAGCCTAATGCTATTCAGAGGAGAATAAACCAACTTATAGCTCTGCAGGAAAAAAAAGAGGAAGTATACAACATCCATCAACAGTCACAAAATAGAATAAAGAAGACATTTGACAGGAAGGTCAAAGAGGACAATTTTCAGATTCAAGATGTGGTGTCGAAGTGGGAGGCAAGAATTGAAGAAAAGGGGAAACATGGTAAGTTTGAGAACATTTGGAAAGGACCATTCATAGTAGCAGAATTCCATGGAAACAACACTTATCTACTACAGGAGATGGATGGACAACCTTGTGCTGGAGGGCCTGTCAATGGCAGGTTTCTAAAGCACTATTCCACATAAGTGTTATTGAATTTTCACTCCATTGTATATATTCCATTTTATCATGCTTTTCTACTAATAAAAATAGGCCTATCATCAAACTTGAGCCCGAGGTGAAGGCCATTAGAGTTTGAAGAAGGCTTGGAAAATTTTATAGTTTTTTATTTCCAAAAAGATGGATGGAACTGGAACTACAGGTTTTTTGGTGTACCACAGGGGCACACCATCCTAAGTGGAGCCACTATTATCACTCATAAAATTGTCAAACATTACTTGAAATGTTCATACAGTTCAATCATCAAAAGGATAAGGTCTCCTTAAGCCTTTTCAAGTTGGTATAGGAAAATTTCATTTTTTACATGTTTTACCTATCCTAAGGTTCATGGTCACCTCCATTTATGTCATGTCATGTCTCATATGGTGTCAATTTTCATTACCCATGCATTTAAAATAAAAAATGGTGCTTGTGTCAGTTTTTCAAATTTTCGTAGTTTCTTATACAGTAAAACAACAGTTTTTGCTCTGAAACTGCCTAATAGTTTCATAGCGAATCTGTCAGAGGTTAAACTAACTACGCTACGAAAATATGTTTTCTTACCTATCTTGTCAAATTTGATATGAAATGTCATTCAATGATTAGAGGAGTTAGGTAAAGGTCTTTCAAGTCTGTTATGGTTAATTCAAAGGTACACAGCTGTGTCTGAGGTCATCATTACCCTTTTTGGCATGCATGTGTCACGATCAAAGCATGATCTATCATTTAAACCATAAAACCTTACCCCAATTAGCCTTTTTTTCATATTTCACTTTATCTTTGCATGTAATTTGATCTTTGGAGAGTTTCTTCATCGAGCCAAGCAGGTTGTTGGAAGATTTTAACTTTGCAAGTGTCATCAAGCAAGTGAGGTTGTGAAGATATAAGGCACCCATGGCTGCAAGAAGGAAAACAAACAAAGGTGGTCATTTCCACAGGTATGAACCAATGAACATGAATTTTCTCAATGAAGACCCAACTGCCATGGAGGTTTTCAGAAGAAATGGTTGCTTGCAGTTCTGTTAGAGGTTGCGGTGTTTTCATCTACAGATTTCCCATGATTTTGCTAACAACTTCACATGAATAGCTTAAAAATTTGGAATTCTGAACCTGACAGTGACACCAGACAGCATTTCATCAGCAACAGGAATCCCTAGAGGAGGGGAAAAGTGGTTTAAAAGCATCAGATTCACAATGCAGGACTGCAAAGAGTTCATCAAACCAGAACATAATGAAATTTATTTAACAAATTCTATCCCTAGGGGTTTCATGAAGGAAAATTATTCAAAGTTGATGATGATCATCCAGAAGTATTTTACCTGTGAAGGACAGTTTCACATGGTCTACTCCTATCATCTCAGACTTTTGTTCCATTTTGTGGGTAAGAGGTCACTTGACTAGCCTTTTTATTTATACAGAAGTCTAGGGAAAATTTCAGATAAGTTTCAATTAAAAAATAAGGCAATGAAACTTCTATTTTTCATCATGGTTTGATTAAGCTATTGGTGTTAGAGGAATTGAAGATACTAGACAGAGATTGGACTTCCTTCTTGTTCATGAGTGGTTATGAAATTGATGTTGTCACTCCCAAGAAAGCCTCCAAACCTAGAAATATTTCACCACCAGCTGTGGTAGAGGAAGTTTAATAAGGGAGCAGATCATCTCCTCCAAAACTAGTGAGCATGGAAGCAGAACCTTTGCAGAATATTCACACACCTAAAACAACACCTGCAAAACATAAGCAGACAATCACCAAACAAGTTAGAAAAGAGTCACTAGGAGCTAGACAGTGGCTAAAGGAAACTTGGAGGATATCCTGCATGCAATTGACATTGAAGAAAATCCCATTGTCCAAGCTGAAGACATTGAAGATGGAGGAAGAAATTTGAAAAAGGGTAAAACTGCTAAAAAGATAGAGTTTGCAGGTGATGATGTTGGTTTCATTTTTCAACCTAGGAAACCAATGACTAGACATGCAAGGAAGGTCATGAAAAGTAAAGATATTGATAAAATCAATGAAGATACTGCCCCAGCCACCAAGCATCATAGATTTGTCTTCACCTACAAAATAAGAATTGGTTATCAAATAAAGAAAGGGTAAAGAGAAAATTACTGAAAAATCAGAAATTGAAACCCTTAAAGAGCAGTTGAAGGAGGTAGGTAAGGAAATATCTGTTTTGAAGCAAGAGGAAAAGAAACATAGAGTTGAGAAGGTTCAGTTTGAGAAAATGAGGAAAATATGGGAAGATAAAATCACAAGTGTTTCAAAGACCTTGGAAAATACAGAAAAGTTGGTAAAGTGGACTTGGCCACTAAGAGAAGAGGTCAAACACATCAAAAAGATAAACTTGCACTTGCAATCTAAAAATAGGGCATTATAGGACAAAGGACAAGATCTCTAGGATCAATTGGATTTGATTCATGTGGAATTTTAAAATAAAGGATTAAAGATGACAGTGGTAGAAGAGCCTATTAGTCAAATGATTGTAAATGAGGATGAAACACCACAAGAGTAATAAGTTAAGATAGAATATGTTTTAGGAGGTTCATAACATGCAGATAACTCAAATTTTGCAGAAGAAGAATAGTTTTTGAAGACCATCTTGAAAACAACATTTTCTGGATTTTTACACAGTTCCGTAGCCTACCTCAAGCTTGAAGCCAGAAATACGCTATGAAAATTCCTGTAAGTTCTTTTTTGCGTTTAAACTAAGTTTTGGCATGTTTTAAGGAGGGATATTTATGTTTTTTAAATTGTGATGGAATACTGAGACATTGGAACAACAAAGAATTCAAGAATATTGATGGAAAAGACATTTTCTGACGCTACTAAAACTTGCTACGAAACTGCCATGTTTTCGTAGCGATCAATTGTTGAAGTATTTTGAGCATCTTAACAACATTTTTTGACAGTTGGAGACCTCCATCATGCTAGTGGTAATTATTTGAAAATATTCATGACTCAAAGAGAGTACTACATAGCCATCTCATCAGTCAAAACAACATTAAAGATGAAGGTCATCTATTCCTAAAAAGGAAGATTATGTTCCACAAATCTAGGAGTGCTTTAAAGGTGTAAAGTGGTGTTGAAATAGGGTCATTTTTAATTTGAGCATGTGACATTCATGATGTAACCATTATGTAACTGTTTCAGTAATAGAATAATGGAATGTAATAAATAGGAGATAGAGTCCTATTAGGATTTTGTTTTATTTAAATATAGCTGCCAATTTTCTGTTTTAAGTTAGTGATTTTAGTTATGATAGGTGTAAGAGTAGAATTCGAGTATCTAGCCACCAGGAAGATCATCCATATTGTAAAGAAGGTCTATTTATAGAAAAAGCATCGAAGAAGCAAGGGGTTAGAGAATATTGCACCAAATTGCTGCTTGTGTGTTTTTTACCATTATGAGTAATACAAAGTGACATTCTACTTTCCATACCTGAGATTCTCATGAGGTTTTTGATGTGTTATTGATCTGAATCTTTATGCTTAATCACTTGCAGTAGATTTCATCACTAGTTACTCAGAATTCATAATATTATGCTATGACTTCCTTTAGTGGTGAAATTACTATGTTTTCCTGTGTTATGTGTGTGAGTTATCTCTGTTAAAAAACTCTATCTGCCTCAGCTTCCATGTGAAGAACCACTGTCACTAAGATTACTGATTGTTGACTCCATAAGCCCAATGGTAGTAAGCCTTCATTTTTCAACCTGAAATCATACAAAAACAAGTTATAATTCCATAGAGTTATCCATCTAGTACTATCATTTTTCAAAATCATAAACCCCCTTTGAGAGAGCCCTTTCAAACTGAAGAGGCTAATCTTTAGTTAGAAGTGTTTTGAAAGAGTTACATTGAGTTGATTGATGAGCAACCAATCAAGATCAATATTGTGAGAACAGTAACCAAATGCGTTTTCTTCATGTTTTCATCAGTAACATTCTGTGAACTCCATATCACTTTTACCACAAACCAGAATTGTTCAAGATCATCTGATTCCTTGAACAAATGCATCTTCGAGGGTTGGGCCATGGTGAATGGGGGAGGTGGAGGAAGAGGAACAAAATGGAATGGAGCGACAAGGATGTAATATTGGGGGATCTCCGCAGTACTTTACTGACTCTTAGATCTCATACTTCTTGGGGTAGCAGGGTTGTTTTATCTTTCTCCATACCTAAACAATGGACTATGTACATTCCCAAACTGGTCCTAAACCTTTTTCTGCTTCACGTAGCACTAGGTTCTCTTTCTTCACACATCAATCTTAATGCATCTGTAGTACTCCCTATTCACACAATAACATTCTAATCCACAACTTTAGTGAATTTAGGTACTTACCTCTGAGTCCTTTTAATAAATTACGCTTTGCTTCACTATAAGACACAAAAGTCTTGATCACGAACTCAGTAATAAACCCTCCAAGGATATTGTCTATCCAATAATAAAAAACTCTCGAAATCTTGTTATCATTATTTCTTAGCTTCTCAATTAGATCTGGGGTCCATGCAGTTAGCTTATTATTGAACCGACCTTTCTGCACATTTAGTATTGAGATCCACTCGTACAACTCACTAGAAAACGATGTGAAAAATATCTCATACTGATCTGTGTAGATATACTTATGTAACCAATGTTCAGTAGAGATGTGAGGGTTTCTATTTTATTTCACAACAAACTCACATTATTTCAGACTTACCCAATCTTCAATCTCTTGCTTATATGGATTCGACATCTAGCTATCCCTTAGTCAGATTTATGTCCCAACAATGGAACCATTTTTTGGATTGATGGGGCCTAGACCCAAGTTCAAAGTGATTGCCTAGTTCAACAAAAACCACTATTACCGACCCTTTCAACAATGATCTACTTGTGTAGACAAAAGTCTCACCCGAGGCAATATAGGGGGATGTGAGAACTAGGTTTATACATCCATAGGGATAGAGGAATGTGGATTTAGGGATTTTGCTTCTTATCATCTCTTCACAGATCATATCTACCAATAATATAGGCATTTTTCAACACATCTGTTGAATTTACTACAGACTGCGTGATCTTACTTAGTTATGCATTAAATAATGTAAACAACCATAAACAAGACTACACTATTCAATTACAAATCAAAACCCTTATTCATCATAGACATTCATAAAAGTAATAAAAAATCAAACACATCAATACAAATAAAATCTTCTTAACAATTCTTTAATTAATAGCTAGATCTTTCTCATACATTCAGTTTCACCCTGTGCACATAACTACATAATTCCTAAGATATCCATTCGCATAGCTGTAGGAGCCTTTAATCTAACCAAAAACACGGACTCTGACTCAAAAAAATCTTACATCCAAATTCATTTCATCAACTTCTACTTGACTGCCTATGACTTTTATCTAGACTCCTTATATAGATTTTGTATTTACAATACCATGGTCCAAAACCATGGGTAGAGTTCGAAGTTCACAAAATATCCCATCCCATTACATAATAAGGGGCTTTTACCCACCCCAAATCCCCTATGACTCAAAATATACTCTAAGCTACAGTCCTTGATCCGTGGAGTCTTTCCTTGCTGCTTTCTTCGAGGGGATCCCATCTCCAACAAGGTAGCGCCTAGGAATGTGGATGAGGTAAACTCCTTTATGGGAATATCGAGTTATTATAGGAGGTTCATTAGGAAATTTTCATATATTTATTATCCTATCACATCATTGCAAAGGAAAGGTAATAATTTTGAATGGATAGAGGAATGTGCAGCAATTTTTTAACAGTTAAAGAATTTTTTGACACATGCTCCAACGTTAAGGATCAAATATCTAGAAAAATAATTTGTGGTATGTATAGATGGTTGCAAGAGAGGGCTTGGTGGAGTCCTCATGCAGGAAGGACAAGTGGTATGTTATGAGTCACAAAAACTAAATGAGCACAAGAAGAACTATATTACACATGATCTTGAGTTGGAAGCCATCATTCATGCATTGAATATGTGGAGGCACTATATTCTGGGAATGAAATTTTTATTGATGAGTGATCACAGTGGGTTGAGGTATCTATTTGGACAACTGAAACTAAACGCCAAGAAAGCCATATGATTTGAAATGATCAATGAGTTTGACTTTGAGATCAAGTATATTAAAGTTAAAGAGAAAAGGGTTTCATATGATCATAGTAGGAGGATATAGGTGAATCATATAGCAATTATGAGTTCCTATGGGATAGATCTACATGATAGGATCTTGTAGGTAGGTCATCAATATGTCAGGTATATGGAGCTTAAGATTAAACTGCAACAGAGTAAGGGTACATGTACAAGTACAGGTAGTGGTACAGGTACAAGTGCATGAGCATAGGATGTGGACTATTGTCTCACAGGAGATGGCTTGATCATGTTTAAAGAGAGGATATATGTGCCAGATAACAGTGAAATCAAGAAGGTTATCTCAAGGGAGTTTCATGTTAAACCGTATTCAGGTCACCTAGGATATCAAAAGACGTTGACAACAGTGAATATTTTTTACTATTGTCTGAATTTGAAGAGAGACGTAGTAGAGTTTGTGGCTAGGTGCTTACATTGTCAACAAGTAAATGTAGAGTGTAAGCATCCAGGTGGACTACTATAGCCAATTCTGATTCGATAATGGAAATGGAAGGTCATTTCCATGGAATTTATCACAGGTTTACAGAGGATATCCAAACAACATGATTCCATCATGGTTGTGGTGGACAGGTTGACGAAGGTAGCGCACTTCATTCCAGTTAAGTCTACTTATTCAACTAGTGATTTAGCACATGTCTTCATCGTGGATGTGCTCATATTGCATGGTGTCCCATGGAATATTGTGTCAGAGAGGGATGCAAATTTCACTTCCAAGTTTTGAAAGGATTTTTTTTTCAAGTTTGGGCACAAATTTTTCCTTCAGTATAGATTATCATCTGTAGACATATGGACAGACAAAGAAGGTCAAAAAAATATTGGAGGCCATGTTGAGGATGTATGTGATGCATCAACAATGAAAGTGGGAAGATTATCTTCCACTGGTAGAATTCATTAACAAAAATGGATATTAGGAATATTTGAGGATGGTTCTATTTGAGAAATTGTATGGGAGAAGTTGAAATACTCCCATCAGTTGGATTGATCTAGTTAGCAAGGTTTTGATTGGACCAGACATGTTGGAAGAAATGGAATAGGAAATGCAAGTAATCAAGAAGAATCTAAAAGAATAACATGATAGGCAGAAGAGATATGCATATCAAAACATGTTGTTTAAGGCATTTCAGTTTGGGGAACAAGTGTACTTATGTATCAAGCCCAAGAAAATATCCTTGAGGATTGGATCATGTGCCAAGTTGGCACCTTGGTATTGTGGAACTTTCAAGATTCTTGAAAGGATTGGGCTAGTAGGTGGCGAGTATCTTATCGACTTGCACTGCCTCAGACAATGAAAATATTTTAATTTTTCCATGTGTCATTTCTTGATAATTATGTTAAAGATGTTGATCATGTGATTGGATGAAATTTATTACAGGTGGATCTAGAATGATAATTCCAAGAACCATAGTGCATATTACTGAGAAAGATGCTCATTCTTTGGAATCGAAAAATAGAGCAAGTTAAAGTGCAGTGGAAGAAATTTGGTACCAATGAATCTACATGGGAGATGGAGGATTAGATGCAGGCTATGTATCCTTCCCTATTCGCTACTTGAGAGAATTTTTTGGCATGTGTTTTCGTATATGTTTTTGGTATATTATTGGTATATTTTTTTGGTATATGAACATATGTATATTGATGTAAATACCACCATGAGTTGTGTTATAAAGCTCCAATAAACGGTATGGTGTCATGTCATTATGGTTGTCATGTTGTTATGTTGGTTTGATTCTCAACAGGTTGATCACTTTAAATACTGCAACGAGATAAGTTATAAATATCCATGGGCATTATGTTGGGATTTTAGCAGTCTTGTTGGTTGTAGGTGTCATTTAATACTAAGGACGGTGTTCCCCCAAGAGGGAGGGTGTTGTAACATCCCTGGTGAAAACTCCATGTAATAAAAGTTAATAAAGGAAAATAATAACTAAGTTCATGGGACATGTATTCCAAGCTGAATGTTAGGCAAACAATCCTAGTGCGGGTGTTGATTTGATTAATTAATGGATAAGTAAATTGGCAAAGGCAATGGCTAAGGATTTGGAAAGGAAAAACAACATTTATTGGCATTTATTTATGAAAATAATGGAAATTGGGAGAAAAGGAAGGTGAAAGGTCACAATTTCCATGTGAGGAGAAAAATGAAGGAAAATAATGGAAATTAAAGAAATTAGAGGCCTAATTAATAAAAATGCTTATGAGGATCAGTTCAGAAGATTTTGAATCAGTTTAGTTTTGAAGCTCACATTTATCTCTCTCTCTCATACTCTTGGATACTTAGAGTTTTCTTATAACACTCTTGGAGGAGTGTGGCATACTTGGAGTTGTTGAGAAAAAAGGCAAAGAAAGAACATGAAATCAAAAGAGGAAATCATGATAAAGAAAAATATTACAACTGGAGCCTTGACGTCGCAACCTCCTTCAGCAGGTTCAGTCGAAGCACGTCTCGAAGGTTTGTCGGGGAATTGGGACGAGGTGAGGACACAACCCTAAGCTCTCTCTCGATAAAGGTCTCTTTCTCTGCTCTATCTCACTAACAAAATTTTAAGCAATTCCTCTTCAACTATTCAGCTGTTCAACTAGTGTATCAATGGGAGATATGTTTATTTATAGAGGGAGAGGATGAGGTTGGGATCCCTACAATGGTGGAAGGGAGGCCTTATCCTTTGGGAGATTCCCCCAAAAGGTGGAAACAAGAGGCCAAAGGAGGGTGTTCGTGGTTATTCAGTCGAACCACCCAAGCTGACTCTCCCACGAGGTTGTTAGCATGGAAAATTCGCCTATAACATTCCAAAAATATCTTGGTGTGGGTAGCTCATTGGGACAGAGTGCCAATGGGCACGAGGCTCAGTGTTAATTTTTCTCATTGGCGTGAGGCCATAACGGTCTGCTAGCGCCAACCAAAAAATAGGTGTTTTTGCTGATCTTCTCTAGAAATTGTCAACAGAGAAAGTGTTGTCCTCAAGGAAATGGATGCAATGATGCTTGTTGCAAGGCAAGACACTTCATATAAGTCACAAAAATGGTCCTCCAATGTGAAAGACAGGGATTGTAGGG
The DNA here is from genome assembly GCA_034641835.2 of Pinus albicaulis. Taxonomy (NCBI): domain Eukaryota; kingdom Viridiplantae; phylum Streptophyta; class Pinopsida; order Pinales; family Pinaceae; genus Pinus; species Pinus albicaulis. Next base: position 819,881,731 of record CM076579.1, on the reverse strand, counting down.
ACGGTGAGAAAATTTTGTGTAACAAATCCAACCATATATTGTAATTCATGGGCAATAATTCCTCAAAATATCAAGATAGAATGATATATCAAGAGGAAAAAGGTGATAGTGTTGATTGATTCAGGTAGTACCCATAATTTTATTCATTGTAAGATAGCCAAGGAATTTAATTGTCCCTATATCCAGCACTAGAGTTTCAAGTGATGATTGCAAATGGAGGAACTATAAATTTCTTTGGAAACTACCATAATATCAAGCTAACCATGGGGGAATATTTATTAAATAATCCAATGCTTTCCATTCCAGTGGGTGGTGTTGATTTTGTACTAGGAGTCCAATGGTTACAATATTTGGGGACGATAGCTTTTAATTTTCAAGAACTTTTCTTGATTTTTTTTTGGGAAGGAAAGGAAGTTGAATTAAGGGGTATCGCAAGGAAACCAAGAAACACAATCAGCTTTAATGTCATGACAAATATTCTGAAGAAATAATAATGAGGCTTAATTGCATAATTATGCTCACTAAAGGTTCAAACATCGAAATCATCTATTTCTCCAGATCTCCAAAAATCCTTGGACAATCATTCCAAGGTGTTTGAGAATTCGAAAGGCCTCCCACCTATTTTTGATCATGATCATGCTCTTCATTTGATTTCATGAAGTGTTCCTCCAAACATTTGGCCTTACTAATGCACCTTCCACATTTCAAGGTTTGATTAATTCTATTTTCAAACCCTTCCTTGGAATATTTTTTTAGTATTTTTTTATGATATACTAATCTACAACAAGTCTTGGAAGGATAATGTTCAACATGTTGATAGGGTGCTCAAACTATTCAGAGGAGAAACAATTATATGCAAAAAACTAAAAATGTTTCTTTGGAGTACAGGAGGTGGAATATTTGAGTCATATTGTATCTCATGAGGGTTTTAAGGTAGATCCTAAAAAAATTAAAGCCATTAAGGAATGGAAAATCCCCACAACCATAAATAATATTCAAGGATTTCTCAGGTTGACAGGGTATTATCACAAGTTTTTTGAGAATTATGGGAGAATAGTGGCAACTCTAACATTATTAATAAAGAAATATGCATTTTATTGGACTCAAAATCAACTAATGCCTTTGAACCTATTAAATAGGAAACATGCCAACAACCGGTCTTAGCTACGCTAGACTTCAAAAAAAAATTATTGTGGAATGTGATGCCTCAGGAAATGGAATTGGTGCAGTTTTAATGCAAGAAGGAAGCCCCATTGATTTTGAAACTCATCCAATCAAAGGAAAGTATTTACACAAGCCTATTTATAAGAAGGAAATGTTGGAAATACTACATGCACTAAAGCAATGGCAACCTTACCTAATGGGAAGACACTTCAAGGTAAAACTATATCATGATAGTCTTAAATAATTTTTGGAACAAATATTATCTTAAGAAAAGCAACAAAAATGGGTCACAAAGATGTTTGGTTAGACTTTGAAATCATCTACAAAAAGGGAAGAAAATTTTTGTTGCAGATACACAGCCAGTAAAGGATGAGGATGTGGAAGCATTGTTTTGTGCCATTTTTAATATCCAACTTGAGGGATAACCGAATCAAGGGATCAATGGAAGAATGATGAAGAGGTTTGGACACTCATTCAAAATTTGCAGCAAGATCATAATACATCTTATACATTTAGTTGGAAAAATGATTCGTTATGGTACAAATATCACTTATATCTTTGTAATAATTCCCAACTCAAAAAATAAAAGTTCTTTTAGAATTGCACACCACTCTCTTAGGAGGGAACTCGAGATTTTTAAAAACTTATCACAAGGTCAAGAAGGATTTTTTTGGGGATGGCCTAAAATCTTATATTCAAAATTTTGTTGCAAAATGTTTGGTTTACCAACAAAATAAAGTTGAGGCAATTAAGACCCCGAGTCTATTACAACCTTTAGTCATTCCAAGTCAGTGTTGGGAGGATGTCTCAATGGATTTTATCACATGTTTACGCAAGTCTCAAGGAAAGTGTGTCATCATGGTGGTTGTTAATAGGCTTACCAAGTATGTACACTTTGTGCATTATATAATCATTTTAAATCCATTACAGTTGCTATTGAATTTATGGAAACAATTCAAAAGATTCATGGAAACCCAAAGATTATAGCAAGTGACAGAGATCCCATTTTCACTAGAAATTTTTGGATGGAAATATTTTCTTGTCTTGTTACTAAATTATCTCATACTTCATCTTATCATCCTCAATTTGATGGGAAAACTGAGATAGTGAAAAAATGTTTGGAAGGATATATTTGTTACTTTATATCTGATAAATAAACACAATGGGTCAAGTGGTTACCTCTAGTGGAATGGTGGTCTAATACTTCCTTCCATACTGTAGGAAAAATGACCCCATTTATGGCACTTTATGGATATCATCCACCTTTCATAACATCGTCTTTAAGAGAAAATTATAAGGTTCAAGAAATGGAATATTACATCAAGAATCAAAAACAAGTTCTCCAACTCTTAAAGGATAACCTCACTCTGCACAGAATCAAATAAAACAACAGGAAGATCAACATTGCAGTGAAAGAAGTTTTGATGTAGGTGACTAGGTATTTTTACAACTGCAACCATACAAATAAATGTCCCTCAAGAAAGCTAAGAAGGATAATAAATTATCACCCAAATATTACGGTACTTACAAGGTGTTGCAAAATATTGGTACTTACAAGGTGTTACAAATTGGAGCTACTTGCATATTCCCGAATACACCTAGTTTTCCATGTTTCATGCTTAAAGAAGTTTATCGGTGACAACCTTTCAGTTCAAACAGTGTGGCCAGAACTTGAGGAAGAAGGAAAATCATATTTGATCCTGAAGGAGTCACGGAAACAAGAAATTGAGGGCTATGAAATTGATCAATTTCAGAGTATCTCATTAAGTGGAAGAACTTACCCACTAGAGATTCCACATGGAAGGATGATACTTTTATACAGAAGAATCCATAACTACTCAAGCATTGAGGACAATAATTTTTTGACGGAGAGGGGCATGTTAGGTCCGCATAATACTAGTGTATCCCCATTATTTCTATTTTTATTGTAGCCCCTTTATTGTTATTGTTGTGCCCATGTAGCTCCCATATTGTTATTTTTGTGGCCCATAGAAACCCACTCTTTTTTTTTGTGAATGTACATTATTATTTTATGTATTCTTTGATTATATTGTGACCACTTAGATTCCTATATATACAAAGGAGGTATTCTCATTTGTATCATCCATGAATTGTTCATTTATGTAATGGAAAGGAGGTTTCCCCATCGAAGAGGATAAATTTTAAGTCGCTGATGTATATTTTCTTCTATTTTGTGAGTTGGTTGCATAATATAATGGTTCATGAATGTAAGACATAATATATTATTTTGAATCTATTATGAGAGGGTGTCATACCTTCTTTATGAATCTCAAATAAGTATGAACTTCCTATGTTCAAATGTGCTTTTATGACTTGTACATTACATGTCCATAATGTGTTTGACAAAATGTTTGTCATGGTTAGGATGATTCAGGTCAGGTTCTTGTTAAATTTTTTCATTATAGGCATTTTATTCTTGTTATTTATCATATATGAGAATTTAATTAAGTTCTAGGTAGAGGCTTGAGCCCAACCCTGAAAAAGTGGCTCAAAATTTAGGGTCGTTGGCACATAACTACCTGAAAAAGGGTGCAATCGCATGGATGCCCTTGTTATGGGAGTTATTTGGAGGTTTATAGTAGCATGGACGTATTTTCATGGGAGTTCCTGGGGGTCTAGCTCAATTAAAAGGCAGGTTAACTCAGGGGTTGGGAACTTGGAGTGGTTGGTTAGCCCCTGGGGGTCATGTAGCTCAGTTTAGTTTTGTTTTGTTGATTCAACTTCCTTAACTATACTTAGGGAGTTGAATCATATCATATTAATTGTTCATCACATGTTTACCTTGGTGGACCAGTTAGTTTTGGTAAATTTGGGAGGAGGGTGTTACATTGATTGGTTCTGCGATCACATCATAGGAGAAATATCCTGGGGGGAGTCCCTAGTGGTTTTTAAAACCATTAAAGTGGGGGGATATACTTTACTTCCTACCACGTAGCATGGTGTTATTCCACCAACGATAAAAATTAGAGCCCCACCCATCGCCTCGTTAAAGTTAGGAGGGTCAGGAGGGCTCAATATAGATTTTTTTTGTTGTCGATTTCAATTGAGTGGATAGACACATTTTAGAATATGCACATCATTAATTACATTGACACTTTAAAAAATGGAAACTTAAACTTTATATAAAATATATAATAAAGTTTAAAAGAAAATAAGTTATTTTATGTTTTTTACAACTTTTTGAATTTTGGTAAAAGAATGTTACAATAGGAGGGTGCACACTTGAAGTGAACAATGTGTCCCCATGTGTAGAAATTTTGTCACGTCCTCTTATGAAGAAGAGTAAAATTGAGTTAAAATTGCATTGGCTCAACCACTTTATTTACTAATGGTTGTTTATTTTAGTCACAAAAATTACCATATTTTCACAGCGTTTCTATGTACTTTTAATCCTTTTTTGTTTTAACGTAACCTTGTTTTAGTCCATTTTAATGCTTATATGTGGTATTATGCTCCATATTTTCCAATGCATTTGTTTTACTATTTTAAGTGAATTTATGACTAGATATTGAAAATGTAACATAATTTCACTTAATTTTCAAAATTGGGTTAGTTTGTTAGTGATTATGGGAGCAAGTGGATCTTGTAATAATGAAGATTTTACAACTTTCTTTGAATTTTAGTTTCCTGTACAAATTTTTAAGATTTGGAATGGATTTAAGCTCACCATTAAAATGTATTGAATGTAGAATAATCTTAGATCGCTTGATAAGAATTATTGTCAAATATCTTGGAAACATTCATGGTAAAATATTTGGAGAGAATTAAAGTTATGTACTTTCTAATTATTAGAAAATGATTGTAACCACTAAGAGTTTCCAGATTTTAATTTTTATTAGTTATTTTAGTTTGAAAATTTATTTATAAATAAGAGCACCTTCCCCAATTCAAAGGGGGACTCTTGGAGCATATGTCCAATTTATGATGAAATAAAATAGAACTTCTTAATATTTCATTTCACATAGATTGTCATTTTTTATAATTTTATATATAACATGTTTTGATTTAGTTTAAGATGTTAGAGTACAATTTATTGCATTGATTCTTTGGATTTTGAAATCACTACATGAAATCATAGTGGTGTTTTATTTTATTTTACTTTATGCAATTTGATTTTATGGAAGTGTGTTTCCTTTTATAATGATTCTTCTAAGCTCATAGGTTAGCTATCTTTTCATACCAATGTTTCATGAAAATAAGAAGTGCCTAAATCAGGTCAAGAGATAACTTGTTGATAGCAGGGTCCCTATGGCATGACAAGTGTTCAAGTACATGATAATTTCCAAATGATTAAGTTTTATTTTGATTTATAAAGTGTGGTGTGTTTTATTTTCATATTTAATATCTATTCATTTAATTATACTTTGAAATATACCAAATGGCGTACTCTTTTAGAAGGTTTAGATCTTGATGATTGAATACTTAACTACAAACTAATGTACAACACTTATGGAAATTATAAGTTAACATTTAATTATATATTTTCCTTTTTTTTCATGTACTTTATTTTACAAGTTTAAGCATTAAGAATTTTAGGTAGATCATAGTACAAATAATTAATTCCACACATGTGGTGTTTTCTTTTGTAAGTTTATATACTTCAGATTGATAATAAAATGTTAACAAAATTATTAATATAAATTACATTACATTCATGAAGGGATAGATGGAGAACCATAGATTGTTTTGGAGCATAGGATCCTTAAGGCGAGCACCATGCACTCCATGAATCTGTGATGGTAAGACATAGATGAATAAGATGATCTCTTGCAATATTTTTATTAAGAAATTTACGTTTACCCCTTATTCATCTAGGTTTTTAAATAGTAGCAATACCCCTATGGTATTTCACATTAGTTGGTACCATTTATCTTCCATTTAATTTATTATTATACTTCTTTCTATTCCTATAAGAATTTTTGTTACAAGTCAATATAGGAGCTACATTTTCACTATATAAGGTAGAATAATTGGGAACCAAGTTCATTTGCAAAGAAACAAACTGTCCAAATTGGTTTGTTGTTCTTGACATATGGTACTTTCCGGGAAAGTACCATATGTTTTTTGGATGTTCACAGATGAAAATATCCAAATTAACATTTCTACAGGACTCTAGGAAGATTCAAGGTAGTCATCAAGCACTATCAACATCTCTAAAAGGTGGAAAAACAAAAATATCCCCGCGTGAATGGGTCCCTTGGTTGATATCCCTGTTGGAAAAAATTAGAGGGGGGTGAATTAGTATTTCACTTCATTTAGGTAATTATTAATCTTCAGAATATTAATTAACATTAGTATCAAATCAAACATAATTCATCATCACAACACCATTAAAAAATGCATAACGTTAGAGGCAATACACGATATTTTAGGTGGAAACCCTTTCAGGAGAAGTCCTACCAAATGTTTCTTAATATAGGTCTTTAAAGATTACATAAATAGCAAGCTCCAACTTAAAATATTCTCTAGATACAACTTCAAGGAGGCTCCAACTCCCTAATTTATCATCTCCAATTGAAAGGTCGCTCCAACACCCTAATTTACCAACTCCAACTAGAAGGATGCTCCAATGCCCTGATTATTAGCTCTAACTAAATGGATGTTCCAACACCCTGCATGGGCTCCAACTTATCATAGCACCACCTTGTTTACCTAAAGTTTTCTCAGAATCCAACCTAAGGGAGATTACAATCTCCACCTTGCACCACCCAACCACCCTGAATATAGAATATAACGGAGTAAGATTGATTGTGCTAAATGTGATGCCCGATATTGATCATTGTACAATACAATCACTGCTTTAAACATTGTCCAAGCACGTCAATTCATCTTCTCAACATATCAAACCCTAGAAACATTTCAAAATTTGGAAATAATACCAAATTTCTTTGCACACGAATCAAACCCTAAATGGACAATATAATAGCACTCAACAACAAAAAAAACTCTATATATATCATCAATGAGATAACTCTATCATCTATGTTCTGCTTTTGCTTAAAAGACCAAACCCTAGTAGCATAAAATCTTTGTCAAGTCCACTACCACAACACCATGTTCAGTGCATCAATAGCATTATTTGCACATTTGAATACATAAACCTCTTTGCTCAGTATTGCAAGCCCTAACGGTGATGCACTCTAAACACACATACGAACATAGTATTTTATTGAAAAAATATTATAACCATATATATACATAATAATCCTAGCTAAAAAAATTCACTATCATAAACCTTGATTAATATCCATGATTCCATTGCTTCATATTTTGTCCAATTTGTCTCCTCGTACATACAATGAACTCTATAGCACACCGGCAACTAGCCACTTTCTCTCTACTCATATAGTTTTCAAACCTTAGCAAAAGTGAATCAATAGTAGTACACGATAGTAGTAATTTGCAATACTCTATAATACATTTTTACTAACGTAACTAATATCACCATACACATAGTTATGCACAACATCAATAAATTCTCTCTGTTGAAAAACCTCATGTGATCATCTTTTTCCAACACAAGTAGCAACACATACAATATTCACTGACAAACTTCTGCAAAGTAACACACATTTACATCAAATTTACAACCATATCATGAAAAGGAAAGGCTTATAAGGGAAATATATCTTTAATATCAGCTCAAGCTAGCAACATATTTACCCTAAGCTAGCAACAATATTGGCTCATATATTCATAGGAATACTAGCTTAGCCATATGTTTCCACCAAAAATGTACTCAAGACATATTGATAGGATAGAAAATGGAAAATAAAAATTAACTCAACAGCGACAATGATGCTTTTTCACACTTCCAAACCTCTATTATGCAATATGAAAACACAAGTTACATACTTTGGAAAATCTAATGATGGAACACCATGTTTAGATGAGAACGCCACTCGTTGTCATAAAAAAACTTTGAAATGAAACTCGACCCCTACTAGAGACATGTTTATGACACTTATTCCAAAATTCAATTTAGGAAGAGGGCCAACTATGTCATCCATCCCTACATGTTTTTCTAAGAAGTCCAACTATGTCATGCAAATAATAGTACAATCTGAATCAATTAAGAGAGTTTTCATAGCCACCATGTCATCGTTGATTGATGTGGCTTACAATATACATTGGTCGTATATTTCAACTGCGTTCAACTTTTCCTTGGGGAATTTTTCATAAGACATAACATACTCATGAGATCATCCATTTTATAGTTTGATGTTAGTTATTTATTTTATCTTCGCTTATTTGATCTTCATAGGTTAATCACCATGGAACTGGTGCTCCATCCATGCTACAAAATGTGGGCTTGTAATTATCAAATTATTGCAACGAACTTCACCTTGTTATGACTATAACTTTGCCATGATTTAGACTTAGGCCAAAATGACACTAATCAAATTAAATCTAGATCACATATTTGAAATCGTAGACTAATCTACCAAAATCCTCAAACCATTGTTATAGAAATTCCACATGGAAAACTGAGACCATGAATTAACAACTTTTCAAATGTGCAGAAGATCATGTGAGATCATATCATTCATATTTTGATGTGCCAAAGTTCACATATGATTTCATCATTATTACGTGCTAGAAGATATTTTCACATATGATTTCATCATTATTATGTGCCAGAAGATATTTCCATAAATACAACACTGATTATAGTATGTTCTTATGCATTTTGGTTTTATTCATCATGAATAAACATGAAGTGCTTGAAGGCACTGAAATCCTATAGAACTTTGATTACAAATAATTAGAAACTTCTTCCTCCTTCAAATATTCATGATAGTCTTGGCCTCAATATATAATACCCAATTGCTTGAAATGATGTGTGTGATTGATGCCTTTGAATGAGATCTTATCCCCTATATTTATATAAGAGGACGGGGCTTCTAGAGTCCGACTTGAAAATTTGAAAGTTGAATTTTCAAAATGGATCCAAAACTTAACCACTTTTGGAGGTTGACTTGAACTTAAATTTTCATAATTAGAAACCTTCTTTATAAGTTGAATTTGGCTAGGATAGTGCAAATGTAAATGATTAGGCCCATTATAATTTAATTTCGTATTCTTGAGAAAAAATTCCACTTAATAAGCTAATCAAAAAGTTGTGCTTATCCTCTCATTTTGGGGACCTTGACCATACATTCGAGGCTCAAAATTTGACCAGGAATATCTCCTCAACTATTAAGAGTTATAGGTGTGCCACCTACCACTATAATTGGCATGATGAGGAGAATTAAATGAACATCGTCTTCCTAGAAAAGACATTTATCTTCCATGTTTTTTTCTCCATAAACTTTGGGGCTTCATGACCATATTGTAGAGATTTTCTTCTTTCTTTTCCTTTCCTAAAATTGGAGCTTCTAATAAATTTAATCCATACAAATATTAAGAGCATTCAAATACAAATGCTGGCATCAATGAAAAAACCATTCAACAATATCCCTCTTTGTCATTGATGGCAATACACCTACTCCCCCTACAATTAATTCTCCCCCTATCTTCATGCTTTTGATATTCTTTTCCTAATTTCTCTCTCCCCTTTGGCATCATTGGCAAAGGAGTTACTCCCCTAATGAAGTATATTCCTCTATCTTCCTATAATATGCCTTTCTTTCATTCACTTCTTCTCTCCCTTTGACATGTTATGTATTTCATGGCTTACCACAGTTGATTCCTCCTATCAATAAGAATTACTGAAAAGGCAACAAGTCATTCATGAAAACTATTCATTTTTTCACCTTCCAAATCTAATTGTTGAAGGATAGTGAAGTCATCAGGCTGGATTCTTCAAAATAATGTACGAACTATCTATGTTGTCGGATCATCTTGAACCTTGATACCTTCAATTGTAGATTCCTCGTGACCTTTTGACTTTACAACCTTAGAGAATAACCACTAGAAATTATTCATTTTCCTGATCCTCTTGAATTTTCTTTCTTCTCCCAATCTTCTTGTTCTTGATGTTAGAGTTATTCTTCATGGAATATTCCATGTTGTATCTGCAATCATGAGTTATATGTGCATAGTTATGAAATTTGAAGCACTCTCTATGGTACCTAAATTACAGAGAAACTCACATATACTTTATGTTGTCAAATCCATTTTAATATTTGTATTGTGTTCCTCCAATTTTGATTCTAGGGTTTTGATGTTGGCCTTGATAATCATCCATGTCATAAGCTCTACAATTCCTAACCTTATGCCCAAAATTAGTACATGAAAAAAAATACCGGAAAAATATTCTAGGGTGCCTGGATGAAATGAATTTACTTGATGTTATTGATCTTCTGAAGACATTCTTACTTGGAGAAGGTACAAACCTCTCTTGATCATTACTTCTTAGATTAGAAAAAAAATTAACCTTATTTTTTTGTTTACTTCATCTGGACTTCAAAGAATTTTGTCATTATGCTTCTCTTCAACCTTGCCTTGTAGGGGTTTGGGGCGTGTGCTTACATTGCATGGTGCATGACCTGCTTTTTTGGCCTCATATTCAATTAAGTAACATATCAATACTTCTAATTAATGAAATTATTTTTCCTTTTGACATCTTTCACTTTCTCCTTCTTCCATTCCTTGAGATGGTTTATTTCATCTAGAGAAGAATCAAGTTCCTTTTGCATTTGACTAACTTTTGTCTTGTACTTCTGAAAAAATTCCTCTATTTTTTTTTTCAATATTTTCTCTTTCTTCTCTGCCTCCTCCACTTGAAGTATTATAAAGGAAACTTATTATTTTATTATCCAATTCCACTTCCTTTCTCTTTTAAGATCACATAAGGCACTAATCCATTCTCCCTCCATGTTGACTATTGCTTCATCTACTTCATATGAATCTTAATCATCATCATCATCCACATATTGACCTACATGCTTCTTTTAGTAGAGAACGTGAAGCTTCTTCCAAAGCCTTTTTCCTTAAGATCTTTGATCCACTTTGGCTTTCATAGAATCTATAAAATCACTGAGAATGACATTCATGTATTTTGTATTGTACCTTTTAGATTAATCGGTATATGTGTCTCCAGAAATAACAAAATTCCATACATCATATCCATGAGATTTGAAATATCCTTCTATTATAGATTCCTCATATTTGGATTCATCGAACTACGTAGCTGGACCAACTTGATTCTCTTCAATATATTTTGATACTACGAGAATACTAGAGACTTCCTTCGATATTTTAAATGTGTTCTTATTTGACTTTCCCATCTCTACACTTATGATATTTGTCTTCCAAGAGTTGGACTGCAAATGAAAGAACCTAATTTGATACCAATTGTTGGAAATAATAAAGGGGGTGAATTAGTAATTCAATTCAATTAATTAATTTTAAATCTGCAAAGAATTAATTAACATTATCATCAGATCAAACATAAATCAACAACACAATACCATTCAACAATGCGCAACATTAAATACAATACACAATAGGTTTTAGGTGAAAACCCTTTCGAGATAAAAAACCATCGAACACTTCTTAATATAGGTTTTTAAATATTAGTCAAGTCCCACTAGCACAACTAGTTGAGGATCAGACTCGTTATCAAGGAAACCTAGGATCAAACCTCACAGAGGTTGTTGTTCCTATGCTATGGGAGGAGACACGCTAAAATCCAGTCAGCTTAGGGTTGATGTAGCCTAGGCCATCTGCGATCCTCACGTGAATTTGAAGGTTTAGATGCTCCTAGGTTGTGGTTTTTCAAGCCACAAATCAAGCCTAGAGAAAAACAAACAACTTGAAAAAAAAAACAAAAAAATATGTCTCAATAGGGTGCTCCAACTTCCAAGATTCTCCAGATAGAACTGGATGGAGGCTCCAATCCCTTGATTTATCTGCTCCAACTAAAAGGATTATCCAATTCCCTAATTTACCAGCGCCAACTAGAAGGAGGCTCCAACCCCTTGATTTATCCACTCCAACTGAAAGGAATCTCCAATGCCCTAATTTTACAGCTCCAACTAGAAGGATGCTCCAAAGTCATAAATTATTAGGCTGACTAAAAGGATGCTCCAACACCCTACACATCCAACCTGCCCTAGCACCACCCTACTATCTTGAAGTGTTCTCAGGCTCCAACCTTAACGAGACTCAAATCTTCATCTTACACCACACAAACACCCTGCATATAGAAGATAAAGGAGTAATATTAATTGTGCTAAATAAATTTCCCAATACTTGATCATTGTACAATAAAAATATTTCTTTGAACATTGTCCAAGCACATTAATTCATCTTCTCAACATGTAAAATCCTAGAAACATCTCAAACTCTAGAAGAAGCTGATATATATATTATGATCATCAACTCACTAAGGAAACAGTACTAAATTTCTTTGCACAAGAATCAAACCTTGACCAGACAATCCAATAGCACTCAACAACAACAATTTTTTCTCTATCATGAATGAGAGAACCCTAGTTTCTCTACTTTGCTTCTACTCAAAATATCAAACCCTAGTAGAATAAAATCTTTGTTAAGTCCAGTGCACAACATCTTTTTCAATGCATCAATAGGATTATCTACATAGTTGAATACATAAAACTCTATGCTCATTGCTACAAACTGTAATGGTGATGTACTCTAAATACAAATATTAACATAATAATTTTCTTGTCAAATTATTATGCTCTCATATATATATATAACAATCCTAGCTAAAAAATTCATTGTCCTAAACCATTATCAATATCCCTGATGTCAATGCTTTTGATCGTTGAATTCCAACAAGAAATTGCAGCACACACACTGGTGTGGGACTAATAGGTCCTAGTGATACATTAGTGTGATGGCCAAATTAATTAATTAATTTGGCGCACTGTCTAATTTAATTTCCCCTTAATTAAATTGGACAATAAAATGTAATCTTATCTCATGATCACTTGTAATAGTTAACTGAGTGTGATAAACTCAGTTATCTCATGTATTTCGAGTTGAGGATGGTTGGTGAGACATGCTGAGTAATTATGTTAGTTATGGAGTTCAAATTGCAGTTGGTGCATTAGTTTAATGCATGAGTAATCAGTTAACTCAGTTAGGTGAGTTAGAGTCAGTTGAACTAGTTGTAACTATTTGTTGCACTAGTGAGAGATCACGTGAATTAAATATTATTTAATTCAAAACCAGTGATCTATCATGAAACTAATGATTTACTATTAATAGTTGCATGCATGTTAGTTCCAATTGAGACCCAGTTGAGACAAAGGTTAAAGGGAGGTTAAATATCATTTGTGTGATTAGTAGGTTTATTTCATGCAACCAGAAATCCATTGGAGTGCCCATGATCCTTGTGCAGTTTAGTAAGGCATAAATTCCTAAAGAGTAGGGATTTCATTCATTAGGAATTGCACAAGCAAGGCAGGTTGTTTAGAGGTTGATAATTGGCCAAGTGTTGGCCAGTTTTGTCCAAGACAGTGTGAGACTATAGTTAGAGTGTAGGAGACTCTTGTGAGACGAGTGCATTGTAATTGTTTCATGATTCTATGGTTGATATAAAATAGAAGGTAGAGGGGTTTGAAGCAACAAGCTTACCCCAGGAAATTATTTGTGTTGTGGTTTGATTTTATTATTTCTTTGCTTCATGTGATTGGCGATCGTGTTTAATTTTTGCAATTGATTTGTAGAAGAATTCAATATCTAGCTTTAGCAAATTGTTAGATTAGATTGAATCCATTGATATACACATTTTTTTATCATTTATGCATGGTATAAGAGCACATGAAATCACTATAGTGGAGGAGAAGATGAGTTTGTGACTAAATATAATTTGAATTTGTAGAAGACATTCTTGGTGCGACAGGAAATTCAGGATCGAAATGGATTTCAATGGATTGAGATTGGAGTATGCACTTGAGGGAAGCTCTAACTATATTTCCTAGAAATATAGGATGGAGGAAGTACTGGAGGAAAATGGATTGAAATAATTCATTGACAATGATGCTCCCAAACCTGCTGTAGGAGATGCTGCAAATCTTGATGCTTGGAAAAATAAGGTTGCATAAGCGAGGAGGATCTTATTGGAGGGAGTATGAGACCACATTGTCTTAATTATACATGGAAAAGTCACCCCATATGCAATGTGGAAAGCTTTGACATATCTATTTCAGAGCAGCAGTGATCATAGAAAATTGGCACTAAAGGATAAACTCAGGAAAATAAAAATGGAGAAAGGCAACACCATGCTGAAATATTTAACAAAGTTTGTCCAATGTTGGGATGAGCTTGGAAGCATTGAAATTAATATTGCTGGTGATGACTTGGTGAGCCTAGCTCTTCTAGGACTTCCCAAGATTTGTCATATTTATCAGGACTTTGTCAATGGAAGGGAAAAGCTGCCAGATTGGGAACAATGTTGGTCGGATTTGGTGCAAGAAGAATTCAGGAAGAATACCAAGGATGGTTCTTCATCTAAGAATGATGATGAAGAATATCGCTCTTTAAATGCCAAGGTTATAAGGGGAAAGGAAAGAAATTCCATTCCAAATCTAAGTCTGGTAAAGATGGCAAGAAGCATGACATGTCCAGAGTGAAGTGTTTTCACTATCACGAGCATGGACATTATGCCACTAATTTTCCACAAAATAAGAAGAACAAGAAGGCTTCAGGATCTGCAGCTGGTGAGGCTTTGGCCTCACAACTTGAGCTTAAATTATCTCTCATTGCATGCATGGTGTCAAGTGCAATGGGATTGGTGTGGTACTTGGATAGTGGTGCATCCTTTCACATGACGGGAGACAAAGAACTTTTTAGTAGCTTGGAGGATAAGGACCTCTAGATGCATATCGAAATGGGTGATGGCAGGCAGTATAGTGGTACCAGGATTGGTACATTTACCTCTCAAAGATAGTTAGGTAAACCCTTTCAATTAAAATATGTAATGCATGTACCAGGCTTGAAGAAAAATTTGGACTAAGTCACAATGCTGGAGGATAGAGCCTATGATGTTGTTTTTAGTGAGGGAAAATATTTCCTGTGACAAAAAACAATAGGACAAGTCAAGAAGATTGGGATTCAAGTTAAGAATATCTATAAACTTGATGTAGATGGTTGCGCAAAATTGATGGGTAAGACATACAAAGTGGTGAGTCGGGATGAGGGTGATTTATGGCACAGGAGATTGGTCCATCTACACCACAGAGCCTTGAAGGTCATGCAGTAGAATTATATGGGTCTTCCCAAGGGTAATCTTGTGCAGCCAGACACATGCAAGGGATGTACCATGGGGAAGTATGCAAAGGCTAGTTTTCACGAGAAGGATAACCGAGCCTTAGAGATCCTTGAGAGAGTTCACTCAGACGTGTGTGGACCACTCTCTACTGCTTCGACAGCAAAGCATAAGTACTATGTGATATTTTTTGATGACTTTTCTCGAAATTGTTGGATCTAATTCATGCAGAAGAAAGATCAGATGTTCTCAACATTTCTTGAGCTCAAAGAACTAGTGTGTCAGTCATCAGTATTTTTCACTATTTGTAGATGATTATAGATTGGTTCTAGATTTTTGAAAACAACATTCCTTGGATATTGTGAGTTTAAGAAATCTCACTGCCTTCATTATCCTAATAGAAATTTTTTCACTATTCTATCAGTTTTCCATTTCATGGTCACCCTATTATTCCTACAAAATCCTCATAATATTATACCTCTCATTTTACCCTCCTTCCCTACCTATAACCTCATTACCCTGTTTTCCCTTGTCCATAGCTCCAATTTCCCTCTAGGGTTTCCTATAGGCAACTCATTCCCATGTTCTCCAGGTCCCTCAAGCATTGATGGTTTCAAAAACTATCTCTTTAGGCTCTTTGGATAAATCAAGTGCATTGGATTTGGATCTTCAATAAAACACCTTTGAAAATACTTTGTTTTTCACTTGAAGACTCCAAGCCAATTTTCAGTCAAGATCAAGTGAAAGAATGTAATATCCCAAAATCAGGACTGCTCAGCAAGCATGCACTAAAAATGCATTTCAAACAACCTATGCTATAAAATAATGAAATTAACTCCTGGATATTGTACATTAGTAAATATAAAACCTAAATCCAAGAATAGAGTTGAAAAAAATCAAACTATGTGGGTTAAACAGATCTCCCACACCTAGGATTTCTAAAAAGAGCTAAAACCCCAAACATTGCAACACAAGGAATTCTGCATAAAAGTGATTGTGCAGTCTAAAAGAGTGTTTATACACATAAATGGTAGAGAAAAATAGATATGAAATTATATTAGACAATATGTTCAGAATAATGAGATCTAGTCTCCTTTATACAAAAACTAGAGAACCCAGGAAGGGTTTCTAGGAGTTCACCCTGAATACAAATGGTGATTTTCAATATTATGACTGAATAATCACTGAAAAATGAAGCAAAAAAGTATATAAGGCTATAATAATAGAAATATACTTCAGATATGATCAAAGGTTTCCCTCCATGGAAGAATCCACCATCCAATCACAACAAAACTCCCCGAAAGAGCCACAGAAGACACTGCTACAACTGCCCTCCAGAAATAACACAATTCCTAAGTGGAATAACACTGTAGGTGATGAAAGTGTGTTGGCTTGATGCCAATGATCTTATATCAGCCCGAGAACTCTCCAAACTGATCTCCCACAAGAAGGAAACTTCACTCCTCTGCAAAATCAACTCAGACAATGGGTTTCTCAACCCTCCCCTACAACACCCTACAACTCAGCTCAACCTCCTACAGAAACTGCGTTGAAACTATAGAATTAATCTTGGAACCAATGCTGGATATGAGGAATGATGGATCATATCTCTCCCAAGAGCTACTCAAAGGGAAGAGAAGGAATTCCTGAACAAGAATCCCTTTGTGCTAAGCAGCACCGGCAATCTTAGCTAAACAGCTAGGAGAGAAAAGTCTAAGAAGACATGAAAATTTAATACATAAGCTAACCTCCAAATGGCTGCCATCCTCTTCCTTATAAACTAAGTGAGCCTTCTCACCTTGGGTCCCACTCAATATGGTTTCCACCTTCACACAAACAATATCCCTCCAAAACTACGTCGTGCCTTCATTAGAGCCACTCCTCTAAACTGCGCTGTTTGATTTGGTCAAGGTTGATCAATTCAACTTGCTTCAGCCCTTTTCACACCTAAGGGTATTCAATCCATCTCACATATAGATATCTATGTTGAACCACATTCACATTAAGCTCTTTTATTTTCTGATCCACTCCTCCTACATTTACGTTGTTGACTTGGTCAAACTTGGCCTTATCCACATGCAAAATGTCTCTGTTCACACATGAGAGTGTAAAATCTAGCTGGCATTATGATCCCCTTACACAAAATGAGGGATTTTATCCTTATTTCTGAAATGCATTGGTCTCCTTACCCTTTTATTCATCTTCTAAGTGACATGAGAAAAATTTAATATTCCAATTTGTTCCATGCAAATTTTGGAATATTACAGTCCTCCCCTCCCAAATGTTGCTTGTCCTCAAGCAACTGCAAGGATAGAATTGGAGATTTGTCTCCCAATTTTTGGAGACTAAAATTTATTGGGAAAAAATCTCTCCCCAAGTGGATCCTCCATTCCTCAAGCAATCATCCATACAAAGTGAGTCACCCTCCACCATGGCAACTCCAGGAAGTCTTCCTCCACCTTGAGCTCCTGCAAAGTAGGTGGGCTGAAAATCTAAATATGGTAGGTAGAGTAGCCTACCCCATGTTGTCCTCCTCTCCACTTAGGATAAGTGCAGAGAATTTGATGATCTTTGGTTGCATAGAGTTGCCCTTAATTGGCAAGATGAAGACTAGATCTCCAAAGACCTCTTCTCTAACGTTGTGAATCAAGCTGGCCCAAACCATCTCATACATGATAAATAAAAAATCACCAACATATGGAATCCCATCCATATCATGGCCCTCCTCATAAAGAAACAAGGTTTTTGCGGTGGTGGCCATATCTTCCCCCATGCTCCCCTTAGAACATGTAATGTAGAAAGTGTGGGAATTCTCCTTCCCAAAGAACACATCCACCCAATGTGTTTCTCCCCCAATAATGCTCCCCACCAAAGTAAGAACAATATCAGCAAATAGGTTCATGATCAGCATCATAATGAAGGGAATACTGAAGGTTTAAAATTGTGCTAGAAAGTACCAGCAGTTCCCCCAATGGTCACAGCGCAGTCTTCCCCACTGTAGCCTCAGAAAATAGCGTGGAAATTTGTTTCTTGACAAATGGCTAGTTGTATAAGTCATCACATCTACTAGAAAATAGTAAATTATTGAATGTATCAACTGAGCATATAAGGAGTAACCAAACACTTGCCCAAGGTCATGTAATAGATGGTTGTCTCCATCATAATAGCTGGCCAAAAATGGTCCATGGAGCCCAAAGAAAAACTTGCACCTTTATAGAGCAATGCACTGCAAAGAAATGGTAAGAGCATGCAAATATTGTGTTGAACAATAAATAAATGAAAAAATAGAATTATTACCATGTAATGAAAGTAAGATGGTGACAGGATCCATAAATGAGTCCTCCATAGTGGTATGACATACTCCTATGGAGAGGAATGAACCATATGCTGCATGAAAATCCCCCTTCTCATGCTTGGAAGTCCAAGTCAAGAAGAGCATACCACAGTAATAGATGAATCCATCCACTACTCTATCAGTCTCACCTCCTCCATGTCCACCAAGTGCATCAAATGTAAAGTGATACTGGGAAAACTCTATCAACAAGTCCTGCTCCAAAGTGACACCGCTGTTGGCCTAAGAAAATAGGCTCCTGCCAACTCATAAATCCATTCTTTGAAATGTTCCATGTCAAACACTCTTCCCATAATTTTGCCATATCCTCCTCCTGCAACATCATGCAAAATGGGAGAGAAAATCTACCCTTGCTCTCTCTCAATCCTCCAAAGCAACAAAATTATTTTCTACCTTCTCATACCTCCATCATACAACCCATGTGGTGAAAACATAATTACCATATCATCATAATGCATCCACCCTCCTTGCTGCCCCATGATGCAATTACCCTGCCAAGTCTCTTCCATCCACATACCCTTCGAAAAAGGATATGTCCCATGATGGCCAAAATATTTCAAGAGTAGCCAATGCAGCTAAGCCTCCTGCTGCTCAGAGTCATATATTTGCAAGTAGCCTACCAGATTATTGCTCTCCATCCACTCCCATTCCTCCCGATGTGAGTGCCTCCCATCATGATCAACCTTGGTACCCTTCCAAAGAAGACTACCCTCCTCCCAAATCAGATTTTTCCTTTTGCATTCCATGGGATGCTGAAATGCTACTCCTTGGAGATCTCCTAGGAAATATCTCACACCAATGATCTTGAACCCATGAGGATCCAAGTGGGTTGAAGGAAAAGCCTCCTCACTGCTACCTCTTGACAACATTGTAACTCTCCTCCATGGTTTTTTGGCTATCTCATGTCTCAACTCAAGGATGGACATATGATTCTGCATATATTTTTTTGGGGAAAATTTCACCCCATCCTCCAAGAATCCACACCCCCACCTCACATGTGGTGTGCAACCCATCAGTGGCCCATTAGGATGACGTTTCATCTGTTGGGTGTGGAGCCTGATTATCTTGTTTACTTTGTATCACAGCTTTGGACCCCTGTACCGCCCGAATTTGACGTCGTCGTGTCCAGGCGTACATGAGCTCTGTGGTTCTGGGCAAGACTCGGTTAAAAAACATGTAAAATTGCCTTGTAAAAGTATAGTAATTTCTAGTCAATCTGGGCCGTTCATTAGGCAAATGATCTGACGGTAGAAGTTATGTTTAGATTAGGGTTTTTTGCCCTAGAAGGCAACCCCCTTGTATATATGAGGGCATTGTATTCTGGCTGTGGATTATGAGTGTATTCTCAGAGTGAGAAACAGAGAGGGAGACTGTGAGAGAGAACAGAGGATATTATAGCGGATCTGCTGTAGGTTTTGTCTCTTCATTTTGTTGGATAATATAAAGGAAAGACTGGTTGTTCGGGGTGGACGTAGCCCAAACTGGGTGAACCACGTATATCTGTGTCTCTCTGGTTTTATGTGTTTTTTGTGCTTGTATTTTATGCATATTTTTATGTGTTTCATTGCTCTGTAATATTTAATTTTCTAACAAATGGTATCAGAGCCGAAGGTATATTTGGCTAATAAACTCGCAGGAAAAAGGGGTTCCTGGTTCGAGTGGGAGCAATGGCGGACGATGGTAAGTTTAGGGTCGAGAAATTTAACTACTGCAACTTTATGTTGTGGAAGATGCAAGATGGAAGATTATCTCAGCTTCGAAAGATCTATACCTACCATTGAGCTTGAAAAACAAAGAAGCCTACGACTATGACAGACGTTTTAATGGAACATTCTCGATAGAAAGGCACTCCTGAATAGTACTCGCTGTGTCTTATGGCATCGCAGCCTTCAATATTTCGAAGGAAACAACAACAGAGGGTTTGATGCGTACGTTGGCGAACCGTATGAAAGCCCCTACTTCAAACAAGGTATTTCTTATGAAACGACTATTTAATATGAAGATGTCAAGGTGGATCTGTTGCAGACCATTTAAATGATTTTAATACAGTTACCAGTCAGTTAAGTTCTCTAGGGGTAAACTTTGATGATGAAGTTAGAGCTCTGTTATTTTTGTGCTCATTGCCAGAGAGTTGGAATGGTTTAGTAATGGCCATTAGTAACTCTGTCTCTGGATCTAGTACTTTAAAGTTTTATGATGTTGTCGATGCTATTCTTAGCGAGGAAATGTGACGGAAAAGCTCCGGTGAGACATCAGGTAATTCTTTGAGTGAAAAGTCTAGGGGAAGAAGAATGGAAAGAGGAAAGAGCTCGTGATATCGCAGTAAATCAAGGAAAGGCAGATCCAAGTCCAGATCGGGGATAGTGTGCTGGAATTGCGGAAAGAAAGGACACCTAAAGAAAGACTGTAGATCTCGGAAGGGAAAAGAAGGAGACACACAGCAAGAAAACAATCAAGAAGCAAATGTGACAGGTGATGTGTTACAAGATGCTTTGATTCTTTCTTTCGAAAATGTTACTGATTCTTGGGTTGTAGATTCAGGGGCTTCATTCCATGCCACAACTGATAAGAAATATTTTCATGACTATGTTCAAGGAGATTTTGGACAAGTTCGTTTGGGTGATGATAAACCCTATAAAATTGTTGGAATGGGTAAAGTTATTGTAAAACAATAGAATGGAAACCAATGGCTACTAAAGGAGGTAAGGCATGTTCCAGATCTGAAGAAAAATCTGATTTCAACAGGGCAGTTAGGCAGTGAAGGTTGTGTGACAACTTTCACAGATAAAACTTGGAAAGTCACAAAAGGAGCACTGGTAATAGCAAAAGGTGAAAAGGTTGGTACATTGTATTTATGAAATGGCATTTCTAACTCTGTTAATGCTTTAACTTCCAAAGAAGCAGATGCCGCATTATGGCATCATAGGCTCGGACACATGAGTGAGAAGGGAATGAAGATTATTCACTCAAGAAATTTGCTGCCAGGTTTGAAGAATGTTGATTTGGATTTCTGTGAGAATTGCATTTATGGAAAATAGAAGAGAGTCAGATTTCTCAGAGTTGGGAAAGAAAAGAAGAGCGAAAAATTGGAGCTTGTGCATACAGATGTATGGGGACCTGCTCAGGTATCATCTCTCGGTGGCTCTCGTTATTATGTTACTTTTATTTATGATGCAACTAGAAAAACATGGATTTATTATATTCAGAATAAATCTGATGTATTTGATACTTTCAAGAAATGGAAAGCTTTGGTTGAGATTGAGACAGGAAAGAAGTTGAAGTGTCTCAGATCAGACAATGGAGGTGAGTATTGCAACAAAGAGTTTGATAGGTATTGTTCAGAGCATGGAATTCGTAGAGAGAAGACAGTTCCAAGAACACCACAAGAAAATGGTGTGTCAGAAAGGATGAACAGAACAATCATGGAGCGAGCAAGGTGCATGAGATTGCATGCAGGATTGCCTTTACAATTTTGGGCAGATGCTGTAGATACTATTGTTTATCTAATAAACAGAGGGCCTTCAAGTTCCTTGGATGGTGGTATTTTAGAGGAAGCATGGACAGGTAAAAAGGTAAACTACTCTTTTTAAAGCCTTTTGGTTGTGAGGCCTTTGTCCATATTAATAAAGAAAACAGAACAAAGCTTGAGGCAAAATCAAAGAAATGTACCTTTATTGGATATGGTGCTAATGATTTTGGTTATCGCTTATATGATTATAAAAATCACAAAATCATTAGGAGCAGAGATGTAATATTCAATGAAAAGGTCTTGTATAAGAATCAACTGCAGGAAAAGAAACAGGAAAAAGAAAGCAAAGAATACACGGTTCTTGATGAGATAACTGAAAAAGTAAAGGTGCCTGAAAATAATCAACAACCACAGCAGCAGCAACCACCACAATAGCAACAGGCACCTCAAACACCTGAAAGTGGTGTTAGAAGATCTACCAGGATAAGTAGACCCCCTGAACGATACTCTCCTTCATTATATTATTTATTGTTGACTGATTCTGGTGAACCTGAATGTTATGAAGAATCAATGCAGGTTGAAAGCAGGAAGAAGTGGGAGCTAGCCATGGAAGAAGAGATGGACTTCTTAATGCATAACCAGACTTGGGACTTAGTCAGGTTGCCTGCAGGTAAAACTACATTGCAGAATAAATGGGTTTACAGGCTGAAGGAAGAAGATGGAGGAAAACAGAGGTACAAAGCTAGACTTGTGGTGAAGGGGTTTGCACAAAAGAAAGGTATTGATTTTGATGAAATATTTTCTCCCGTTGTTAAGATGAATTCAATCAGAACTATCTTAAGTCTTGTAGCAGCGGAAGATTTACATCTTGAACAGTTAGATGTAAAGACAACATTTCTCCATGGAGATTTGGAGGAAGAGATATACATGCAGCAACTAGAAGGATATGAGGTAAAAGGGAAAGAAAAATTGGTGTGCAGGTTAAAGAAGAGCTTGTATGGCTTAAAACAGGCCCCAAGGCAGTGGTATCTAAAATTTGATAGGTTTATGTCTGAACAAGGTTATACTAGATGTCACTCTGATCATTGTGTTTATCTGAAAAGGAAAAATGATGGCAGCTATATTATACTGTTATTGTATGTAGATGACATGCTTGTTGCAGGGTCTAACGTGCAGGAAATAAATGTGCTCAAAAGAAAATTGGCAAATTCATTTGCAATGAAGGATTTGGGAGCTGCAAAACAAATCCTTGGTATGAGGATAACTAGAGACAGGAAAAATCACAAATTAACACTGTCTCAGAATGAGCACATAGAGAAGGTGTTGAAAATATTTAATATGTAGAATGCAAAACCAGTTAGTACACCTTTTGCTAGCCATTTCAAACTTAGTAAGGAGATGTGCCCAAAGACCCAAGAAGACATGGATTATATGTCTAAAGTTCCATATGCATCAGCAGTTGGAAGTTTAATGTATGCAATGGTCTGCACAAGGCCTGACATTGCACATGCAGTGGGAGTTGTAAGCAGGTATATGAACAATCTAGGAATAGAACATTGGATGGCAGTAAAATGGATTCTCAGATATTTGAGAGGTACCACAAATCAAGCATTATGCTTTGGTGGTTCAAACATTGCTCTACAGGGATATGTTGATGCAGATATGGCAGGTGACAGAGATAATAGGAGGAGCACTACAGGATATGTATTTACTTTAGGTGGAACAGCTGTCAGTTGGGTTTCAAAAATCCAAAGTGTTGTTGCACTTTCAACAACAGAAGCCGAGTATGTTGCTGCTACAGAGGCTAGTAAAGAAATGATTTGGTTACAAAGGTTTATGGATGAATTGGGTAAGAAGTATGATATGGGCACACTATACAGTGATAGCCAAAGTGCTATTCATCTTGCAAAGAACCCAGCATTTTATTCCAGGACTAAACACATACATCTCAAGTACCATTTCATACGGTCAGTATTGGAAGATGGAGAGTTGAAGCTGGAAAAGATACACACTAGCCAGAATCCTGCAGATATGCTAACAAAAGTTGTAACCAGGGAGAAACTGAGAACATGCTCAGTTTCAATTGGTCTTCAAGGATGATGATGAAGATGAGGAACAACCATGCCCAAAGAGGAGTCATTGTCCAACAAATGAAGCAGTGATGGAGTTGCTACAATCAGTCTCCAAGTGGGAGAT
This sequence comes from Pinus albicaulis, assembly GCA_034641835.2. Lineage (NCBI taxonomy): Eukaryota > Viridiplantae > Streptophyta > Pinopsida > Pinales > Pinaceae > Pinus > Pinus albicaulis. The sequence continues at coordinate 819,857,344 of CM076579.1, read as the reverse complement.
TGTTGGGTGTGGAGCCTGATTATCTTGTTTACTTTGTATCACAGCTTTGGACCCATGTACCTTAAAAGGGGCGGCAACGCCGCCCGAAATTTAATCACTGCCGTGGGGGGTCCAGGGGGGGTGACAGCGCTTTTCGGAGCCCCCCCCTGGCGAGGGTTCGGGGGCAGCGCCCCCGAAGCTAAAAATATATGTAAAATTTCCTTGTAAAAGTATAGTAATTTCTAGTCAATCTGGGCCGTTCATTAGGCAAATGATCTGACGGTAGAAGTTATGTTTAGATTAGGGTTTTTTGCCCTAGAAGGCAACCCCCTTGTATATATGAGGGCATTGTATTCCGGCTGTGGATTATGAGTGTATTCTCGGAGCGAGAAACAGAGAGGGAGACTGTGAGAGAGAACAGAGGATATTACAGCGGATCTGTTGTAGGTTTTGTCTCTTCATTTTGTTGGATAATATAAAGGAAGGACTGGCTGTTCGGGGTGGATGTAGCCCAAACTGGGTGAACCACATATATCTGTGTCTCTCTGGTTTTATGTGATTTGTGTGCTTGTATTTTCCACATATTTTTATGTGTTTCATTGCTCTGTAATATTTAATTTTCTAACATCATCCCCTCCCTGATCAAGTCAAGGTGGCACAACGCAGTGCAATCATGTGGTTCCAAATGAGCAGTATGCAATGGTATACAATCCTCCATATGATTTGTTGAAACAATAGGAGGTGAAAATTTTGGCATACCTCGATGAAATTTGGGAGTACCTTGTATGGATGTGAGGGCTTATCCCTCCAATAGGTTGGCTCCTCCAACTGAAGATGTTGAAGACTGCTCCCCCATAGTTGTGACAGCGCTGGTACAAGTCTCTTCCACTGGTGGTGAGGGCTTCTTCTCCTCTGATTTTCCTTCACCAAATTTTCCCATAAACCTTTGAGTAAATTTAGCAAAACTAATCACTCTTGCATGGCTCAAACGGTTGAACCACCAAATATTTTCTTCACCCTCTAGGTGCAACACTGCAATATCTATAGCATCCCTTTCTACCACTGGATGTAGTAGGAAGAAGGCATCAAGTCTCCTTCCCCAAACCCTTGCTGTAGATGACCCATCATAAGTAGACAATAGAAACCTATTTCCCTTAATCCTTGCTTGGACACAAGGTCTTCTTTCTTCCTCCAGATGAATGAACTGAGGAAAAGCTAGAGTCTCCTTGGAGGCTCTAGGTTGGGATTTGTACCCAATAAGGTATTCACTTAGAACCATGTGATCCAAGTGTCCTCCATCTTCCGGAAAATTTTTCCTTCCTCTAAAAGGGAAAGGATATGTCCCAATGCTTTGGAGAACTCTACAACATTGGTCTCTTCTTCTTATCATATGAAGTTCATGGCTCTTCTTGCTCTTGAAACTCTCTAGGAGTTTCACTGCTCCTTTTCTCTTCTTCTTGTTCAATCTCCTCGGAGAGGTTCTTACTGGATCTAAAAAGTGATGAGAGTAAGCTCATACTCTTCATCATTCTAGCCTTGCTCTTTCCTCTATAGAACTTTTGATTTAAGTCCACAGGATAACCAAAATATCTTGCTTTGATACCACTGTAATATCCCAAAATTGGGACTGCTCAGCAAGCATGCACTAAAAACGCATTTCCAAAAACATATGCTATAAAATAATGAAATTAACTCTTGGATCCTATAGATCAGTCAATATAAAAACTAAATCCAAGAATAGAGCTGAAACAAATCAAACTAGGTGGGTTAAACAGATCTCCCACACTTAGGATTTCTAAAAAGAGCTAAAACCCCAAACACTGCAACACAAGGAATTTTTCATAAAAGTGGCTGCGTAGTATAAAAGAGGGGTTGTACACATAAATGGTAGAGACAAACAGATCTGAAATTATATTAGACAATATGCTCATAAGAGTGAGATCTAGTCTCCTTTATACAAAAACTAGAGAACCCGGGAAGGGTTTCTAAGAGTTCACCCTGAATACAAATGGTGATTTTCAACAGTATGAATAAATAATCACTGCAAAATAAAGCACAAGAGTATATAAGGCTATAATAATATAAATATACTATATATCTGATCAAAGGTCTCCCTCCATGGAAGAATCCACCCTCCAATCACATGAAAACTCCTCGAAAGAGCCACAGAAGACAGTGCTACAACTGCCCTCTAGAAATAACGAAATTCCTGAGTGGAATAACATTCTAGGTGATGAAAGTGTGTTGGCTTGCTGCCAATGATCTGATATCAGCCCAAGAACTCTCCAAACTGATCTCCCACAAGAAGGAAAGCTCCCTCCTTAGCAAAATCAACTCAGACAATGGGTTTCTCAACCCTCCCCTGCAACACCCTGCAACTAAACTCAACCTCCTGCAGAAACTACGCTGAAACTGTAGACTGAAGCTTGGCACCAATGTTGGATATGAGGAATTATGGATTATATCTCTCCCAAAAGCTACTTAAATGGAAGAGAAGTAATTCCTGAACAGGAATCCCTCTGTGTTAAGCAACACCGACAATCTTAGCTAAACATCTAGGAGAGCAAAGTCTAAGCAGGCATGAAAATGTAATACATAAGTTAACCTCCAAATGGCTACCATCATCTTCCTTATAAAATAAGTGAGCCTTCTCACCTTGGGTCCCATTAAATAGGGTTTCCACCTTCACACAAACAATCTCCCTCCAAAACTGCGTTGTGCCTTCATTAGAGCCACTCCTTTAAACTGAGTTGTTTGATTTGGTCAAGGTTGACCAATTCAACTTGCTTCAGCCCTTTTCACACCTAAGGGTCTTCAATCCAGCTCAAATATAGCTATCTATGCTGAACCACATTCACATTGAGCTCTTTTATTTACTGATCCACTCCTCCTACATTTATGCTGTTGACTTGGTCAAACTTGACCTTGTCCACATGAAAAATGTCTCTGTTCACACATGAGAGTGTAAAATCCAGCTGGCATTATGATCCCCTTACACAAAATGAGGGATTTTATCCTTATTTCTGAAAAGCATGGGTCTCCTTACCCTTTAATTCATCTTCTAAGTGACATGAGAAAAATTAATATTCCAATTTGTTGCATGCAAATTTTGGAATATTACAAAGAACCCTCCCAATAGGTCAATTAAGGTTTCACATGTTTTAAGGTCATCATTTCTGTTTCAAACACTATTTTTCCTTTGCTATAATCTGGCTCAGATGTAATAGAATGTCAATACATGGTTATTCAAGAAAGACCTAAAATATTTCCAAAGAATACTATCCCTTCAGTTGAGAGTCTGCACATGAGGGAAATGGACAAACTTTGACACTTCTGCAGGAGTGTTAAGAGGTCTATCAGTAGAAAGTACTGATAAGGTAGGTGGCCTGCTCCTAAATGAAGACAACTTGCAGCAAGGAAATAAGGAAACACTTGTTCTTGTAGGTAATTATGGTTTATGCACTTAATGGTCTAGAAAAGTGCCAAACAGTGATCAATTGCAAAAATAACATGGATAAGGTACACAAGGCCAAACATGAAGAAAGTCTAGCAGATGATATTGAAGAAATAGGGAAAAAGGTGAGGTTAACTGGACATAAATTAATTAACTTGAAAGGGCTATATAGAACTTAGAAGACAACACTGATGATTGTTGTTAAGCACTCCAGACACCTAGGGTTGTGGGAAATGGCCAGAGAATGAGAAAAGGATGAGTTAAACTCCATGATGGAAGAAAAGGAAGGTTTTGAAGATGTCAATGTGTGATCAGATCCCAAACTTGTAAAAAATGAGCTTGCCATGTCTAAATGAGCAAAAGATGAATTGAGCTCCAAGGTGGGAACAAAAGAGGTTTTTGAAGATGCTGCTACTGTGTAAACATCATAAGGTTTTCAAAAGTGAATTCATCATGCGTTAAGGAGCAAAAGGAAGAGCCACCTCAAATTTTTTCAGTCACCTGCAAACAAAAGTGTTAAATGACATCAGTGAAAAAGAAAAGGACTTGTAAACTTTAGAAAGTGGGTTTCAAAGATTAAATCAATATTCCATTTTCCTATAAAGCTCATCTAACACTTCAAAAAATCATTATTGTCTTCCAAAGCATTGGAATTGTCAAGGAGAGATTTTTTTTGAGTTTTCAAGCAAATTTGGGCAAAATTTTTGTGGCGTTGCACACTTAGCTTGGCACTGCGCGCTTGGAATAAGGCATTGCACCCTTGGCACTTCTCTCCCGTGCATTTTATGAAGGCACTGCATGCCTGGGAAGTGACGCTATGCTCCTGGAAGAGCGTTATGCTCTTGCCGAACACCCACAACAGATTTTATCTTAGGCACTTCGCGCTCAGCCTTGGTGTTGCACACTCAGCCTTGGCACTGCGCCCTTAGCTTAGGCACTATGCCCTTGGCCAAGAGGGCTTCCTAAAAAATTTAAACACTCAAATCACTTCAAAATACTTCCAAGTTTCATCCAAGGTCCTCCAAGGAACTGATAAATGGTAAGTGGATACCCTAACCACATTTTCAAGCTATTTCATGATTCTTAATTAATGGTGATGAAGCCCTAAGAAGAAACCCTAGGTTACAAAGCTTGAAATCACTGTCTATATGCTTTCTTCATCTTCCTATAAAGAGTATCAGTCAAGACAATGGTGAATTAGGGTGCTATGAAGGTTTTCATTCATTTAAGTTTCCCCTAAATCCATTTCCTTCATAATTGTATGTCCCTTCACTTGCAAAAAGATTGATATTCCATTGCCCTCCTTCATCTCAATTTTACATCAACCCAAGAGTGTTTCAAAATAGAATTTTCAGCATGTCAAATGAGGGAGAAAATGGCAGCGGAGGAGAGGCTCAAATGCTAAGGAGGCATGAGCACAAAGTTGGAAAGATAAATAGATTTGAACCCCTCAACACAAGGGAGATAATGGCATCTCCCCTTATTGTTTCTTGTTTCAAGAATGTAGGTTGCTTTGATTTTTTTGAAAAGGTGCATCAGGTGCAAAGCCACCCTGAGCTAACTATATTATTTATCATTAACTTGCATGACAAACAAGTTAACCTTACAGGGGTCACCTTTGAGTTATCTACAAATGCTATTTCCAATGCCATTGGGATACCAAGTGTGGGTGAGAAATGGTTCAAGCAAGCCAACCTAGACATGAGCTACTTTGAGCCATATCTAAATCCTAGGTATAAGGATCACATCAAATCCATCTTTCCTTTCTCTCAACTTCTTGATAGATATGTGTTGGCTCCCTATGATTTTCAATATTGGCAAGAAAAAACACTGCAAGGGCCACATCATAACCACTTTGAAATCCTAGGACCTAGCCTTCTTGGATTCAGAGAGGTATCTCTCTATATATGTGTTTTCAAATGATATCTCTTTATGCTTTTGTTTATGATATTACGCTAGTTATGAAGTTCTAAGGACTTGTTTGTTTTGGTTGATTAATTGAAGAGGTTGACAGATCTGTGGTGCGACTGATTGAGGGAGTGTTTTAGATGAATAGATAAACTATGAGAAAACATTGATCCATTGGGCTATGGAGTCATAAAATGATTTAATTTCTCATCAAATCTGCAAGGGTTTTCATAGGGAAATCTAACTATATCAAGTGGATCTCTTAGATTAGATTGTGATATGAAACAAGAATAAGTTGTGAAGGCAGTAAAGATATAGTCAATTAAGAATCTTCTAGCTCTACTTTAACAAGAAAAGCATTTTCAGTAACTGTTTGAGGCAAACCAAAGGACAAGGCATACCATAGACTTCTTTGACTAGACTTTAATAAGAAAACCTTTTAGGCAACAATCCAGCAATTCAAGAATTATTTTCAGACAAAGAAAACATAAAATATAACAATGAGAGCAGCTAAAGAGAAATCTAAACCTATATTCTTTAACTCAACACTCAAAGGACCTTTAAAGAAACATTTTGAGGCAGACCAGAGGACAGGGCATACCATAGACTTTGTAGAAATTATACAATATGCATGTATATTATTGGATTCTCTTGATCTAACAATTTAATCCTTATGTTAAAAACATAATCCTTCCACTCAATTATTTGTGGAAATTATATCGCCAATTGCAAACATATGAAGAAAAATCAATCACACATAACAAGATGTTTTACCGAGAAATCTTAAAGCTAAAAACCCCAACTATCATATATTATGTATATCAATAGATCATGAAACAATCTCATATATCTCACACAAATCTCAGCTCATAGAGCTCTTAGTACAATATACAATCGTCTCACACTGTCTTGCAGAAATTTGCACCTCCATGCACCAATTTCTTGCTTCCTGACAGCCTACCTCCACTGCGCAATCATTGTTAAAAAAGAACCCTGAATGAATTCGACCTTACCTTGCCCTGACTATGAAATCCTCATAAGAATATCTAATGTGTGTGTAGATGCATTGAATGCATCACTATAGTCACAATAGATAGTCCATCTCACCCTTTCACCTATCTCTCCATTGGGTCTCCATTGGATCTGACATGCAAGTAGTTAACTGTTGTATTTATTCAGTTGCAAGTAAGACACTACTTGTGAATTAATTAAATAATTAATTCACTTATCTTTCACTAGTGTATGTTCAGTTACAACTAGCACAACTGAGTTTAACTCACTAAACTGAGTTAAACTAAATAAAAACTCACATAACTACTCTTCCAACTCTGTTACAACTTGCCACTATCAATTATAACAAAGTTCTCCATGCATGAGCCACCAATCACCCTAGTAATTGTGTAATTCCTTCAGCCCACTAATGTGCCACATCTGTTCACTGAAATAAAGTGCTCCAAGAGAATAAGTTACTAATTATTGTTTGATTATTATTAAGGGCTAATAATAATCGACATGCATTCTATTTTTAGATTAGCGATCTATAAATAGACTTCACCCATCTTCTAAAAATATAAATTCATCCAAAGATATAATTTTCTCAACCATCTAGAATCAGCATCCTGCTAGTTTTAGAATATGCTCACCATTCTAAAAATAGACATACACCTCAATGAATCCTGCCCAAAAATTCCTCCTTGGCATTACTCATGCTTGTCGCCCCACCTTTCACCTAGTGGTATAGCCGCATGCACTCCCTCTGCCCATATGGATTGAAATTTCTCTGCATGAGTGGTTACTCCCACTCCATGATCCTCATCTTATGGCTGATCCACATCGCGAGGTTCAATCTTACCTGCATGCAAATATTGCTCCCTCTCAAGCATCAATTGCATGTCTTTCTTGCACTTCCCAATAGTAGGAAGCTCCGTATAAATCCCATATACTTCAAGTCTGTAGATATTCTTAACTCGAATCCCAACCTTCTTGGATTTCCCTGTTTCTTTGTGTCACAGGAAAAATTTTCCTTCACTAAAGACAACATCATATCCTCTATCCTTTAACATTGCGACTGAGATTAAATTCTTCTTTAAACATGGAACATGCACAAAATATTTTAGACGAAAGAGTTTACCTGACGCCCTCTGAAAGGTAATGGTACCAATTTTGGTCGCTCTGTATCTTCCATCGTCGCCCAACTCAACATGAATCTAGAGATCTTTCTCCACCAAGTCATTGAACAATTTCTCATCTCCTGTCATGTGAAAGGAAGCACCACTATCAGAGTACCACCTCGATCCCAATGCACTAGACACCATGCATGCAATCAATGAGAAGTAAAGCTCAAATTGTGAGGCAAGAGCCTCATCAACTGCAGCTCCAGCAACCATATTTTTCTTCTTCTTATGTGGAAAATTTTTGGCAATATGTCCAAACTCCTGACAATGAAAATACTTCACTTTGGACATGTTGTGCTCCTTGCCATCTTCTCCGACCTCAGATCTAGAATGAAATTTCTTCCCCTTCTTCTTGTTTGCCTTGGCAGCCAAAGCATAGTCCTCTTCATCATCATGCTTTGATGAAGATTCATCTCTAGTGTTCCACCTTATCTCATCCTACACTAGATCCGACGAAAGTCACTTCCAATCCGGCAGTTTTTCTCGTCCATTAACAGAGTCTTCATAAATGTGCCAACTCTTAGAAAGCCCAAGGAGAGCCAAGCTCACCAAATCATCATCCGCAACACTTACTCCTACACTCCCAAGCTCATCTTTGTATTGGAAAAACTTTTTCAAGTATACCGGAATAGTTTCGTTCTTCTCCATCTTGATTTTTCTGAGTTTATCCTTCAACGCCAATTTCCTATGGTCGTTGCTACTTTGGAAAAGATCTGTCAAAGCCTTCCACATAGCATGTGGAGTGGATTTACCATGAAGGCTTGACACAATATGGTCTTTCACACCTTCCAACAGAATCCTCCTTGGCCTTGCTACTTTATTTTTCCATGCATCACGTATTGCAGCATCCGCCGAAGTGGGCTTAGGAACATCTCTCTCGATGGATTCCTTCAAGCCATTATCTTCAAGCACCGCCTCCATCCTGTCCTTACAGGATATGTAGTTAGAGTTTATCTTGAGTGCATACTCCAACCGCAACCCATTGAAATCCATTTCAATGTATACTCAACTGTTGCACCAAGAAATTCTTGTAGCAATTTCGAATTGTTTCCACCAGCACAAAAACTCAGCATCGCTTAAATATTGCAATATTTAGTGATTAAAACTACTATGATACCATGTATAAATTATACAATATGCATGTTTATTACCATATTTTCCTGATCTAACAATTTAATCCTTATGTTAAATACATAATCCTTCCACTTAATTCTTTGCGGAAATTAAATCGCCAATTGCAAACATATGAAGAAAAATCAATCACACATAACAATATGTTTTACCAGGAAATCTTAAAGCTAAAAACCCCAACTATCATATAATATATATATCAATGGATCATGAAACAATCTCATATATCTCATACAAAGCTCAGCTCATAGATCTCTCAGTACAATATATAATCGTCTCACACTATCCTGCATAAATTTGCACCTCCATGCACCAATTTCTTGCCTCCTGCCAGCCTGCCTCCACTGCGAAATCCCTGCTAAAGAAGAACCCTGAATGAATTTGATCTTACCTTGCCTTTACTGCGCAATCCTCATAAGCATATCCAATGTGTGTGTAGATTCATTGAATGCATCACTATAGTCACAACAAATAGTCCATCTCACCTTTTCACCTATCTCTCCACTGGGTCTCCACTAGATCTGACATGCAAGTAGTTAACTGATGTATTTCTTCAGTTGCAAGTAAGAAACTACCTGTGAATTAATTAAATAATAAATTCTCTCATCTTTCACTAGTGTATGTCAGTTACAACTAGCACAACTGAGTTTAACTCACTGAACTGAGTTAAACTAAATAACAACTCACATAACTACTCTTCCAACTTTGTTACAACTTGCCACTATAAGTTATAACGAAGTTCTCCATGCATGAGTCACCAACCACCCTAGGAATTGTGTAATTCCTTCTTCCCACTGATGTGCCACATATGTTCACTGAAATAAAGTGCTCCAAGAGAATAAGTTACTATTTATTGTCTGATTATTATTAAGGGCTAATAATAATTGACACGCATTCTATTTTTAGATTTGTGATCTATAAATAGACTTCGCCCATCTTCTAAAAATAGAAATTCATCCAAAGATAGAATTTTCTCAACCATATAGAATCAACATCCTGCTTAGGGAAAATTTTAGGGGCTAATATTTGCAGATGGGCTAATTTTCCATGATTTTTCAAAAAAAAAGAATCGCCAATTACCATTTTTTCCTAAAAAATATTTACCCAAATTTTATAGTAAAAAATGATTTTATAGAGACTATATGAAATCATTAGAAGTTTGAATATCTTTAATAAAATATCGCCAAACATTTTATATTCTGCATATTATGGATTAGTGAGATTCTCCAAGGTTTGTAATCTTTAATATCAATTTCCATCCTTAAAATTTTCCCCGATCCTACTAATTTTAGAATATGCTCACCATTCTAAAAATATACATACACCTAAAAATAGCCTGTGTGGGCCCCACCCAGTTTAGGTGCTTATTTTTCACCAGGATCAAGGATGATGTTTCCGGATGCAACTTTCAGTGTTTCTTGTTGCAAACTTCAATAGACTTCCTTGGTTTAGACTCTACTAATTATAATTCAAAGAAAGGCCTTAAAATAAAATATTAAAGCTACACCAAAGGACACAACTTACCATAGACTTCTTTGTCTTGAATCTTTTTAATCATTTCTAAAAAGACAAGCTATATGGAACTGGAGAGAAATTAAGAATTCTCCAATCAGACCTTGCAGAAGAAAACATTAAGATAAAGAATGCAAACAGAAATAGGGTGCCAAGACAGCATATCCTACTCTAAATTTTTTGTTCTTTTATCAGACAATATGGATAGAATGTAAAACATGAGAAAAACAGTGACAAAGTGGGAAAGCTTCACCATTAACATAGCTCAAGAATCCTATGAATGTTCTTGTATTACTGATGATAAAAATAGTTACATTAATCCATGTACAATAGCTCTCTGCAACTCAGAGCTTCCTCTAATCCAACCTAGCAATCCTCAACTAGCTTAGCAACAGAAATCAGTTAAATAACCACTAACTAACCAACACTAAAAATGAAGCTCGTATGCAGTATTTATCTTTAGAATGAGGTGGTGGTGTTAAGCTAGGTTTAGATGTCATTTATTACAGAGTTAATGAGTTTTTGACCTTTGAGACCATGCAAGGCCCAAGGCAAAAATATCTGAAGGTGTTTCTATGAAATAATAACTCCTACCTTAACTTCTAAGATAATTTTTCTGAAATGTTTGACTTTAAGGCTTTTTCAATAAATTTTACAATAACTATTGGTAGATGAAAAATATATCTGACTGTGTGTAATAACTATTTGATGTTTCATTGAAAGAAAACATGCTATAGGTGGAAAAATATCCTTCTAAAGAAGTAAATAATTGGATTTAGTCATTCTAATTTGTTCTATGGGTTTAATATTCCTCTGCTTTATCTTTAAACTCTATTTTAGGCCTTTTAAACATGATTTAACCTTTAACTTTCTGTTTCAATGTCTTTTTCTTTATTTTTCCTTTATCTCTTTTAGGACTTAATCCTTTTGATTAACCTTTAATCATTTATTATTTTCCTCTGTTTGTCTTCACTTTCTTCACTCTCTGATTTTGTGCTAATCCTTATGATTTGTCTCTGACATATGATTAGCCCTTTAATATTCATTGCTTTATCACAGTCCTTTGACTTTTTTTCTTCTTATTGTGCCTTTTGTCTATGTTCTTGGTGTAGGGATGCATTTCTTTCATTGCTGGAGGGTTAAATAACCATAAATAATCATGTGTTATCAATGATTAAACTTGATATAGGGCCCTTGGTCCTTATTTAATAGGATAAATCCTCTCGATCATCACCCAGGGTATTTATTAAATTGAATTTGGACCTTCAAAATGCATTTCTTCACATTTCACCCTCATATCTGCACATTTAAAACAAACAATTAGCTTTAAAATCTGCAGGGAGGGTTTTACTGCGTTTGTAGGGGTTTTTGTGCTTTTGTAGGGTGGAGAATGGTGTTCTAGGCCTTGGTTCCATAGGTGAAACCTGTAGGAAATTTGAAAGAGGGTAGCAGTGTTTGAATCTTGGCGCAGAGGAAAAAAGTGGTTTCTAAAAACCGGGAGGCAGTTTTTGCATAATCAGGGAGGCGGGAATGGTATTTGGGGTAGGCATATGATACCATTCAGTGAACACCGCGTGGCAAGGAAAAACCACCCATATCACAAATATTAAAAGCGTTAAGTTTGGGGCAAATAGATTTGTGATATGAGCTCTGGGTCGTCTGATCGAGGGAGGATAGATCGACGGTTGTCAGGAGATCTGGGGTGGCGGGCAGATGTAGAGGTGCAGTTAGGGAACTAAGTGACATGGTGGTTGTTATATCCCAAATCCACCTTAGGCTGAAAGAATGCGGGATTCAGGGTAACACCAAACCACGCTCAGTCTGGTAGCTAGCCCTACCAGAACAGGAGAGGGCTCTCTCTAGGTCAATCTCAGGAAAAAGTAATAAATAGGGTTTTAGATGACTGAAATGAGTGCTAATTTTAGGCTAGGTATATTAATTAAGGAGTTTGGAATTATTTTTAGGGGTTTTTGTTGGAAAAAAGGAAAAGGAAATTTTGGGCTTGGGGATGAGGCCAATTTTTTGCAGAGTTCAAGTTGGGGCAAGGAAAGCAATGGCTTTGATGTCTTAGATTCAATGAATGGATATAAAATACTGCTGAGGAGATGAAGAGGGAAAGAGGGTGCAAGGATCCTCTTCAAACTGACAAAAACATATAAAACTAAACAAAATTTTAAGGCAGAGCACCAGCAAACTAATGAATTCTACCTTAGTTACTCATTTGTTTAATTCAGAAGCAAAGAGAAAGGAAATGGCATACCTATAAAATTAATGAAACTTACAGATACATGGAAAAAAACATCATAAAAAATCAGAGCCACAAGGATCCCAACAAGTGCTGCAAAACCCTGGTCTTTCCTTTGCCAAAAATGCAGAAGTGTATGTACAATGAAGTGCCAAACTATTCCAAAGAGTCCAACCATGAAGATGTCTTAGAAAATAAAATATATATACAAGTCTAACCCCTTCCCATGCCTCTATGGGTCGAGCTCATCCTTCTAGGAGCTGTTTCAACCAATTCTAAACTAGGAACTGAAATCTAGGCAATCAAACAACTTGCCTCTATATGGTAGGAAACTGATTCATTCATTTAATTTTCACTTTTTAGTGAACGAATACTCTAGAAAAAGTAAATATGAGCCAAAATTACATCATATTCATCAAATTACATCAATATAGATCAAGAATTACATAAAAAAGTGAAACTAGTCAAACTGGCCGAATTTCTGAGCTGAAAAGTAAAAATTGGACCAAAATCCTCTATGCGCCGCGCCACTTTCAGCCTGTTTTGGGGAACTTCCTGAAGTCCAAATTGAGCTCATGATAGCTCATTGGAAAGCCTTGTCTGTCTGATATCCAACCCAAGTGGAATTTTTCAATTTGGAGTTCATTTTCCCCTCCAAAACTGCAATCTCCCAAGATTGGTTCCTGCTGGTGCAAAAGGTGGCAGAAAGGTCATTTTCAAGGTGTTTTTGACCCTTTAAACCACCCAGAACTTGATGAAATCTCTTGGCCATTCCTGAGCATGCATACATTTTCATAAAAAATCCAAAAATGTCAAGTTTTCCTCTAGAAGATCTCTCAAACGTAAGCGCGCGTCGAGTGGCGCGACGCGTCGGGCAGAAAAACCTGTTTTGCAACCAAAATTTCAAAAATGACAAAATTTACTCCAAATTTGCTGAAATTTGGAGTGAATGTCTCCCATCATGTCCCATGCTCAGCCAAGGAAGCTTCGGCCAAGTTTTGGAGTGGATCAAGCCTTTTTCGTCGTTTCAGTGCTCTTCTCAACCTCACCTTCAGGATCTTCATCCTAGCTTTGCAAACGTGTGTGCGGGCCCAATAGTGGTTCTTCATATGTCTAAGCATGTCTTTGTCCCTATTGGCCTTTTCCAACAGCTTCTCAAGATGTCTGTTGACTCTCTCAAGCCAAATCTTCCGCTCAAAAGGTGTCATGTCACCTGATCTCTTTCGGGCCAATTCCCGATCTTCACGGATTCTCTGCAGCTCCATGAGTGTGTACTGATCCTCCAATTGTTTATTCCGATGATCCAAGTAATTTATAACCCACTAAGCTCTCTGCAATTTCATGGTCAGTGTGTCGATCTCAGCTTTCTACTCCTGGATGATTTCTTTCAGCTTTGAGCTGGGAGAGCTCGAATCAACATCGATCAATATAAAATCAGTATCTTGGCCTCCTGAGGGGCCCTCATCCTGCATAGGATTATTTCCTCTGTCCTTTACCTGTGCTGATGTAGAAGGTGAGACCCCTTCCATGCCATGTGGAGATAGTACTCACGCTGCTGTCGAAGGTAATGAGACCCCTTCCACCCTGGGCGGAGATAGTACTTGTCGTGCTGCTGCAAATAAGGCTCTGGTACCTCTCTGATAGGTAACACACACTGGAAAACTGATAGGCTCTGTCTCAGGAACCTCAAACTGATGCGAAGGCTCACCTACATTGTGAAAAATCTCTGGAGGAGGCCGAGGGGCTATAAAGAAGTCATGCGAAATGGATTCCTCCCATGCAATGCCCTGCAATCCGAGCTGATGGACCACAATCATCTTGATGAGCGCATAATGATAAATGTTGTTATGTTACTGCTCTGGAGTATTCTTCTGCACAAGGGTATTCATCCGCTCTATGTTTTGGCACATGAAGTATAGAATATTCATCAGTCTCACTCTCATGAAATGCATCAACAGTCAGGTGTGGTATGCATAAAGGCGTGAGAATCTACCCTCGCAACTAAAGTATCTAATGATGAGCTTCATTAATGGTGCATAAGACTCCTTCAGAAACCGGAATGGAAATACCCTGATGAGTTGCCTCAAATATCCAGGCCTGATGTAAAGCTCATAATATGCTCTATCCAGCTGCTATCTCTTATTCCACTCTTCACCAATGTTCGGTATCTCGGTTGCCTCAGAAATGGTCTCTGGTGTCAAGGTGAAGTTCACTCCAGTAAGGTTTACATGACCATCATGCAAATGTAGGAAAAATAAGCGAACCAACTCCTAATGGTGCTAAATCTGAGATATCATCTCACAATACCGAAAACATGATTGTTGCTGAAAGCATGTCATTGCAAGCGGGCGGGCCTGCAATTGAGCCAAAGAAGTGGGCTCCTCTCTGACGTGCCTGCCACTTTTATGAGACCTCCTCGGTACATTTAGCTCTGTGATTGAATCACTATCCTGCTCATATTATTGCTCATATGATGAATTTGTCTCTGAAATGGTGCTTTGCAATGTGTATAACAAGTATATGCTGATATATGTGTGGTGAAAACAAGAGTTTGTCTTTCAATACCAAATGTGCCAAATATATAATGAGAGGCTGTGAGGAAATATCACAGTGAATATATAATGGGCTGTCAAGTGAAATTGGAGTGGAAGAACAGTCACTGGACATCTTGAGGGAATTCGGGATTTGGAGACTTTATAAGTGATATGGGAATGGGTGATAGTGATGGGGGTAGTTTTTATAGATAGGAGTAAATGAAATGACAAGATATACTTAAGTTA
The DNA here is from genome assembly GCA_034641835.2 of Pinus albicaulis. Taxonomy (NCBI): domain Eukaryota; kingdom Viridiplantae; phylum Streptophyta; class Pinopsida; order Pinales; family Pinaceae; genus Pinus; species Pinus albicaulis. Next base: position 819,842,161 of record CM076579.1, on the reverse strand, counting down.
AGTGAAATCAAGGATGTCAAAATAGTCCTTGAATGTTTTGGGAATTAGGATTTTATCAGTGATATGAAGGAAGGGAAGTGATAGAAGGTGGTAGGGTTTGAGGATGAAAACATGGGAACAAAGGGTATAATGGATATGGGATAGCGGGAATAGGAGAAGGGATGATGATAACAGTATGACAGTTATGGGAACACAAATGAGTAATGGAGGGAGAGCGTTTAGCACCAATAATAAAACTTCAACACTTCATTTTAGACCCTAAGGAGTAGATTTTAACATGGATATAGGGTTTGTTTTTTTTTCACCAACCAAACTCTAATGTTTTTGCCTCTAAACCACACCACATATGACTAAAATCACTGAACAGGCTTTGTCAAACTTACTTGGAGAAAAATGAGTTGAATCGATTTGATTTTTAATGGAGCGGAGATAAATTTTTCCTTGGAGGCTCTGTGCGCCGCGCACAAGCCCAGTGCGCCACGCCCTGTGGATGCGCCGTGCCAGAGGAAAATTGCACTGTGTGAAAACGCCCAATGCGTCACGCAGCCCCAGTGTGTCACGCGCTTACCCAATGTGCCGCGCAGCCTTGAACATAGTCTTGGTTTTTCAAAATCACAAAATCGCCCTCTCACCACTGAACTTCAACTTCAATCGACCTCTTGAATGCAAATGGCATTGATAAAAATTGAAATATCTATATAAAGTCATGGCTTTGATTTTCTCTTAGTAAAGACCCACTTTGTAATGTTTCAAAATTGACATTTCTTCACTTTTCATATAACTCTGTTTTTCAAACTTCCTTTTGATTTTTTTGGCTTGAAATGATGTTTTCTTGGTTGATTTTTTGCAGGGATGATGGCATTGAACTTCGACAAAGGATGACCAGAGTCTGCATTTGAAGTACTTCATGGCGGAAAAAATTTAAAATACAGATTTATTACAAAAACAAATTTGATGATTTCTTCTTCAAAACAGAGTTTTGAAGAAGAAACATCGTTGAGCATTATTGACGATGAAAATCTTGAAATGAAAACTTATTGAAGACATCCTCATGGCCTGCGGGCATTATTTGACATTCTGAAGACCAAAGCCTAGACCTAGAAAGTGAAATGACTCTTTTTTGACCAAAATACCATCTATGACTGTAAATGACTGAAATCAACTTTAATGAACTTTTGATAAATTTCGACCAAACCTAGCAGGTACAAACATGAGGGAAACTCATGAAGAGACCCTTCCGTCAGATAATGGCATGCCTCTAATGGAATGCAGATGAATGAGTGGAATGAGACACCTAAAAATGAAATGCAACAAAGAGTTTTGATCTCTGACGGAGGGATGTCAAGACCGACTCTAACATTGTCTCCAATGGGGATGGTAGCTCCTGGGAGGTGCCAAGAACTACTGATCTCTGGGAGAGATATACAGTGCCTTCATCCATTGGGCTGTGGAGTCAAAACATGAAGCGACATTATGCGGGCCCGACTACGACTCAAGGTTAAAACTTAAAACCATAATAAAAAACCAAACATGACTACAACACAACTGACAAACTGGAAAAGATGCTCAAAGTAGAGCTTATTCAATACGACCCACTCTAATTGTTCCATTCATCACCTGATCAAGTGAAATGAAACAACCAATGCAACCATGTAAGTATTGCAACTGTTGTTTGGATTCTCTGCAAGTGCTCGTTTATGAACAACAAGAGAGAACTACTGAAATGCAACTCCCATGAAAACTTGTGAACAGATCCGTTAAATACTATGGATTCTCTATCCGCCTCCAAAAACACTGCATAAGGATCTTGAAATTCCTGCTGCATAAGGATCTCAAAATGCACACTAGGACTTAGCTCACCCAATGGATTACTTCTCTTCTCCTCATACCATGAATGCAAACTTTGATCTGATCTTTGTGATGAGACTCCTGCTAAAAATGACAAAGAGACTGGCTGCCAGATCAAGTCTATATCAGCACACGTTTCAACCTTACATAAAGTCAATGGAGAAGGGCTTTGACTGAAAACATCATCCAACACACGAGCAATAGGATCATCAAAAACTTGAGAAGACTGGTGTGATGTATCCATTGAAACTGTCTGACATCCTACTAGTTGTTCATCTTTTTCTTGAGAGATATTACGAAGATTCTGCCTTATAAACTGAAATGCTTCGAAACAAAAGGGTACATAATCCTCTTGCATCATTAAATCATGTATTTCAGCTTCCACGACTTCATCTATAATATGAACTTAAATTTCATTTGGTGGCTACAAATCTGATGCTACAAGTTGCTCAAGAATTTCGTTATCTGTCTCATCCTCAACATTAACACTGAGAGATTGTTGATTTCTTACAGGCTGCTCATTTGAAGATTTACCATGCAAATTTTCCTTCAACAACTAGAATGATTCAAAACAAAATGGTACGGAGTCACCTTGTATCATTTGATCATATGTGCCAACTTCCATGTCCTCATCTACAACTTGACAATCAATGGCTTTCGAGGGCTGAAAATCTGAATATGAGAAGTCTTGAACAAAGCTTTAATTGCCCTCAAGATGGTCCAAATCAAGACTTGTTGGCAGCTGATTTTTGATAGCATGGAAGTTGTCTCTCATGAACTGAAATGAGTCAAAACAAAAAGGCAAAGAACCTTCAATTACTTCAAAATCTGCTGCCCTTTCCTCATCATTGTCATAGCTGATATGCATCAGTTGATCACTGTACTCAAGCTGCTGAAAGTGAACTTCCTCCTCGCACAAACTAGCTACTGATTTGTTTGCAAGATTAGTTTTTGTTTGGAGAACATAATCATCATCATACTGATCAAAATGAGGCAAATCATCAAGCATACATATCATATCAACAGCTCTCTCTTCTTCAAAATGATCTATAAAACAATCACTATGACAACCGGAATAAGAAACCAAATGTTTTGGATCAGCAACTTGTTCTTCTTCATTCAGCGAGCCATGGGCTTGAACATTATACTCATTCCTTGTGGTGTTATTTTGCATCATCTCTTCTACTGCACCTACCAACATGTCAAGCTTTACCTCTAGAGATGTCGATTTCTCTGGATCTATGTTTTTCATCTCTTCTTCCTTCAACCTTGCCCTTCGGATCAGAAAATGAGCCTCTACATTTAATGCATTGTAATGCATGTCCACAAGTGTTGCAATATTCTTTTCTCTCAGATGAAACTCCATTTCCGGATCAAAGGCACCCAGGTAGTGCAAGAGAGCAGATCTAGGAGAAGGTCTTATATCAGCTGGCATTGAAAAATATACTTGGTTAAATCTGGCAGAAAATTGTTGTACTGTCTCCCCTGGTAGTCTTTTCAGTTGGTTATACTCTTCTATAATAAGGAAAGGATTCTGTTTGATCACCCATCTGTCAAGGAAAACTTCGACGAACTACTGGAAATATGAGATGCTCGCATCAGGCAGGGCTTTGAACCAACTCTTCACTTGGCCTTGAAAAGAAAGAGCAAAAAGCCTAACATTGACATCCTCATCATCAACTTCAAAAAGATCTAGAAAATTCTCAACATTCTGCACATGTTGCTCAGCATCGACATTGTTACATTCACTGTCAAATCTTGGTAGATATAGGTCATAATTTTTAGGGAAAGCATGAAGAACAGAAGGTAAATCAAGAGGTTTATACCTATCTGGGAATATAAAAGGTGTAGGAATATATACAAGAGCTACGGGATCAGTTTTGTTTTCAGGCTCATCACTCTGAAGAGAGTCAACATAAGATGTGGGAAAAGTAAGGAGGCCAGGATCAAAGGGAAACTCGGTATTTACACTCTTTGAATAGGTCGAGTGAAGATTTTGATCACCTTTATCATACGACAAATTCTAAAAAAAATTCAGGACAACTTCAAGAACAACGAAGAAGTAATTTACAAGAAAGCAGACTAGATCCTGAATACCATTCCACTTTGGATACCTAAACTTTGTGTAAGATCCTTCCATTTTCTCAGAGAAAGAGTTAGTCCTCCAGTGGAGTCTCTACATTGAATTGGAGTCACCAGGTGAATGATTTCAGCCTTATTATGTCTGATCGTTGTCCACCATCAACCATCAGATCTGAATTTGATACATGTACTGGGGCATTTCACAATCCACAAGTCAAGTGTCACGTTCACAAGCTAGACCAGAGATTGACTGAAGCCGCGTTTATCTACTTTCGCTAATGCAAAGCAAAAGCGTTTTGAAGGCTAGCTGGCATAACTTCAGGCTCCGTCTGTAGCTTATAAAACAAATAACACCAACAAGCAAACCATTTTTTCCCCAGTATGGTCGCCACTATGTTATATCCCAAATCCACCTTAGGCTGAAAGAAGGCGGGATTTAGGGTAACACCAAACCACGCTCAATCTGGTAGCTAGCCCTACTAGAATAGGAGAGGGCTCTCTCCGGGTCAATATCAGGAAAACGTAATCAATAGGGTTTGAGATGACTAAAATGAGTGCTAATTTTAGGCTAGGTATATTAATCGAGGAGTTTGGAATGATTTTTAGGGGTTTTTGTTGGAAAAACGGAAAAGGAAATTTTGGGCTTGGGGATGAGGCCAATTTTTTGCAGAGTTCAAGTTGGGGCAGGGAAAGCAATGGCTTTGATGTCTTAGATTAAATGAATGGATAGAAAAGACTGCTGAGGATTTGAAGAGGGAAATAGGGTGCAAGGATCCTCTTCAAACTGACGAAAACATATAAAACTAAACAAAAGTTTAAGGCAGAGCACGAGCAAACTAATGAATTCTACCTTAGTTACTCATTTGTTTAATTCAGAAGCAAAGAGAAGGGAAATGGAATACATATAAAATTAATGAAAATTACAGATACATGGAGAAAAACGTCATCAAAACTCAGAGCCACAAGGATCCCAACAAGTGCTGCAAAACCCTGGTCTTTCCTTTGCCAAAAATGCAGAAGTGTATGTGCAATGAAGTGCCAAACTATTCCCAAGAGTCCAACCATGAAGATGTCTCAGAAAATACAATATATATACAATTATAACCCCTTCCCATGCCTCTAGGGGTTGAGCTCATCCTTCTAGGAGCTGTTTCAACCAATTCTAAACTAGGAACTGAAATCTAGGCAATCAAACAACTTGCCTCTATATGGTAGGAAACTGATTCATTCATTTAATTTTCACTTTTTAGTGAATGAATCCTCTAGAACAAGTAAATATGAGCCAAAATTACATCATATTCATCAAATTACATCAAGATCGATCAAGAATTACATAAAAAAGTGAAACTAGTCAAACTGGCCGAATTTCTGAGTTGAAAAGTAAAAATTGGACCAAAATCCTCTATGCGCCGCGCCAGAAAACTCAATGCGCCGTGCAACTTTGAGCCTATTTTTTGGGAACTTCCTGAAGTCCAAATTGAGCTCATGATAGCTCGTCTGAAATCCCTGTCTGTATGCTATCCAACCCAAGTGGAATTTTTCAATTTGGAGTTCATTTGCCCCTCCAAAACTGCAATATCCCAAGACTGGTTCCTGCTAGTGCAAAAGGTGGCAGAAAGGTCATTTTCAAGGTGTTTTTGACCCTTTAAACCACCCAGAACTTGATGAAATCTCTCAGACATTCCTGAGCATGCATACATTTTCATAAAAAATCCAAAAATGTCAAGTTTTCCTCCAGAAGATCTCTCAAACGTAAGCGTGCGTCGAGTGGTGCGACGCGTCGGGCAAAAAAACCTATTTTGCAACCAAAATTTCAAAAATGACAAAATTTACTCCAAATTTTCTAAAATTTGGAGTGAATGTCTCCCATCATGTTCCATGCTCAGCCAAGGAAGCTTCGGCCAAGATTTGGGGGATCAGGCCTTTTTCGTCGTTTCAGTGCTCTTCTCAACCTCGCCTTCAGGATCTTCAGCCTAGCTTTGCAAACGTGTGTGCGGGCCCAATAGTGGTTATTCATATGTCTGAGCATGTATTTGTCCCTATTGGCCTTTTCCAATGGCTTCTCAAGATGTTTGTTGACTCTCTTGAGCCAAATCTGCTGCTCAAAAGGTGTCATGACACCTGATCTCTTTCAGGCCAATTCCCGATCTTCACGGATTCTCTGCAACTCCATGAGTGTGTGCTGATCCTCCAATTTTTTATTCCATTGCTCCAAGTAATTTATAACCCACTGAGCTCTCTGAAATTTCACGATCAGTGTGTCGATCTCAGCTTTCTACTCCTGGATGATTTCTTTCAGCTTTGAGCTGTCAGAGATTGAATCAACATCGATCAATATAAAATTAGTATCTTGGCCTCCTGAGGGGCTCTCATCCTACATAGGCTTCTTGCCTCTGTCCTGTACCTGTGCTGATGTAAAAGGCGAGACCCCTTCCACGCCATGTGGATATAGTACTCGCACTGCTGTCGAAGGTAACGAGACCCCTTCCACCCTGGGCGGAGATAGTACTCGTCGTGCTGCTGCAAATAAGGCTCTAGTACCTCTCTGATAGGTAACACACACTGGAACACTGATAGGCTCTGTCTCAAGAACCTCAAACTAATGCGAAGGCTCACCTGCATCATGAACAATCTCTGGAGGAGGCTGAGGGGCTGTAAAGAAGTCACAGGAAATGAATTCCTCCCATGCAATGCCCTACAATCCAAGCTGATGTACCACAATCATCTTGATGAGCGCATAATGATAACTGTTGTTATGTTGCTGCTCTGGAGTCTTCTTCTGCACAAGGGTATTCATCCGCTCTATGTTTTGGCACATGAAGTATGGAATATTCATCAGTCTCACTCTCATGAAATGCATCAACAGTCGGATGTGGTATGCATAAAGGCGTGAGAATCTACCCTCGCAACTGAAGTATCTAATGATGAGCTTCATTAATGGCGCATAAGACTCCTTCAGAAACCGGAATGGAAATACCTTGATGAGCTGCCTCAAATATCCAGGCCTGATGTAAGGCTCATAATATGCTCTATCCAGATGTTGTCTCTTATTCCACTCTTCACCAATGTTCGGTATCCCGGTTGCCTCAGAAATGGTCTCTGGTGTCAAGGTGAGGTTCACTCCAGCAAGGTTTACATGACCATCATGCAAATGTAGGAAAAATAAGAGAACCAAATCCTGATGGTGCTAAATCTGAGATATCATCTCACAATACCGAAAACATGACTGTTGCTGAAAGCATGTCATTGCAAGCGGGCAGGCCTGCAATTGATCCAAAGAAGTGGGCTCCTCTCTGACGTGCCTGCCACTTTTATGAGACCTCCTCGGTACATTTAGCTCTGCAGTTGAATCACTATCCTGCTCATATTCTTGCTCATATGATGAATTTGTCTCTGACATGGTGCTTTGCAATGTGTATAACAAGTATATGCTGATATATGTGTGGTGAAAACAAGAGTTTGTCTTTCAATACCAAATGTGCCAAATATATAATGAGAGGCTGTGAGGAAATATCACAGTGAATATATAATGGACTGTCAAGTGAAATTGGAGTGGAAGAAAAATCACTGGACAGCTTGAGGGAATTCAGGATTTGGAGAATTTATAAGTGATATGGGAATGGGTGATAGTGATGGGGGTAGTTTTTATAGATAGGAAGGAGTAAATGAAATGAAAAGATATACTTAAGTTAAGTGAAATCAAGGATGTCAAAACAGTCCTTGAATGTTTTGGGAATTAGGATTTTATCAATGATATGAAGGAAGGGAAGTGATAGAAGGTGGTAGGGTTTGAGGATGAAAACATGGGAACAAAGGGTATAAGGGATATGGGATTGCGGGAATAGGAGAAGGGATGATGATAACAGTATGATAGTTATGGGAACACAAATGAGTAATGGAGGGAGAGCGTTTAGCACCAATAATCAAAATTCAACACTTCATTTCAGACCCTAAGGAGTAGATTTTAACATGGATATAGGGTTTGTTTTTTTTTGACCAACCAAACTCTAATGTTTTCGCCTCTAAACCACACCACACATGACTAGAATCACTGAACAGGCTTTGTAAAACTTGGAGAAAAATGAGTTGAATCGATTTGATTTTTTATGGAGCGGAGATAAATTTTGCCTTGGAGGCTCTGTGCGCCGCGCATAAGCCCAGTGCGCTGCGCCCTATGGATGCGCCGTGCCAGAGGAAAATTGCACTGTGTGAAAAGACCCAATGCATCGTGCAGCCCCAGTGCGTCGCGCAGCCTTGAACACAGTCTTGGTTTTTCAAAATCATAAAATCGCCCTCTCACCACTAAACTTCAACTTCAATCGACCTCTTGAATGCAAATGGCATTGATAAACATTGAAATATCTATATAAAGTCATGGCTTTGATTTTCTCTTAGTAAAGACCCACTTTGTAATGTTTCAAAATTGACATTTCTTCACTTTTCATATAACTCTGTTTTTCAAATTTCCTTTTGATTTTTTTGGCTTGAAATGATGTTTTCTTGGTTGATTTTTTGCAGGGATGATGGCATTTCACTTCAGAAAAGGATGACTAGAGTCTGCATTTGAAGTACTTCATGGCGGAAAAGCTTTAAAATACAAATTTATAACAAAAACAAATTTGACGATTTCTTCTTCAAAACAGAGTTTTGAAGAAGAAACATCCTTGAGAATTATTGATGATGAAAATCTTGAAATGAAAACTTATTGAAGACATCCTCATGGCCTGCGGGCATTATTTGACATTCTAAAGACCAAAGCCTAGACCTAATGACTGAAATACTCTTTTTTGACCGCAAGACCATCTATGACTGTAAATGACTGAAATCAACTTTAATGAACTTTTGATAAATTTCGACCAAACCCAGCAAGTACAAACATGAGGGAAACTCGTGAAGAGACCCTTCCGTCAGATAATGGCATGCCCCTAATGGAATTCAGATGAATGAGTGGAATGAGACACCTAAAAATGAAATGCAATAAGAGAAATGATCTCTGATGGAGGGATGTAAAGACCGACTCTAACAGTGGTTTTGTCGCGTAACGGGGGGTCAAAAATATTTGTGGGATTCATGGTTTATATGGTGGCAGGGTTTATTAAGTGGGCCCGGTGGATAAAACAAAAGCGAAAGCACTTTTTGTTTTTAGAGGAAGGGGTGGGGTCATATGAGTGTGAGGGATAAAAATGAAAGGGGCTTGGGTTCAAAACATAAAGTCGAGTTTTATATATTAAAACAAAGATTTTTAATATAAAATAAAAAGGACTCATAAGTCTAATGTTTTGTTTTAAAACAATGTAAAAAGGCATTTTTACATTGTTTTGATGAAAATAAAGGAAAGGATGAAGGAAAGGGGTTTTATGAAGTGTTTTGAAAGGGGAAATGGGTTTTTAGAGGAGGGAATGAGTGAATGAGATTTTGGGTAGGTAGGGAGAGTGAAAATGTGATAAACAAGCCAAAAATGAATTCTGTTAAGAGAAACAAGGCTTTTTTGAAAGGGGCAGATATGTAATATGGAGAAAAATATTGTTTAAGGATAATGAAGGCAGTGAGATTTCGAAATATAGTTGATAAGACAATAATGCTATCTTTACTTGCTTGTAGAAAATCAATAGTCATCTAGTGAACTCTGTAGAATACAAGAGGATAACAATATGCACCCATGATGAGGATCATAACGAAATATTTCACATGTGAGGGAAGATTCTCCTGCCTTTAATCCCACCACATCAGGTTGCTTGTGCACTTTACTAGAGTAAGGATGATACACATATCCTATTACCTCTATAGAAGCATTGATAAAATTTCCTACATAAATAAAAAGAGAGACTATCCTCAGCAGATGCAAAGCCTCTTCCATCACTCACTTATTAAAGTGTTTGTTATGCACCAACTACAAAAAAAAGGTATTCCATGGGAGACCTTCATTGCCAATGAGGTGTTCACCACTCCACAAGGCCATCAGTAGCAATATGTCCCTTCATCTTCTCATCCTTCCATTCCTCCTTCACCATTGTTGGTCGCTTTAATTGTTTTTACAATTCAAGCTCCACATAAATTGTCAACCCGAGGAAGTCTGTTTATTCCAAAGACAACCACGCACTGGATATGCTCAATTTCAAAAGAAAAAACAATGTTGTAGTAAAAAGCCACACAATTATTAATCATACAAATCTAATTATTCACACCCTGTTTAATCAAAGCTGAAGTTACTTATGTTATAGCAGAAGTAATTCCTTTATTGCAGTTAAGAATCCAAATAAAGGGAAATCAATCTGCAGGAAAGGAAACCAATCAACCATAACAGGGAACAAGACCCTATTCCTTTATATAGGAACTTCAACTCTTGCTTCCTGACACTAATCACTCTGTAGAAAAGATAGACTCAAGAGAACAGGACCCTATTCCCATGAACAGGAACCTTCAGCACCTGTCTCCTGTTTTCTAATCACATTGCAGGAAAAGAAAAGCAATCAATGGGAACAGGACCCTATTCCTTTGTATAGGAACCTTTAGCACCTGCTTCCCAGCATCAATCATACATTCAAACAATTAACAGAAATAGATCTCTTAACTTCTTAAGAATGAATGTACTAAACACATGCAGCGTTAAAGGAAATAGAATGCTCAATAAATTACAGAACTTGTGTAACTAGTGTTTCAGCAAACAGAATCAAAGTAAAGTGCGAATGTCATAAAAAAATCTAACAAACTACAGGAACAGTCGGGCGAATCTTGTGAGGAAGGTGGGCCCTTTCCTTCTCACAAGATTCCCCAGGAAAAGGATTAAATTGAAGCGCTCAAAAGGAAATTTTATTCATCTGTCAAAAGAAATGATACATTACAAATGGAGTCTAGCTCCTGTCCTCTCAAACATAATGTTCTCCTGTAGTTTCGAGCTCCCTCTAATGATGATGTCTCCTCCTTTTAAAGAGGAGACATATCTTACAATTACAGTAGAGAAAATCTATATTTATCCCTAAATCTGTTCTTCTTTCTTAAAACAGGGCTATTATGTTCTTCCATAAAAAGATATCGTTACAACAGATACAAAAAGAGTACGCTCTTCAGAATAATCCATGTAACCACGTCTTCATGTTGTTGCCATTGTTCCAAGAAATACTCTTCCAGAATCGCAAATTACGAATAGTGACGGAATTTGCGTGCCTGTTGGCTGTTTCAGCAATGGAGTCGACTGTTTTAGCAACGGAGTCGACTGTTTCAACAACGAAGTTTGACTGTTTCAGCAACGGCCGATTGTTCCAGCACAGCATATAACTTATCTGCGATCTTTTAGACTTATGTTAGCAACAATCTACTTCGATTAATGATGAAAGATAAGAGTAATATGGAATTATATGTAAACAGATTAAATATATAATAAAGAAGAGGATTTTATATACCTTTGGATAAAGTGAATGAAAATGATAATGGAATCCTTTTTAAACATGGTTATAAAGGTAAGGTGGTGTCAAAATATATAGTAAAAATGATACATAGTGAGGTCCTAACATCCCCCCCAGCTGAAAGTGTTGCATGTCCTCAGGCAACTCCTAGTCTGAGTGAGAGTCTGAGTACTGATTCTGTGCATGCAAGTTGCTCAAGTAGTAGCTGGAGAAGGTGGCTTCTGTTGGAGCTCAGAATCCTCGATTGTTCTGCAATTTCTGCCATGCTACATCTTCATCTCTGTCAACTAATTGATAGTGACACTGATATTTTTCTGAAGGCATCCATAGAATTGGAAAATGAAAATGGTAACCAATTCAGTTTTCTCCACAATGCCGAATACACCTGATATAATTAGGTACCCTGGAAAGTGCAGCTTGAAGATTATCAGGGCTGAAAGGGTGATATTCTTGTCTTTCCTTACATGAATGCTGCCAAAACATAGTGTTGGCATTCAATGCAGCAGCCTCCTTTACTTTGATTTGCTGTAGACACTTTAAAAGTGTTGAAGCTTGTAGTTGTTGTATGTACCTATGCATTCCTGGCTTCCGCAAGAATTGGTGATATTGTGCTACAAACATGGCCAGACCTAAAGGTTTCGGTCTAATCCAGAGGAGCCTATTCTCCTCATTATGCCTACTTGCAATAAACGCAGTTTTCTAGGTGAGCTGATTGGCCAGGAATGAAACAAATGCCCTTATTTGTACATCACCTACAATTGGAGTGAGATTGACTCTTCTATTCTTAGGCATGGCCTCGTTATGGAGATAAATTTCACACAACAAATGTTGGTCACTTTCAGGGGCCTCAGCAAAAGTCTTAACAAATTGTTCCGCAGTAAAAAATTCATGAGGTCTGCCATCCTTTATTGCCTTCAATTGAAAATAAACCAAACGTTCAGAGAGGAAGAGAGAATAATTCACAGAGGGTTTTCGGGTAGCCATCAACTTTTGCACTAATGAAAACATCAAAACCAACTTTTCCTTTGATTCCTTGACTTCTTTCTTGGAATCCCTGAGTTGTTGCAATGTCTGTTCCCAAATATCCCAGTTGGCATACATGTGATTCTGCCATGCCAACTTATGCTGCTGCAATATTTTATCTTGTTCTACAGCATATTGTTTCTTCCAGTTCTTCATAAGTTCTAATTGGTTCCATGGCAGAGTTTGTGTCCCGGCATTAGAAGTACTGGGTTGGGGTATTGTCTGAGTGGTTGAACTGACTAACTCAGGGCTAGATATCTGTGGTTGGGGCATTGTTTGAGTGGCTGAGCTGACTAGCTCAGGGCTAGATATCTATGGTTGGGGCATTGTTTGAGTGGCTGAGTTGACTAGCTCAGGGCTAGATATCTGTGGTTGGGGCATTGTCTGAGTGGCTGAGCTGACTAGCATAGGGCGGGATATCTGTGGTTTAGTTTCTTTTTCCAGACTTTTTGAGAGCCCTACTGGTTCTTGTGGAGCAGTAGGGCATTCTTCTTTAATTGCAGTTGATGTAGATGCCTTAGATACCTGAATTTTGACTACTTTATATCCTGCCTGTTGGTAAATATTACCACACTCATGGCACGTGTATTCTCTGCATGGATCCTTATTTTTTGCTGATGCTGTATGTGCTAGCATGTAGAGATTCAATTCTCTATCAAAGGCTTCTCGTGCCATGATTAATTCATTCTTATAGGCCTCTAGTTCTGACTTCAAAAACTCATTTTCCTCCAATAAAGATGCCATAGTGTGTGAACCCTGTGTGCTGGTTGATTCTGCTGGGGTTGCTTGCTGATCCGCAGCTGTAGCTGGTTCTTGTGGAGCAGCTACAGCTGGTTTCCCTGTATTATCATGCTTGGTGTATGATTCTTGTACCACAGTGGCTGGTTCTTGTGTTTCAGCCTCTGGGTAAGTGACTGGTTCTTGTGTGGCAATCACTGTTTGAGCCATAAACGATGTCATGTTATCCCGGGGCACTAGTTCTTGTGTGGCAGTGCCACCGGACGAGACGGGTTGGGGAATTTGAAATGGTGGCGAGGATTGAAGTTTTAACAGGATAGTGGTGGGGTCAGGGGAAATGGGAGTAACTCCGGTTTCAACAGTCATTTTCATTTTCCTTTTTGGTAGGAAAGCAGAGAAGTCATTGTCTTTCCTTTTCTTTGTAGGGGAAGATTATTTTCTGGGGGAAGGGCTTTCGGAAGAAGTGAAAATTTGGAATGTGGCCCTTGTTCGTCGTTTTGAGACAGAGACTGTTGGGGTTCATCTCTTTCTTTTATGAGTAGGTGGAGATGGGGGTGTTGGAGAGTCATTGATAGGGATAGGAATAGTGGGAAGGGGTGACTCTACTAAGTGGGACGAACTTGGGGGTAGGTCAACTGGCTCTGAGGACGAAATTACTGGGGAGTCTGGGATATCGTCCAGTTGCCCTTCATAAGGACTCTCAAGAGTTTCTTGGGAACTTCTGGCTTGTTGGGGAATTTCGGCTTGCTGGGGAATTTCGGCCTGCTGGGGAATGAGGAGTGGATTATTCAGAGGGGGGTTTTGATGAGCAAAACCCCTCTGAATTAATAATTGGCATAAACGATGATGGGTAAGGGATAACAATGGGAATTTAACCCGTCTGCAATAATATGACATGTTTTTGATACAACCAAGCAGATAATAGGGAATATTAACTAATCGGCCATGCCTCAAATGATTCATCAAAACGAAGTCGTGTTGATAGAATACCTGGTAACGCCCTTCGCATGTCAAGTAGTGCTTGATGAATTCAGTTACTGTTGGCCATGGTCGAGGGAGTGAATGCAGACTTATACCGCGGCCTTTAAGTTCAACCGGTTCTTCTGGAAGAAGAAAATCTTGCTGTGCATTTAAAATAACTTGCTTCCTACTGAACCAGCGAGTCCCTATAACTGGAAAACCTGAAACTTGAGCTATGTCCTCCTCTGTTACTGAAATTCGGACCCCTTGAACAACTGAATAATTCCCCTAAAGATTTTGTGCGAACTCTAAAACTTGCTGCTGATCAAATTCTCCTAACTTTTCGAAGTATGTTGTCCATCCTGCTTGTTGAAAGATTTGATAGACCTCTGGGAACAATTGAAGAAGAGTTATCGAACCAGGCTCGTGTCTGATAGCCGACCCTCCCATAGCTACTAGCTTGAGTCACATGCAGAGGCACAGAGAACAGAAACACAGGCTTTGGTCAAGCTAATTGTTGCAATAGAGGATATGGAGTCTCAATGACGACGGAAATGGATATAAAGAATGACGGAGGATTGGATGATGTGAAATGATTATTCGGTTTTCGAAATTCCCCCACCTTACGTATGGTGCAATGATGTTTAGGCATGTGGAGATTATAATCATTATGAGCAAGATCCTCTCTTTAAAATATTATTTAACTGCATTACATAAAAACCGCATACCTTATATTTTTACTTTTGTCTTTAAAATTTGAAGTATAGAGTGTTTCACAATGGCTTGATATTAATGGAAGAATCTGTAGATTTCTCTGAAATGTAGAACATGAGCATATCAGGATCTGCTCAGTATTGAATAATATTCACCCAAAGGATCTGAAGAGTAAAAGTGGAGAACTGAAAAGCTTGTATAGCAGAGGAAAGAAATGATTTTTTAATGATGAAAAGATAAATGACAGGTTGCTGAAACTGGTGTTTCAGCAACGGAAAAATGAATGACATGTTGCTGAAACTGGTGTTTCAGCAAAGGGAAAAATCAGGAAAATGGGATATAATGATTTGGGTTTAAGACAAGTGGGGGAAGTATTTGATGAGGGATAATTTCAGTAGTAAGGAATGGGAAATACTAGCTGAAGGATGATATTTCAGGAATGGTAGAAGTGGGGAAAATGGGAAAAGGGAAATAATGTAGAAATGGGATAAAGGGATATTGCTAGGAAATGGGTTGAAATGAAGGGAAGAAGCTTCTGTGATTGAAGCTTCAGATCTTCTTATGGTGAATCTGTCCTCCTTAATAAGCTTTTCCAGAATCTGCAAAATTCAATTGTAATATGCCAACCCTTGACAGGGATTATTAGTTTTAAATCTAATCTAATCTAATACTAAAAAAAACAGTGCAGAAAATTAAATGTTGTGAGGAGCAGAAGACTCCCCTAGAAAAAGATAGTGTGTATCAGTCATGCAAGCAGTCTTGAAATCCTCTTTAGAAACAGGGCGCTGGTACAAATGAAGCCTATGACCATTGACTATTAGATGGGTTTTCGAATCATCAATTGTTAGAAGTCTTACTGTTCCATTAGAAAAAACAGCATCTACTTCATATGGTCCAAGCCAACGTGTACGTAGCTTACCCTGAAAATTTTCAAACCGAGAGTCATACAACAAGGCCCAATTACCTTTTTGGAACTGCTTGTGTTTGATAATTTTATCATGCCACTTCATTCTCTGTTGTTGAATCATGGTTGTTTGGTGAATCGCATCTAATCTCTTTTCATCCAATTCAAAAAGTTGCTGCAACCTAGCTGTCTGCACATCAGTCAAATCAAGATTAACAACTAAAGCAGTTCTTAGAGTTTTAATTTCAAATTCCACAGGAAAAACAACATTTTTACCATAAACCAATTCATAGGGAGAAAAACCTGTAGTGTTTCTCCAAGTAGTTCTGTAAGCCCATAGTGCTTCAGGGAGCCTTTGAGACCAATCCTTCTGATTGTCCTTCACTGTTTTAGTTAGAATGGCTTATAATACTTTATTTGTGCTTTCCACCTGCCCATTGGCCTGGGGGTGGTATGGTGTAGTCATTCTATAATGAATATGATATTTCTGAAGGGTAGACTTAAAACCATGAGAATTGAATGGAGGTCCTCCATCTGTAACTAGCTCTCTAGGAATTCCAAATCTAGTGAAGATTTCTTCAAATAAGAAAGCTAGGACAGCCTCTTCATTGGCTCTAATAAGTGCTTTGGCCTCCACCCATTTAGTCATATAGTTTGTAGAGACTAATATATAAGTTCTTTGATTGGATGGAGGGTTAATGGGTCCTATGAAATCCAAGGCCCATCTTTCAAATGGTTCAGAAACTACCTGGGGGTTTAATGGCATTTGATCTCTATGATTGGGTTGACCCATTCTCTGGCAGCTGTCACAAGCCCTCACATATTTCTTTGCATCCTTAAATAATGAGGGCCAATAGTAACCCATCCTCAAAATTTTGTGTGTTGTTCTTTTATCAGCAAAATTCCCTCCACAAGGGCCATCATGACAAGCTTTTAGTATGTCATACACTTCATCTTCCCTAATGCATCTTCAGATTTCCTGATCAAGCCCTGTGTAGAAAAGACACCCACTTATCCATCTATACCTGGCACTTTGTTGAACAATTCTTCTTTTTTCTCTGTATGACAGGTGTGATGGTAATTTTCCTGCAACCAAATAATTGGCAATATCTGCATACCATGGAGAGTGAGCAGAAACTGCAAACAAATACTCATCGGGAAAAGAATCATCTACTGGAATATTATTATCAGTTTTTAACCGTGAAAGGAAATCAGCCACCACATTTTCTTTACCAGGCCGATCTACAATTGTGATATCAAATTCCTGCAGTAATAATAGCCATCTGGTAACTCTATCATTTGTAACAGATTTGTTCATTAAATACTTAATAGCCGAGTGGTCAGTGTGCACAAAAGTAGAATAACCAGTGATATAGTGTCGAAGTTTATTAATGGCATAAATTACTGCAAGAAACTCCTTTTCGGTAACTGTATAATT